>VXAD01008756.1:1452170-1555551 GCA_013399195.1 Dicrurus megarhynchus
AAGAAAAATCATTGCTTGCAAAGCTGCATCTCCAGTACACAATACCATGACCTCCATATACCTTGAAATGAGACCACTAATAACAGGAGGGAAAAATTTCTAAGAGATACCAGAAAGGAAGCGTACACGCATGGGGGAGGAAACAGCAATGTGTCTACCACCTTTGTGAGTAACTCCTTCAGGAAAGAGTAATTTTAGCATTAGGACCATGAAGTCTGCCTGAGACATGGTAGCCGTAGTAAGTCTAGAGAAAACAAGAGCCCGGAGGAGAATGCTTTTATCAGGCCTGCAAATGCTGTCTGTACTAATGCAAAAGGAACTTTGCATTACCATGGGGGTTTTTTACGGCAGCAACAGCAGCACAAATTGGGTCCCTATCAAGAGCTGATCATAAGGAACAACTGAAAGCAAAACTGGGGTTACTTCTTACTTTGTTACTGGAGGAAAAGAAAAAGAATGAAGGATGCTGTTACACCAGGAATGGTGCTCAAAGCACAGGAGCAAAGTTTCTGATCAGTTCAATGATTTGGGAAATCTCCCCATGAAATAGAAATTCTGGTTAACATTTAAGGTATTATTCAGATGAGTAACTGCCTGCCACGGACACTTTTCTGCCAACATCAATTTACTATGTGGAGAAGACTTTCCCAGAGTCCCTTCAAGATCAGAAACATTGTGGATTTCTTCCATCTTCCTGGAAGAAAGGCATTAGAAAATGTCAAAAGTTACTAAGTTATACAAACTTACTCTTCTGTTTGTTTTTCTTTTCTCCTTTTTTATTTTTTAACTTTGCCCTCTGTCGAAAGAGGCATATTCTGATTTCTTTTGTTACTAGTTTGTTACAGAGAGTTACTTGCAATAAAGTCTTGTCCTTGACCCAGTAAAATTTATGCAGTGATGGTATCAAACGGTTTTATGCAAAGCAGAAAGTGGTATTTTGGACTGAACTGCCTCCTCTAAAACCAGAGTCCATGACTAGACACAAATGTTTCTAGCAAGGGTGGAAGCACTTGCCATGTTTGTATCTATTTTAAGTAATGTGATGGGGCTGGGGCTACACAGTGATTTTTTTGTGGTTGGGAGAGGTTAGCAGCACAACTGAGGTTGTAAACTGCTGTTTTAAACTACTCAGAGCAAAGCCACAATATGGAACTACATTCTTTTTTGGACTACAGGCTAGAGTAATGAGCAGTGCTTGTGGGGGTTCCACAAGACTATTTCTGGCTAGAAAAACTGCTAGGATGGAGATTTGCTGGAGCTTATTGCTGGCCTCCACTTTCACTCACAGTCGTGTGTTACATAATTAAGCCCAGAGGGGTTATACGTGTGTCTCGTCCTGCCCACAGGAACATACAACCAGGGTCTGCTTGAGCACAGTGGAGGCTTTCTGGCTTCCTATCAGCAGGAATCAGTGAGGACACCTGAGGGATTCTGTGACACCACGTCATTGCAGTAATGAGCAGGCAGATGCCCTTGACAGAGGGAAAGGTCATTAATTTTCTGCATAGTTTTCCTATCCACATCACCAGCCAGCTCACTTTCAGTTTGGCAAGCTGCTCTTTAAGCAGAAATCAGCCTGACAGAGACTTTAAGAAACGAAAGTATAATTAGGATCTGTTATATTTGGGATGTGTCTTTGCCATGCTACCACTGTCTTTGGAGCCTGCAATTACTGGCAGAAAGCTTTCAGCAAAGAAAAATTTGAATGAAATAAAAATAAACAACTCCTCCAAAAAACAGCAATCATGTATCAGGGTGTGTCATCCAAGGGAGAATCTTACTGGCATCCTTTCACATCCCTATAGCCCTGCACAAGAAAGATTCTGCAAAACTAGCCTGTGACCACTAAACACTGAAGAGCAGAAGAATTCTGCATTGGGATACATTCTTCAAGCACTTGTTCTTGAATTAACACTAAAATTGCAAAGTGTCCACACTCCAACTATGTAAATGGCAATATAGCTACATAAATTAAGGTTGTTTTGAACAAAACAGGTTCCTCCTGTGCCTGCAAGTGATGTGTATGTGCATTTGCAATATGCCCATTGCTAAAGTATTTGTATCATGAGCTGGTAAAGGAAATACTAACAGTAAAATGGAAAAGCTGCATCAACAGGTAGCTCTGGCACTGAAAACTAAGTACAAACAGAGGTCACCTCTGGAAAGGATGGAGACAGGGCCTCCAGTAGTCTCATCCTAAGAACCATACTCTCAAAAGAACAGCAGCTCTTTGCGCAGCTGAACTGTGTTTGCGAGTACAAGTGCATATTAAAAATCATAAAAGCAAAAAATCTGTGAGGGATGAAATCTCTCATAGAGCATTTCCAAGACCAGGGACAATCTGCATGTATGGCAGCATACAATGTATTTTGCACCCTACAAACACAAGTGGGGCTCTTCCCTGAAATACAAGTTTCTACTTTTGTAAATGCTCTTCAGTTAGACTGAAATATTCCATTCATTTTTTTAAGCTTTCAACACAGAACCTGTTAAAGAATTAAAAAGGGATTTTCATGGGGTGAAAGGGGGTCACAGAGAAAGCCTGAGCCCATTCTGAGAATTGGTTCACAAAATAAGTCCTTACACATACTTTGACTACAAGTCTGCAAAGACAATTCTCCAGATTTCCACAAGGTCATTTCAGGTAAAGGTTTGAAAAGCACACTGTTTCTTTAGATATCTGGGTGTATATCCAGCAGGAATTAGAATAGCAAGAAAATCTGTTTTGTTTTGTCTGCCTGGAATCTGTCACCTTTTAAATCAACTTCTTAAAAACACTAGTTTCCATCTGCCAACAGCACCACCGTGTATATATATATAGTGCTTTAAGTGCAGAAGAGGATATCAAGTCCCTCCGAAATCCCATGCTGTTCTGTTTAGGACATATTTTGATGATATTTTCTACAAGTTTCCAAGTGACGGCTGTGTCAGCAAGCTCTGGCACAGAACAGCAGCCAGCTGGGTGTGGACTAGACAGCATGCGGACAGGAGTCAGGCTGAGGACAGCACTGGAGCCAGGACGGTTGTATCTGTACTGGAAATAAGGCTCTAATTTCTAAAGTATTTGCAGGATACACCCCCTCTAGGAAAAAAAAAAAAGAGAAACCAAAAAAGAAACACTTGATGTTAAATTACAGTCTTTACATTACTTAGAGTTTTTAAGAAGATTTATGACTAAGATGGGAAGGGAAAAAAAAGGCTTCTAAATTATTAGCTGCAATTTTGAGGAGGATATCACAGAAATGATGTTTAAAAGTTTAATCCTGGCAGCTCACATGCATGTAAATTGTTCTGTACAGCTCAGTAGCACCCACTTGCTAGATAGAGAAAGGTGTGCAGGCTTGAACTGGTTCCATTATTGGTGGCATAAATTTACTCCACTTAGTCAGAGAACAGGAAAAATCCTGCTTAAAAAAACCCTAAGAACAAGTTAATAGTTAATATATATTTTCAGGGCAGATAGGAAAATATTATGAAAAAATGTTTTTAAAAATCTTTTTCTCCACTGAACAGCTCGGAAAAGTATGTCCCTGACAAAGGCCCGTAAGGGGCAAAACCACTGGTTATTTGTTCTCTTTTGCTCTTTACAAATGAAGCAAAATACAGTTAATATATTATGCATGTCTTTCAGCATATTTTTATTTAGCCTGTTTTGGTTCGCTGTGCCTTGGGAACTTTCACGTTGTTTTGTTTTGCCTTGGGAACTTTGATTTGATTTTTTCTGGTTAATAGCAAAAGTGAAGTATTAGGGTAGGACATCAACCAATCTTCAGCGTGTGAGATTTGTTTAAGTTTCAATGAAATGGCCTCTCAAGGTCTCTTTTCCACTCCCTTATCTTATCAGCCACCAAGCCACTCTCAACAAGCTGGCTTGTCAGAGGAACAGCACGGGCCAGTTGTTATTAGTCATTTCATTTCCCGTTAACATGAGCTGTTGTTTCACCTGCAGGAATAAGACAGACTTTTCCAGTAACACGGGTCTCAGTCCTGTGCAGTTTGGGTACAGAGTCCAATTTGTGCCTTATACCATTTGAATTACCATTAAGGTTGTGATTAAAATGGATAAGCAAAAGACACTCTTCTGTTACAAGGAATTTACCCCTACTACAGAACTGAAAGCGGGGAAGTGAAGAGGAAAGCCTGTGGGAGAAAGAAGAGGAAGAGACAACAATTGCCACATCAGACAGTCACTACGTTCACAACTCAGTAGTACTTTTTAATTTTATTTTGGGGTGGGGAGGTCTCTTTTAGCTTTTAGCAGCACATGGGAAAGCTGAGGAGCAAGAATGGATTAAGGAAAACAGGACCAAAGAGACGAGAATGAGGGTCAAAGAGTTTTGATGGGGCTGAAAATCATGTTCTGAGTAAATAACCAACAGAGTGAGGCAGAGAGTGTAAAACAAAAGTTAGAATAATATGCAAGGGCAGGAATACAGGAATGAGTGGTCACACAGCAGCACCAAGAGGTAGGTAGGCTCTCTCCCAGCAGCATTTGTCTCTATCCTGCCCTACCTCACCAGCTGGAGGGCAGCATCTATACACCACTGCTACAATAAACTGGTATTCTTGGGTAGCTAATTTCCCCCTTCCTCTGCTTCCAAAAGGATATCCTCATTTGTGAAGTTACAGGAAGTGCCACACTCATTCAGTCCCTCTTTCAGGCTTGAACAAGCAGGAACTTTATTGGCTCACAGCTTGGGAATGAGCTGAGAAGGGCTGAGAAGATGGCACCATAACCCTCAGCGGCAATTCCCACTGGCATCTTGGTATCCCTCCTCTGATAAAGCTTCCCAGGGTACCTCACAGGGCTACTATAAGACCCACAGGAAATTTAAAAGACAGTTGCTAAAGACAGACTGAAATACAAGCGCTGAAGTGCCTTTTTGGTGACATTGCTTGTTCTTGGGCCTGATAGTTCTCGGCAGCAAGGACTGTAAATGCTGACAGCTGAGAACAGACTGGTAAAGCCAGGTCTGAAAGACAACTGGCACAATTGCTCAGGTTAACCCCAGGCTGCCCACCATGATGTATATCTTCAAGTGAGGATTGCAAGTGTCTGTCAGGCACAGAGCAACAAGTAAAAAGAAGGGGAAAAAAAAGGGGAGCCCCTGGGAGAAAATGCACCTTTTGGTTGGCCCTGAAAATGTGTCTTTTGCCTGCTTTAGCCCCAAAACCTTGCTGGTGACATAAGCATATTGAGACTAGAAAGTATAAGCTGTCTGACCAACAGCCCTGAAGATGCTGAAGCCCCGTATCAGGGCTCAGCTGGCAACATGTGGCACCATTATCTCTTCAAACTACTGCTTCTGCAGTCACTGCTGCACCAAAGCATGGAACAATGCTGCTAGGAGCTGCGTCATCAAGACCTGATTTTTTGCTTTGTGGTGTTGACTGCAAAATGAAATATCTCAGGATGTTTTTCTGCCACTTCTCCTGCATTAAAGACAGATATTTTTAATGAAGCAAAAATGGTGTAGTCAGTACTAGACTACTCATCTGGCCAAAAACCTATGCCCACATTTAGATAAGAGAAGGAGCTTCTCTTTTGCCCCAGCTTCACCTGTAACTTAAAAGAAGTTCTTCAAGGAAATAGCCACCCCTTTTCCCTTTCCTCTGCCAAACCTAGCATGTGACATCTGAAAGGATTCCCTCTCCCCTTTGATGCTGGTTGGAATTCATTCTCATTTGTCCTCCTGTACAGGCTTTTGGAAGTGTAACTCCACCATACTCACAGGAAGCTTGCCCCAGCTGAGAAGGCATGACATACATCAACCACCTCAGTGTTTGTTACACAGCCTCAGCATAAGCCCTCCTAACTCCAAATGAGCTGCCACGGTGACAGGGCACAGTGTCTTACTGGCTTAACGTGGCCTCTGAAAGCTGCCTATTTGCATCAGTGTAGCACTGCACCTGATAGCATTAGATCTGTCTCTTAATAACAAGCTTAATGAGGCTAGAAATGGCAGCACTGGAGTGTCACACCCTGCCACAAAGACACTATTTCTGATTGGAAAATAATCAGTGCAGTTGTGACTCCTCTTTATTCTGCTGCTATACTTGGGATGTAGAAGCCCCAAGGTGAGGCCAGAATTAACTGCTCTGGTTCTGCCATTCCTCCAGTTCCTCCCTCAACCCTCAATGTGTAGTCCGTTTCCTTAGTAGAGTAAAACCCAATCCAGTCTTTCCAGGCTGAAAAGGAGAAGAGAAAACCTCGACAAGGAGAACAGAAAACCTTGCTAGAAAGTGATATTCCATAAAACACTTCCATCGGCTTTAACTTCACGCACTCAATACTTTTCAGCATCCTCTTTTCAAGCAAGTAACAGAGCCATCACACACTTATGCTAATAAAGCAAATGTAATATCCTCTTCCTCTCTGTTTTCTTTTCTCCCTGGGGTTCATATATTAAAAAAAGGATTCTCTAAATGATGTTTAGAAAAGCTTCCAACTATTTATTCGCTTTCTTTTATCACTGGGCTGAGGTTGCACCCAGCTGATATGGAGGTTCAGTTTTTCCAGCTGGGAATCAGACTGAGGCACAGCAGTAGAAGCAGCAGTCAGATCCCACCGGCAAGGCACAAATTTTCAAAGCTGTTGTGAGTATGAACTCATTTAAAAATCATTTAAGAACCATTTAAATTAATTACAAAAAAAAAAAAAAGTAAGAAAGCTTACCTTACTAACAGCTTTAGGGTCTGTACTACATCTCATCTCTCAGCCTGGATCCCAGATGGTCAGAGCACCAAATTGCCATTTGAGTTTTAATTATTCTTGTTATTACATTCAAGATATGTCTGGAGACAAATTATGAAGCTTCTTATGAGTGGTCAGGAGGTAGGCACACATAAAGAGCATCAAAAGGCCCTGTCATACCTCACACTGTGGCAAGGCTCAGGTCACCAGACTGTCCCTTGCAGATCTGCCATGGTTAGAAAAGCCACAGGCAAACACAGCATTTGAAAAGTCTTTGCCCAGCTAACATTCATGCACCATGCTCCCTGCTGCAGATACTTCTGGGATTTGGGTTTGCTTGCAACACTTTTCAAATACTGGCAGAGGTTTAAAGATGACTACAGAGCTGATTCAAGGTGCTGACTTGAGTCTTGGTACCATTCTACTTCACCCCTACCGAGTGAGTTAAGTGCAGAACAATGGCATATAGGAAGAAATGCTGGTTTCCTGGCATTCTTACATTCCCTGATTTTCATCCTACACTCAAACTCATACCATCGTTGACACCACTCATGCACCAGGCTGGATGTCCTAACTAGCTTCAGGATGCAACAAGGCCAGAAAAGAAAAGTCACCCCTGAGGAGAGAAACAGCAGCTTGAACTCAGATCTGAGGCAGAGGCAAGCAAATGGGCAGACAGACACCCACTTCAAAATCTTGTTTGGTTGGTGCGTTGGAGGTATTTCAGTTGCCTTTGCCATATTATTAATTCATGCCCTCTTCACACATCATTGCCTGACTTAGAGTTGCACAAAACCTAAACATATATTAAGAACACTATCATTGCATAAACAGCTCATTAAAGTGGATTTTAAATGGAGACAGAAAAACTAAAATAAACAAATCTAAACCAAGGGTAGAATGGCCTTAAAATTAGAGATTTATGCTTGAGTGGAGAAAACAAACGAGAGACAGTTCTCTCATTTCAGCCCTACAGATAAGCCTACTCAACCGTATATCCTGTAACAACTTAAAAGGCAGATCCAATGTGATTCCTCTGTGGGCAAACACTGATCTCCTTGCTTTCACAGACAAAGGAAAATAAACTCGAGTATTTGGCACTTTGGTTAGATTATTCCAAACAGACTCTATTTTCTGTAATTCCTCAAAATAGATCCCTTTAAAGATATGTTTATGTGCTCAGCAGTTGTCCTGTGCTTCATCTGCCCATTATCTGAGCTGCAAAGTATGAGACAGAGGCTGCTCCACTGATAAAAAAGACTGGTCTGATGCTTTGCTGTAAGACTGTGCCCATGCTAAGAAACTCTGCCTTGAGGGAACCAATTTTTCACAGTGGGCATCAAAGAACAGTTTGGGTGTGAAGGGACCTTACAGATCATCTAGTTCCAACCTCCCTGACATGAGCAGAGACACCTTCCACTTGACCAGGTTGCTTAAAACCCCATCTAACGTGGCCCGGAACATTTCCAGGGATGGGGCTTCCACAACTTCCCTGGGCAACTTGTTCCATTTTCTCACCACCCTCACAGTAAAGAATTTCACCCTAGTATTTAATCTAAACCTGCCCTCTTTCAGTTTAAGGTCATTACTCCTTGTCCTGTTCACATGCCCTTGTGAAAATTCCCTCTCCACCTCTCTTGTAGGACCCCTTTAGTTGCTGGAAGGTGCTATAAAGTCTCTCCAGTGCCTTCTTTCCTCCAGGCTGAAGAACCCCAACTCTTTCAGCCTGCCTTCATCAGAGAGGTGCCCCAGCCCTCTGATCACCTTTGTGGCCCTCTTCTGGAACCACTCCAACAGGTCCATTTCCTTCTTATGCTGGGAGCTCCAGAGGTGGATACAGTACTCAACATTACCAAAAACCCTCTGAGACTGTGTTTCAAAGTAACTGAAGTGACCTGGATTTTACAGCAGTATTCACTTCAAAATGCATAGATGTAGAAGAATTTTGAAGTGTTCAGGATACCACAATAAGACAAGAAATTGACCTTATCCTCTGCCCACTAGGATTGCAAATACAGGATTTGACTTTCTGACAGTATTTTAAAAAAACATTTATAACTAGCTTTACAGATCACAATTAACAGATAAGCAACCTAGGTGGAATGAAGATAGATCATTTAATGCAGCAAATTCAATATCACATTTAACGCTTTGGAAATCTTCCCTTCTATCTGGCCGCCAGGGTCAACATCTGCCTATTAATCTTTCTAGAACGATAAACATAGCAGTTTGAGGCATCAGATTATATGATTATGGGACTGGCTATCAGAAGGTATGTGGCAACAATAAAAACTCAAGAGTACTTACTGCTTAATATGCTTGAAATCCAGCACTTTGCAGCTTAATGCACTACTACTGGGAACACTAGTTACAACATCTAATTTCCAAGGGACATGAAATGTTCAAACCCAAGCAGAAAACAAAATTAACTAGTCCAAACCACAAGATTTTGAAGAGTAGTTTAAAATAACAGGTTTTTCCATTATAAAAAGTAATATTTAACATATAATAGCCATGATTCTGGAACAAATTTCTGCATTTTGCCTTCTGCTTTCTTGCTCATTATCCCACTTTGGAAAGCATACCTCACAACAATCCTTTCTATGTCGTTTTAATAAATAAACCATTTTCAGACATTTTAATAGTGTCACAATGACAGCCAAATTTCCCAGCATCTATAACAAGAGAAATTACCATTTGATTCCTCACAGGTTTTTTTAAAAGTTCGTTTTCACTTGGACCTTTAGCAAACCATAGTCCCTTCCACTCAAGGGTGAAACACAAATATAATGAGAGGAGAGGGAATTTCCCAACTCTGTAGCTGTGGTCTGAATCACAAAGGAAATTTTACACTTCCTTCCAAACAGATGTCATGGCAGAAGAAGCGGACACACCCTCTGCAGATGGATCTTCAAATGTCTCAATGCTGACAAAACATGTTTCAATTGAATTTTACATCCAGAATGACCCACTTCCATTTCTCATGCCACTGTCGCAGCATCCCAGCAAAGGTTGTTCAACTTTTCCCTTGACTGTCACAAGCTTCACAGAGTTGGAAAAGGCCTGTTAGGCTAAGAGGACCTCGAAAATGACCTACCAGCTCAATGCTCTTCTCAGGAGAAATGCTTCAAACATTTCTACAGTAAAAAGAGATGTTTTCACACTAGTGTAATGCTTTAATCTGAACTAAATGTGTCAGATAATAGAGGAATATCTGTTACCACACTCGCTGCTATCAGTAGGGAGCTCACCACTCTGAACATCACAAATGGTGGCTTTTGGTTAAATGACTTTTTTATGGAAGACCTAAACAAAACTAGTCTCAGTTGGAGACTTCCTCAGAAATCTGCCACAAGTCTCCTGAAGTCCTGTAGTACTCGGATGCCACAAAACTAACACTGCTGGTGGTAAAAAGGGGAGTAATCCTGATGCCTACTGGGTTTTACCTATTTTCTTTTATATATTCTCTGTATTCTTTGCACATATATTTGGAGCTCTGTAACTAATTATAGCATTCTAGCTAGTTTTCCCAGTACTTTCCCATGCCCTTTCCCTAAGCAGAAAGACAAAACAAATTCCAGGGCTCCAAGCCCCAGGGGGTACAAGGCCCCTATGCTGTCTTGGTTCTTCCTAGCTACCAAGGTTGAGAACAACCCTTCGAGATACATTTCATGGACACAGTACAGCTAGTACTGAGAGAGGGAAGACTTAGAAGGGCCTAGACCCAAGGGAGAATTGCCTCACCACTTGTACTCCTTGTGGGTGCTTTTGTGTCAATTATGCTAGTTTGCATAAACCTTTAAAACTTGTATGTACGCCCTGTAGGGGTGGGACCTTTTGTGGACCTTCTCCACAACTGCCCCTGGAGACCTCCAAATAAAGATCCACTTTTATATTACCTCCTTACCAAAATTATCTTGAGTTTCATTTCTTAGTTGGAGAAGGCAACAATCCTATCGATGTCAGTGGTGCTGGTATGTGGTGGAGACATCAAACAACCGCATTTATTTTCTGCCTTTATTTTCTTCACCTGTCATGTCCACCCTTACACTTCAGCACAGAAGCTTATCCTCTTTGGATGTGGTTGGTGTTTACAGTATTGTCTTGGCACACCAGGGAAAAGCAACAACCATGATGGGTTAAGTGTGCTATAATGTTACCTCAACCTCTCACAAACTTCATCCACTGCAGCTGCTGCCTTCAAAAGAGCTGAGAGCTCATGATGCAGCTCATATGTAAAAATTTCACTAGGTTCTTCCAGTTAACAAAACAGCACTGCAAAAATTAGAATGCTTCTGGCTGCCTGCAGATACTTTAACAAAATGGAAAAGAATATCCTTCAACCCACCTGTGAGTGACCCACATTTGTTCTGTTGATAATGGCCCATGTTTCCTGCCACTCTTGCACAGCTTGAGAAGATTTGTACCACTCTTACTGCCGAAGCTCTTGAAGAAAAATACTACTCAGGTTACATGAGCTCAAAAACATAACCCTTAAGATAAGCCAATCTACCTTTAGACAGGCCACGTATTTGGTAGCACAATGTTAAGTGTGCTGAGCTAATTAGAAGCTGATGATTCTTCTCCACAGCTTCTATTAAGGGAAAATTCATATTCTACCAGATCAAGGTAACTAGTATGGGGAGGAGGAACAAAACAGAAGAAAAAAACCTGTGAGAACTGTAGTAGAAGTCATTCAATAATTATGCTCTCCCTTTTTACAAAACCCCCAAATATCCAGGAAATAATGATCAATTCTACTTCATGTAATACATCTGCTGCATAATCTGCTGGCTAGGTCTTTGATGTTCTGAAAAACACCAGTCACTGTCATAAATAAATCCTAGTTACTCAGCTGCATAGCTCAACTAATATTTTACACAATACCACCAGTATGAAAGCCCATCAATTCTCCAACCTGCTAGTATAACTGGATTAAAATTATTGTGTTTGAAGGGAACTATGCCTGCAGGGTGGTGTATCACTGAGGCTTCCATCTTTCCCTTGAGTCAGAAAAGAGCTCTGCCACACATCACGGGGAACATGTGTCTTTTGTGACAAAGCCATGTCCACATTATAGTCTTGCAGAGAAATCTTACACACTGTCAGAAGTGTTCCCTTATGTCTGGGGAATACTTTGTCTGGACAGACAGAAACCATGAAGCAACATGGAGAAACATTTTACCAACAACAAATGACTTGTTGTGGATTTGTTTCGACTACTGCTAATTATTTCCATGTTCTTTACTTCCATGGCCCCAAAAGAAGGGTTTTAAATTATGTTATTAAGTTGATATATTTGTGCTCATAAAAAGGAAGTCAGAAACCACTGTTTCACATCTGCTGTTTTTCATTTTGTAGTTTCCAATTCCAAGGTTTCTCACTGACTGCACAGCACACAGCCCCTCCTGCTTTCTCTGGCCTTCCTCTTGACCAAAAATAGGGAGAAAGCCAACCCACATCAAACCACACTAAAATACATTTAACTTGTACTATCTTGCAAATACTCCTTAGTATTTTGAAAGCTTTATAAAAATTTGAATATTTTGTGCCTTTATTTGTTCTTGTCCAATAAGCCCCCCAAGACAATAGCTGAAATATAGTTATTTTTTAAACAAGCCTCTGTTGCTGTTGGCAAATATTTAAGCAACGTCTTTTGCTGGATTCTGTTCCAACGTGAATTGCCTGGCTCCTTCCCATGGGGTTTACAGCCTCAAAAGTGTACTCACCCAGAAATGCTGGAGAAAAAAAGGAAATTAATGTAATCGGTAAGTTAAAAAGTAAATATGCGAGATCAATATTGCTTACGGTATAGCCAGCATCCTTCAGCATGACTCACATTAATCCAATACAGGTTGTACATAGTGCTTTCAGATGAAGAAGCTACAGCATCTTGTAGTCCTAACAACTTTTATAGCATGTCCTTGAAGTGTCCTGTTCCTTTCATCACTGCTGAGAAAATATCACAATCCCTTTACATTTTCTACCCATAATGACAGGGTGAGCAGTGCTGAGAAAAAAAATGCAATCACAATAACAGAGGAAAAAAAATATGATTCATAGGCATAGAAAGTAAATCACTATGAAAGCCTGTCTTGTCCTCCTCTTTATTTTGCTCATAGGTCAAACAATCTTAATGAAGCCTCCTCCACACTTGCTTTATTGTTTGCTATCATATAGAGCACAGTCTTTTCAAATTCCTTAGTTATTTTTAAAAGCTATGCTGAAAGTCCCGCATGGGTTATACTGGATGTTTGCTGAAGACCTGCCACAATTGAAAGTATCAAAGCTAGAGGACAGCACCATGGTCTGCTCTGTAATTTGCCTGCCGGTATCAGGTGAAGTTGCCGGTGGAAAACTATGGATGATGATTACTCCCTCTGGGTAATCCCCATCAGAAAAGGAAAGGTGTGCTATCTAACTGCCTAACTTCCTTCTAACTTTCAGCATACAAATGAAGGTTGTTAGCTGCCTTCAATTTTATCTCTTTACCTGAATAAAGGTCATCAATTACCCTATTACATTTTCATATGCAAATTTGAAGCTGGATTGATGTCAGATCAAGAATCTGCTTCAGCAAGTCTGCCTTGCTACATATTTTGTCAGGGACCTTTATCTGGTAGGAGAAGCAGAGGATAAAAGGCCTTTGGGCAGTGGGGAGGAAATGGTGGAAAGGAGGAGAGAACAAAGGTGCATTTGCAGCACTGGGACATTACTGCACTACCTTAGTCTGTCTTTCCTGGTTGGCATGGGTTGTTACAACAAAGTAAACGCAGAAGCATGTCAACATCCAAAGTATTTCCTAGGATCCCTGAACAGCCAAGCTAAAGTCTTTGCCATTGCACCTTCATATCTACCTGGAGCTCCTCAAACCAGCTAGATGTAATTGCTAGCCTGGAGAAAGCTACTTTTAAGTGCTGAGCAGAGTTTCAGAGTGCTTGAAAGGGGCTTTACCACATTTCCTCCAGTGTTTTTATCCAGCTCTTGGCAGACTTGTTCTACCTATTCTCCCAACTTTGCTCCATACTATGCTTTTCCACTTTTCCCCTTGGTCTCTTTTTCCCTTTGAGTGACCTGTCTCTCTGCCTCTTCTGCTACTCTTCACATACAGCATAATGATGATGAAGATGAAAGAACTGCTGCATCTGAACATCATACAAACTCATTCCCTCCTTCACTCTATTGACAAGCCTAAAGTCCAGTTCCAGCCACTTCCCGCCACTCCAAATACTTGTTCCTTTTTTAGTTCTCCCAGACACAGTCTGAAATTACCAAGACACTAGTATTGACTGGGGAACCCACTTAGAGCCATATACAAACAGAACAGATCAGCAAAGAAATGTCAGATATTGCAATTTAAATGACTAGCACTAATCAAGTCAGCAATTTTTTCAGACCACAGTAGAGATAGTTCAGAGATCTCAAAAATAAGAGGTCAGTATGCAAATCTAACCAAGAAACAAATTTAGGTCAAATCCTACCCTAAAATAGCCATACCCATTTCCCACTGAGTCACAGTGTCTGGATGAAAAATAACTTGAGTTTTAACCTTGTTTAATACTCTGAACAGGGATAATCTAATAACAACCATCGGGACCTTATTGCCTGATGTCCAAAAAAATGAGCAGAGGACTCTGCTAGAAACCCTGTCTTTGTTCAACATCCTCTCCAGGGATGTCGAATCTCTTGGGCTCATGAAAGGGATGTAAATGAAATAGTTTATACTAACTCAGAAGATCTACAAAGTGAATGGACTCATTAAAATCCTTAACAGCTGAAGCTGAATGGCTTAAACATATTGATTTTATGCAGACTTGTGGTGGTGAAATTCCAATATAAGTTATAGTACTACCATACTATTTTTTCAATATCTTTTCCTGTTTATGGAACCATCTATTGACAATGGGCAGGCATAATCCATTAAATTTTTACTTTAGGGCTTTTTTTTTTTTAAATATATGTTTATTGTAACAAAAAATCCCTTACTTCTGAATTTATCCAGCTGTTTGGAAAAGTGGATGTGAAACTAAAAGAACAACATGCCCTTCTCCAGTATCTTCAGATATGCTCCTGAAGAACTGAGTTTCTCTGCGTCTTTTCAATCCATTCCTTCCTGAACACCAGAAAGGAACTTAAAACAGTTATTTCTTCCTCCCAACCACTACTGAAAAAACCCAGTAATTTCACATATTTTCTATTCAGACCAAGAATCTTGCCACCTTTTTAGGACATGCCAAGAACAGGAGTGACCCGATACAAACACATGAAAGAACACTAATAACAGAGAGTTATGGTGGCAGCTTCTCATACACTATATCTTAATGTCAAGAGGAATAGACTGCTGTGGTAATCCTCCAGAATTCTGTTATAAGTTGTTTAAAGATATTTATTTAATGAAAATATTTAAAGGTATTTATTTAAAGAATATTTTCTATATAAGCTCTGCAAAATCTCCAACAGCAGTAGACAAGAAAGAGATCTGTTTTCTTTGAACCTGTAAAAATCAGATGCACCTCTGTGTTGTTCGAGGTGGGTGTTTTTTTTCACATCTTCCTGTAGCCTTGAGATTAAATGAATACCTGCTTCATACTTCCCTACAACTACATTTCAAATAAACACTCAGTTACAGTTCTTGCCAAGTCTCTCCAGACTATTAAGGATGCACCAAGTATTTCTGGACTTCTTTGGAAGGGAAAGATGTGGGCAACACAGCCATCGTCACTGAGGACTTGCATCATTGCTCTGAGCACATTTTCGTCACCTCTGGAAAAGCGGTGCTTGTTTGTTGCTATTTCTTTATCTGTCAAGTCCCTGCTTGTTCCATTCTTGGAAAGAGAGTTTCAAAGCACAAGGCTTTTGCAGACAGGATTCTTCTTAAAACTTGCTTTCTACTATATTTCATTTTAGAGCTTTAGCCATTTATCCTGCCATCAGCAGCAAACATGCTTTAACAATCAGCTGCTATTCACTCTGCAAAACAAAAATGTTTCCAGGAGCATGAAGCTTTGCCCAGAGTGTTACAGACTCACCCTTTCTCAATCCTTGTTGAGATCTGCCATGATGCAATGTCATTCCTGCTCAGCACTTCAGATTTCAATTGACAGAATACAAGTTTTTTCAATTCTGTTACAAAGATTTTAGCATGACTTTTCAATTTTTTTTTTATTCTCCTTATGCACAGTTAAGAAATTATATTTCTTAGTTAGGGTGGGTCTAAGAAAACCTAGAAACCCAGCTTGCTTTCTATAACTGCTTGCAGGCAGTGGGAACGGGTGCCAGTTGCATTTGGAAGTATTGTTGTAGGCAGTAGTAGGTTCAGAGAGAATGTCATCTGCATCCAGTCAAAGCAAAGGACTCTCAGGAGAAAGAATGTTGTTTTTCCATCCTCAGAAAGACTCCAGCTCTCTGGTCTCCTTGCTGCATAATGCTACTTCTGCTGTTTCTGACAGCTCCAGGGTTCCTTTAACACCCTGTCCCACCCTCTTCCTTGGGATGTGGGTTTGGGATTTCATTTCAATTTACTTGTGCTCTCTTCCTTAAGAGTATCATTAAAGAACCTACGTGGGAGAAACTCTATTTAAATCCATCTAGGTTCAACAATGGCAATAAAAAATAATTGCATGGTTAAGCTTATAGAAAGCCAAGCACAAGACCTGGGCCAGTATTCTTTTAATCAAATAATTGCTATTCAGGCTAGACTTTCTGTGCAACAATTATTTCCTTTTAAAAGCCCCCAAAATACTTGAATGAACTCAAGCACTTGAATGACTTTATTTAATTCCCATCATAATACTGTATTATAAATACACTGGAATATTTCTTAAGATTTGTATATATTTTCTTTTCTAATCATACCACTAGAAAAATAATACTACACTCCGGGATAAAAGAAAAAACACTGTTGTTGGGAAGAAGCTTCTTCTTTAGCTTGCCAAGTAGCTACCAGCCTTCCAAGCAGCAGAAATGGCATACAGTGGGGTTGCTATACAACACAATCAGTAGGATTTGGAGAGTTGTTTTGCTGTTTCCAAATGTACAATGACTGTTCTGAAATGATTGTGTTTTGCATGAGGAGGATTTGAAGGGAAGCAGGTGGCTACTAACAACAGTAAACATTGTGCTGCTGTTAGGGATGGGGGAGGAGGAGGGCAGGAGCCTGACGGCAGAGTATTTTGTTTCCCCATGACCATCTCAGAGAAGCGCTTTCTTCACTGCTGTGATACAGTCTCGATCCACTGAAACTCTCATCTCTAAAGGTTATCCTTTTCAAAACGTGGTAATAACTATCTAGCTAGATTGGTTTCTTGTTTTCTCTTGATGATTTCATCACGGCAGAACTTTCACACTGAGTAGTGCTACACATGAAGGGTCATCAAAGACTTTTGCGTTATTAAAATACAGGCAATACCGAGGAAAAAAAAGAGAGGGGGGGAAGGGACAGGAGAGGGGAAAAATTTTGAGGTTATCTACTTGTCTTTAACAGGCTTGGTTTATTTTTCAAGTATAAAGAAATCCACTATACCATGTAGGCATGACAGTGTCTATGCTTCGTCAAAATATTTTTAAACAGCAGCCTCTTTTATCTAGAGCATGGAGCGAATTCTACTCACCATGCAACAATTTCAGAAAGATTTTCCACAAGAAGGATGATCTCAGACTCCACAAAATACATCTACCTGCATCGCTCACATTTCAAATTACCCACTCTAAATACTATCAACAAAATCAAATACATATATACAATCATATGTATTTCCTTTAGCAAGAAAAAATTGCAGCACTCTGGCTCTATTAACTTAGAGGGTATTCCCTGGCCAAATCCCACTAATTATAACTCCCACCACCAAAATCCTGCCCTCACCAAAGCGAAGGACTGCAGAGCTGGATCAATTTACAAAGAAAGTCAACCATGCCATTAGCAGGAGGTGAGCTGCGTGCTCTCCCCTTCTACCAACAAGCCAGAGTGGTTCTTCTATTTAATTAACGTACACCTGCTGTCATTTTTCTGGGGATTGTGCCCATTTGTGCAGACCACCAAGATTACAGAACAGCACAAATGCATCCAGCAAAGTGCCCTTAACAGGCATTTGCTTGCCAAAAGAGAACTATCTATATTCTCAGTGAGAGTTAGGAGCATTTGTGGTTAAATGGGAAAACATATTAATAGCTTCCCTGTTTCTTCTCCTCTGCAGGCTAATGTACTCCAGAAAACAGATTTTGTTTTAAAAGAGCAGGAATAAGTCTGGAAGAGCTCCTTGTTAAACTACTGGCTACATGCAGATAATACCATCCTGGGGACAATTTTTTCCAGTTACTTTTAATGTGAAGTAGCATTTTCAAAATCTTTTTGTCAGACAGCTCTTCCACACGTGAAGGGCTTGAATTTTGATGGCCCTGAAGTAACAGCAATACTGCCTTTGCTGTAGAGCCAGCTCTGCAAGATACTAAATGTCCTTGACATTTATTATTTAAAAGTGCAACTTTCCTGGTAGGATTTTACACTAAAAATAATCCCTTTAGGAATGCAGGAGACCCAGCTGGAATCCAAAAATAATAATAGTAGTGATGTTAATAATAATTCTAATAATGGGTAGCTTATTGAGCCTAGCAGAATTTTACCTTACAAAAGAAGTTCCATAACTTGGTTTTTGTAGCACACTATCAACATTTCAGCCCTGAAGAGGTCACGCAGTTCAGCTGTTGTAGGTGCCTTCTCACCAAAATATTCTATTTTGGTACATGTAACATCAGATAGAAACTGTCACACACGGATGTTAAGTGTTTGGTCAAGTGCATGTTTGTTCATCCCAGGGCAGGAAATTCTCCTCCTAAAGCAGTGTGAGAAACTTCAGCTATTTCACAAGCAGATGCCTACAGTCCTTCAGAGGGAAACCAATATGGATCAGCGAAAACGCAGATGAAGATACACACCTAGAGAGTCAGCTAGGACATAACAGCATCTCCTGCTCAAAAGCCAATGCTGGTATTTTGGAAATAACAATTATTCTATCAACTGATGCATGGTAAATATTGGCAAATGAAGCAAGAGTTCACAATTACTTTTTCTTACACATTCAGATATGTTAATACAGCAAACTTACGTCATGTTGCCTTTTAGCTTTTTGAACTGTTTTGTTACTCTTCTGGTTTTGTATGCTCCACTTGTGCATTGCATAAGTATCACTTATTCAGTGAGGAGAAGGCAGGAGAGAGTGATGAACCTCCATTAAAATGGAAAACACGAGCCCAGAATATTTCATGTTAAGCATAGAGAGAAATTTGTTTTCTGATGAAAATAAAACAGACCCTTGAACTTAAAAGTCAATAACAGGAAAAAAATACCATGAAGATATGATTTCTAGTAGTAAAAGAAAGTTATTCGGGAGTCAATAATTTTTCAAAAGGATTAACAGAGCATATGCAGCTTTATCCATAATGAGATAGGGTAAGTATAGGAAGCTCAATTTGCACGCTATTTGGATTCAACTGATATTTAAACTGTTGATATCTAAAGTGCTGTTGTTGTGACAGTAAAGATAGAGGTCCTGTACAGCCTCTGAAAATTAATATAGTTCAGAGAAAATTGTAAAAATTGCAATCCTTTTCATATCTAGCAGGATTTAAACTATACAAGAAGGATGGTTCTTTAGATGACTAAATTTCCTTTTTTTATCATCGGGATACAGGGGCTGGCTAAAAAAAAGGCATCAAGGTAACTTTTTGAATTCAGATATGTCTGCCTCTGGGATTCAACAAGGAATTTAATGCCAAATAGAAAACAGTAGGTAAGCATGAAAGCTGAAGTAATTTATCACTGCTATCTTTTCAACAGATAAGCATTTCTTTGTTTGAACAAACACACATTACAGTACATGAAAAGAAAAATGTTTTGGACAGCACAGCTTCCATAGGGCTTCTACATAATGAAATTTCAGAAAACATTCAGTATAAAAGTTTTGGTGCACAAAGAAGATTATTAATTTTCCTTCTGCATGACAAATAGATAAATACCTCTATGCTAAACACAATTTTAAAGCACCATACACTATTCAGGTTCATATTTTCAATGCTTCAGAAAGCAAGGAGAAAGGTACTTAAATTATTAATTTCTTGGCATATAAAGTTAAAAAAGGCCCAAACAATTCAATTGAAAACCAGTTTAGTTGATACATAATAACAACTGTTTTTCTCTAGACTGCCACTTAGATACCCAACATTGAAACACCCTGATTTCTTTCCATCTCATACATCAGTACCAGTCATAACAATTCCACAGATCCTCTTATTGCAGCATCACTATCTTGTATTTCTGCTGTCAGCAGCAGGCATATCACCAATCTGTTTCACTTTTGGTCATCTCAGTGACTGATCAATCAGAATTTGGATGTGAATGGCTCTTTGGATGGTGCATGTCCCATCCCAACTACGGTGGCTCAGCAAAACAAAGAAAAATAAAGAAGTATACAGTCCTTTCTCCTCCCCAAAAGCTTATGAGGGAAAAATACAGTTCCAAATTAAATACAAAATATAAATACCACAAATAATAAGACGTAGAAATAAAGGTGGTTGTATTTGTACCTATCAGATAAAATGGAGGAGTCTCTAATATACAGTCAGATGGGTTTTATAAGTGATAAAGACAACTGGAACCTGGAAGAATTGGTATTAGAGGAAATAAATTATTATTTTGATTTTCTATTGTTTTCTCTTCTATATGATTAATTAAAGGTAGACAGGTATCTATTGCATTTAGACTCTAGTGCTAGATGTGACAGCTGATACACTGACCCTATCAAAATGGAGTGGGGAAAAGAAGCTTTAAGTAGAATTAGAGTTTATAGCACACCAAAACAACTGTACCAAATGTTTACATCGATGTAACAAATCTGCAGAGACAGAAAGCAGGTTGCCCAATCAATCCCTTGCCTGCCACAGCTGATGGCTATTGGAA
This sequence comes from Dicrurus megarhynchus, assembly GCA_013399195.1. Classification (NCBI taxonomy): domain Eukaryota; kingdom Metazoa; phylum Chordata; class Aves; order Passeriformes; family Dicruridae; genus Dicrurus; species Dicrurus megarhynchus. The sequence goes on from VXAD01008756.1 coordinate 1,472,816, forward strand.
AGAAAAGGAGACATGAGCTCTCTTAAGAGTAAAAGCAAGCACATAAAACAAGGAAAAAAGAACTAGAAGACAGTCTGTAGACAGTCTAGTGGGGAAGAAGAAAAGTCAACAGAAAGGATCCTAGAGGTTCTTCACTGTGTCATTGAATCTTTGAGGAAACCAAAGAATTTACAAAACAACACAGAAAAAACCTTTTGGAGAAGAAAATACCTTTTTACAATGGGAAGGAAGGAAGGAAAGATTGGAAGTTAAATGTGGACGTCAGATACAAATAAATCGGTGAGAGGAGAGAAAAGCTGCAGTATGCACAGTATTTTGTCCATTTTATTTCCTTGTTCTTGAAAACAATGTCAAAAGCCACTTTGTTTTAAAAAAGTAAAGATCTAGTCCAGGCCCGCAGCCCTTGCACATCTCACATGGTGCCAGCTTCCCTTTTGCCCTGGGCCTCCAAAAATATTCAGCCCTGGTATTCAAATCTGAGGGTAGATCTCTGAAGAAGACCATTCCTCTCCTAGTCCTTTAAAGACTTCTTGATCAGAGAACTTATTTTCTGCACACTTCAAATCTTAAAAGGATTCGTATTCAAGCTTTTAGCTTATGCCTTCCAGAACAGGCCCAATTCAAGAAACACAACTGATGGGCTTGCAAATTTGTCATATGCTTCTTGAGATATTCACTACTTATAAGTATGGTGAAGCTATGTACATTCTTCCATGGATGATAATCCCTTGCTCCTTTGGAACACACAGTGAGGGGACAGATTTTGGCCTAACATGACACAGTTCTACACACCTGACCAGGAAAAGCCTGGCACAATCCCAAACCAGCCTGCAAAGAGGCCAGAACTGTGAATAAGCCTTCACCAAAGAGCAACCTCGGAACGACAGGTGTATGTATAAATGAATGGATGAATCTATAGCTAAGTCATACCCACACCAGAAGCAAGAATTTCTCAACAATATTTTCCCTTTCAGATTTTTGAAGGATAATGTGAAAATTCATGTCTAGTGAAATGGAGGCAAGGAGAAATGCAAGAAAGATGATGATGTGGCATAATGAGGTTACAAACAAGACAACAATAAGTCTGCAGTGAAGTTATATAACCATTTTCTGAGTTGCCTGTACTTTCTGTACAACTCTGAAAAATACCTCTACTCTACCAAGAGAGCATATTGCAGCAAGTCCCCTCACTGATTTAGGATGGCATTTACCTTTCCTTATAAGCCATCAGAGAGACAACTGTATATTGTGTAAATACAGTTGGGACACGAATTAATTTCAAACCTATCACATAATCTGATGAGATTTCCCTGGAGGTCTCCTAGCACTTTGCAGCACTGTGAGCCATTATTTCCATACTTATTGGAAATAACCTCTGAGCCCAGCCAAGGCACACTATTCCCACTGAGAGTTGTCATGACGGGAATGGAATTAATTCATATTGCCACTGGACATAACCAGGGTCTTTTTGACTTTATTACCAAGTACCCCAAAATATATTTAAATCCCTGACAGTACCATATAACATATCATTTGGGGCATCCTAAGTTTGGACATGTGTTCCTTTTTACATATAAAGACCACAAGTCACATTTCTCTCTAATTACATAAGCCTGATGCAGATTCATCATCTCAGTGGTAGAGCTTCTGGCTTGCACCCCTGTGGAATCAGAACTGTGACATAACAGAAACACTCAAGATTCTTTTAAGATGCAATTTATTGGAGAGATAGACCTTAATCACAATGAGCTGTGATGCTGGCTGTCATATTTTAGAGGACAAGTAAGAAGCAATTTTTTTTTTTTTTTTTGCAGTTAAATTAATTCACACTTCTTATGGAGTTACTTGTCTATTTTAAGCATTCTCCAGGTGGCTGCCATTACCAGATGTGGACAGATCCCTTTGTGCTTCAACCAGCCATGCCGGAATTTTTGGATGTACTGAAGACTCCCCTATGTTAAAATCATTTTCAGCCATTCTCCAGCAAACTTTTACCAAATATTTCTGGTTTATTTTTGCAGGCAAATTTTCTCCATTTATAGCTGATTTGTTTTTCTTACCTGATTCATACAAGCTTGCTTGTAACACTGCAATTTGTCACCACGGAAACAACTGTTCGGTCACCGTAGCTGATGCCACTGAATGAATCAAGTGAGAAAATCATGGAAATACCCACAAAAACATCAAGCAAACAGCTTTCTAAACAAATTCAGTAACAATTTGGAACTACCCAGAAAGAAATTCAATTAAATGTGATGCTTTTGTTTCTGTTTTCAGAAATTTCCAGGGTTTTTTAAACTTTTTATGTTTCTCTGTGCGTGGCAGCCACTGAGTAAAATCCTGTAAAATGGGCCTAGCAGGCCCATGTCATAGCCAGCACCACATCTCACAATGAGATTGCTGCAGCTTCAAACCCATCTCTCCCAAAATTTTCACAGGAAGCTGAGACACAGCAGTCTTCTCCCGGAGGGTATGCTGAGACCTGGCTTGTCCACTTAATTAGCCACTTAACCATTCTAGCAAAAGAGGCTGAACACGCAGCTGTCTGCAAACAGCCCACCATTGCCCAGCAGCTTTAAATATTATATATCTATCTCTTTATCTATCTCCATTTTCCTGACAGAAATGACTGCAGGCCAGAAATCTTTTCAGCTGTTGTGCCCTACCCATGTGGATGATACGATGATGTCTATTTTATGGATCAATGTTGATTTTCATCCAAGATTCTGTAAAGCTTTGAGGCAAAAAACCTTAGAAAGGGAAAGAGAGATACCATTTCATAATCCAGGGCAGCCTTTTGGAGATTTACCCAGAACTTAAGTACAAATCCAGAATAACCACATTTTAATTTAAATAGTATATTTCTGTATTTATTAAGAAAGTAGATAAACTCATTTATTATTTTGGCTAACTTACAAATTTCTTATAGCTACTGGTAACACACAGCTAAAAATGGCATTCCAAGGTGATTCTAATTTTAGAAATAATAATAAATCTTATTTACCATATTAGTCTTAAAGTTTTATAATTTTGTCACATTTTGCATTAAAAGATAAGCTCAACTCTATTTCTCAAATTGTATCATTTGTGCCTTAGAAGCAGCCACTTTCATCACTATCCCATGTAAAATCTCTGGGGGATTTAAACTTTAGGAAACACTTTCACAAAAAAGAAGTGCCTCTAATTAAATGTAATTAATTTACTCGTGCCCTGGAATTGCAAGTATTAAAAAAAAAAATAAAATCCTCAAGCATTTTTGCTTTGCATGTGATAAATGCTATAATCACTCTTTTCAGTGAAAATACAGAGGAAATAATATTAGGTGACATCAAAGTTCATCGCAGCAGGTCAATTGAGATTGTCAGGATTCATTAGCATGTGTGACTGGTAAATAATTGAGTTAATTTTAGGCAGAGTGACATATTTAGAAAACTATGAATCACCTTATTTTGTGAATTTAATCAACCTTTGCTCTTCCCTGGATAATTCAGTGTACATCTGCAATATTAAGTTGGAACTGACTCTTCACTCTGTGGCCCTCACCAATGCTAGTGGTTTGCAAAATTTGGAAACTATCATCTGTATCAAACACTGGCCTCCAAAAAGGAGTTCAACACAAATAAAGCACCATAACTACAAAGAAAACAATAATTTAAAAACTAACAAAAAACCCCCCCAAAAACAAACAAACAAACAAAAAAACCACCAAAAAAACCAACCAAAAAAAAAAACCCAACAAGCTGACGAAGTTACTTTCTTCAACTGAAGTTTTAGCTAGATTTATGCTGAAATCTCAATTTGCTTTGTGTCTAAGAATAAAAATGCTAAAGTCCGCAAGATAGCAACACAGAATGATTATTTCTCTGGAAACTTTCCAAAAAATAGCTTCTGTTTGAAAAATTTAGTCAATCCTCAAATGCTTCTTTGTGACACTCTGTTAGCCCAATTATCTCACATTACAAAACAAAAAAATTGCACTGCATATGGATGTTCCAGCTTTGGCTCTGAAAAATGTTACTTTCAACAGCAGGAAACATCTTTTTTCAAAATTTAGCTTCATTTGGAAGTAAGTCACAATTCCTAGCTAATGTGAGTTACTCATTTCCTTTTCATCGGATGTCTTCTGATCTGTTGGCACAGTTTCTCTTCATTTCTGAAAGACATTCTATTAGTACTAGATTTGATATTGAACATGACAATATTTAGGTAACAGCGGGCTTTTCTATGTAAAATTTAAGCTGTGATATGCACAAGCAAAAAGGGCAATTACTCTTCAGTTTTGTATTTTGAATATGCAAACAAGTTGCTTGTGGATTACTGGCAGCTACAGCTTGGGCTCTGACACTCAACTGTTATTAATACACAAAGCAATTAATGTAATTATAAATATGGGGAAAATATCAACACTATTTACACTAGTTAGTCATTAGGAGGCAAAGTACTTTGTCAGCTGTAATACAATACAAATTGCTGCAAAGCGCTCAATACAATTATAACACGCATATATTCAAAGTACGACAGTTTATATTCTAGGTCTGTCCTCCTGGGATCAATTTATGATACTCTGTGCTGGGTATTTTTTCTTGACAAAATAAGGATACTTTGTTGGTGTGTAGCTACACTTGGCTACCACAGACTTTCTGTGCAGGTAGGATTCCAGACCCAGCCCTTGCACAGTGAACAGGGATACACATCGGGATGCACGGGAGGCAGCATTAGTATCTACACAAAAAGCACCACATGGGTGTGCACCTGCATATCCAATTTGGAAACATTTTCCTCAAGCAAAGGCACAACAGAATCAACAGCAGATTGTATCCATTTTCTTCACTGTTGGCATTGGTTTCTTGAGTGTTCAAGCTGAAAATCCCACTTGGACATTTACCATCTACGCCCCATGCATGCACGGGATGTAGCAACAGGCAGTGACTCTGCAGTGGAGGTTTGGGAGGTCTACTGAAATGATCCCTGCAGGTGACAGCCAGATAGGTGAGTAATGTAACATGGACAAAACACACTCACATAGGGGACTGCTGCTTTCTTCCATACTCAAATTCATTAATCCACTTAAGCAGAAAAAGTGCCTTCATTTTCCTTCATTTTCTTGCACTTGGAATTAAACTCCAGTTCAGAATTAATGGTGTTATAAACAGTAACCAAATTTTAAACAAGACTATTTCAAAGCTTCTTATTAGTGCTTTATTTTTTAAGTCTGACAGTTGTGTCACACATTATTGACATCCTCAATTATTAACACCATGTGTTACTGGGTAGCACGTTTAGCAGTGGGACTCGGCCATGACCGTTCCAGTGAATTAGGAGAAGTTGCTTCCAGGTACCAAAGTGGTGTCCTTGTAATCACCTATTGTAAACACACATTTCCCTAGCTCTGCCAAAGGAGACAAACAGCTGCAACACCACGCAAAGTCAGAAAAGTGAAATAACTTTGATTAATAAAAGGGACAACACAGCAGAGGTGTATATTACTAAAAACACAGTGTGCCTAGATGGGGAAGCAAATTAAAAATGAACAGGGAACTGCTAAAAGCTGACACTTTCCCTAACCAAACCAAATTGCTACTGCCCAGTTCATAATGGCTGATGCATAGTCCTGCTCTATTTCCCAGCTGCTTTATGAGGCTGATTCAAGCTCACTGAAAACAACACAGTTCTTTTTGGATGCAGTCTCCAGTAAGAACAAGAACAGACAAAACATCTCAATTTAATTGGTTAAACAGTTCTGCTTAATATCATTAACAATGGTGTGGGTAAGGGGATCAAGTGTACCCTCAGTCAGTTTGCAGAGGACACCAAGTTGGGCAGGAGTGTTGATCTGCTGGAGGGTAAGAAGACTCTGCAGAGGGATCTGGACAGGATGGATTGATGGGCCAAGAACAATTGTATGAGGTTCAACAAGGCCGAGTCCTGGGTCCTGCTCTTCTGTCACAACAACCCCATGCTACAGGCTTTGGGGAAAATGGTTTGGAAAGCTGCCTGGTGTAAAAGGACCCGGGGGTGCTGGTTGACAGCCAGCTGAACATAAGCCAGCAACGTGTCCAGAGAAACTTTTCTATCAAGTCATGGTAGGATAAGGGAGAAGTACTTCCCTACTGGTTACAGAATAGAAGTTTCATGCATTACTTTTTCCTGGTAAAACTACTAAGCAAAAAGTCAGTTTGAAAGTGTATCTGAAAAGGTAAAATATTTGTGTTTTTCAAGAAAGCTCAACGCAGAATTCAGACTATTTCCTGACAGTTGGTATCTGTAAGTTCTTTGTCTGATCAGAATGCCTTCTTTTTCCTTAAAGAAGACTAATTTGCTTAGTTGGTATACAGTATGTATTCAGTGTCCTCCTTCCAGGTGTCACATCTCAACATGGTGTAAGTCACTCTGCACCTCTGGAGGGGTGTTGTGAGCCATACACACCTTCAAGACTACCAGCCACCTCCCTGGCCCCTACATCAGGGGACAGCTGAGGGACTGTCTGGGCAGTGGGTGACCGCAGCCTGCTGTCACTCGACAGCAACGCCCATGCAGCAGTGCTGAGGGTCTCCATGCCCTGTGCCAGGGCTTTGTTCCGTGGAGAACCCTTTCAGCTGAACTTCCCAGCTTCTGCCTGCTTCTCACATTTAACGCTACTTTCTGTGTTTAATGTTTCAGATTTGTGTGTATTTTTGAAAAAAAAGAAAAGTTGAAGCGTGCCAGTTATTCCTCTGAGGTTTCAGAATACAAAGTCTGCAGTTCTTCTGCTGTTTGGCACAGGCTGCCACAGATGGAAGACGGATATCTGTCCACCAAAGTTTAAAGAAGACCAGATTTTTTTGTTTAGAAATTTTTGCTGTTCAGCACTTACAGCCATACAATCAGCCAGACCAGCCCTTCCCTCCATAACAAGTGCATTCACAAAATGAACAGGGAAGACAAATACCTGCACAGGATTCACACACCCAGAGATGTCTGGGGTGCACTGGGACGGCCTTGATGGTTAGTTTTGGAAAGAAAGGGGCCAACTTTTTCTAACCTGGCTTGAAAAGCTCTGAAACTCACATATCCTTCTACCACAAGGGAGCTCATTTACTGAAAAGGGAAACAAAGTTGTCCAGTAGCCTTTTCAGCTAATGTCTGCCAGGAAGGTTTGCTAATTCTGAGTTGTTCCAACACAAATATCTGAGGGAAGCTGTTGAATTGGTGCATGCTCTTGCTAAATCAGCTGTTCTCCCTTGCCTGCTGATGGCTGCCGACTATAGACTGACCTCAAATACTCCAGCTTCCTCCCCCCGAGTGTTACAGTTGCTCTCTGCTATCACACCTGATCTTTCAAAAAAGTTTCTGCACCTTCCAGGCTTGTCACAACAGCCCTTCGAGCATAAGCTGAAGCCAACTTGACACAACAGATTTCCTTCTTCTCTTGGAGACACGCATATGCCACAAAGACTGCAGTTCATCACCTACGCACTTCAAACACTCCTGAGCACGCCCAAGTGGGTAGCGCTCTTGCAAACTGGGCAGCACTGCTGCTTCCTTTTCTTCACCCATTTTTTTTTCCTTTTAAAGTAAAAAGATGCTTAAAGGAAGTCTGTTTGAGGTTAAGTTCCTAATTTATGCTCAATGAGCTGTCTTGTGCTGTGTCCAAAACTGGCACAGAAACATTGTCGACTTTTCCTGGAACTCCTATGCGCAGCCTAGCAAATGAAGCTTTCTCTTCTGCTCCAGCATCCCTGGAGCCTGAATACTTCAGGGCTTAAAGATTTCTTCCTTATGCTGAAGGGTGGTGCCTGCATGACTGTGTGCATGCAAGGAGAAGCTTCCAGGAGCAGCAGAAAATAAGCTATGTCACCAAAGTCCTGCAGTGCTCTCTCCTTTCTGCATGACACCTTGGGGAAAATTCAGGGAGAAAACGAATGCTGAAAACCAACAGGCACTTGGCAGAGTCTGGAGGAAAGCAGGTAAACTTGCTACCCCATGGACAAGGGCATGGCTGGCAGGAGGGGAGAAGTCAGACGGCTGGTTTGCTCCCAGCTGGGGATTAAGAAGTCGCAGGTGAACCAAGGCCACGTGCCCTACTAATAGCAGCAGCCTTCTGCTCAAAATAAGAAGCAGGTTTACACATTTGTTCTCCAGTTGGGTTCAGACATAAGCTGCAACACAGATGTTCACAGGGCAAAAAGGGGACACCCAGCAGAGCTGGCTGCAAAAGAAAATTTACAGGAATGACAGCAAGTTGCCTTTTACAGCAGGCTCTCTAGAGAGGCAGTAAAAGGGAAGCTCATTCCGCTATGATTTTTTTTCCTGAAACTCCCCCTTGTGTAAGGCCCCACTGCAGCCAGTCTCCAGAGATTGCAAATGAATTAAGAGGAGAAAACATGGGAAAGAAAAATAAGAAAGCAAAGTAGAAAACAAAGCAGAACAAATGAGAGCAAAGAAATGTATCACAAAGGGGAGCAGTAAGGGCATATCAATAGATATGAATAATATTAGGAAAATGTAAACATTGGAAACAATGATCTCTGGCACACACTCTGAAAGGATAATTAAACATAGGATGCTCTGACAGGCCTGGACACAGGTCTGAACATCCAGGATGTTCTAGTATTAGGACATTAGGTGATCCAGGCAGGTACCTGGATACATAAATTGGAGACAATGGTTGTTCTCCAGCTTTTGTCTTGGGACCTACAGGTGAAGAACACTATGAAGATATGTTGCATTCTAATTCTTACAGAATAAGCAACTTAGTGCAAAAATCCACTTTTGTGAATTTCATGCATAACCATTTAACCTCTCCACATTTGTAAATCTCTTCAAAGTTTCTCATACAGATGAAGGTAAGTCCAACTGTTACATCCATGTGTTCAAGAAACCTTTCACTCCTTTAAATTGAGTCTCAAAAAATTGTCTATGTCTATGAACTCTTTGAAAAGAATAAGAACTTCTAAATCTTCTCTCATTTATCTTTCTCCCTTGCTAGGAGTTCAGCAGACCTTCAAGAACCATAAAGTGTGACCTGACTTTTAGAAAAGAAATCACCTGAAAATTGCTTTGTTATATGCAAGAATGTATTTCTGAAATTGCCTGAATATTTTCTGTAAATGACTGAAGTGGCATATGAGCTTCACTGAAACACCTAAGAAGAAAATTTCCAGGAACTTCAATGTACCCAAGTTTTCAACCTTTATGGCCATTTTCTTCCCATATTTAGTTATATTCATACCTTTACTACCTTCAACAGTTGCAAAAAAACCCCAAAGGAAACACAGATGTAAAGCCAGATGAAGCACAGCCTCAAGTACGGAGGGATCAAGAGTAGAGCCACTTTCTCTCACTGATTTTACCTTCAAAACTTCTTACTTGTTTTCTATGGAGACCCACTTTTTTTGTTCACTCTGAAGTTAAGTTTGTGGGTTTGGCTAAACATTTATCTCTGAGCAACTGTGAACGTCATACCCTTCCCAATTTCTGTCCTACAAGAACCACATGTTATTGAAAATTCAGCCTGCAAAGATCCATCACACTGTCCCATTCACAGCAACAGAGATTTATCAAGAGCTGTAAGAAGCTCAGCATTAAACTGTCAACAAAACTCACATGCTCTCCAAACCATCCAACACAAAACATTAATGTATCCATTACACATACCTATTTATTGCAGATACTTTCTGAGTTTCAAGAAGCATATAATCCTGAAGAATTGCTTCAAGTTCAGAAACCAAGATCTGATAAAAAAGATCATATATACATTTAAAGTCATTAAAAGTATATGGCTTGAGCATATAAAATGAAAAAAAATATTGTGCAAAATTACTATTTAGAAATGAGTCTATGAGCCAGTCCTTCTGAAACTGTGCATCACCTGAGAAATGTTGAGAGGGATAACAATGATGGTATGGTAATTTATAGCACATTACATTTAAGGTATATAATATTATATAGATTCTTAAGCAACTTCTACACATGAGTTCAAAATTAATGGAAAACTCTGAAAAAAACCCAAAATTTTCAAATAGCAATTTTGCTACAATTATTTGCAATGAAAAATCAGAAACAATGTATTGAGTATGAAAAACTGCCAATGGCATATCAGAAAATATAAATGATTTAGGAAACCACACTCATCCTTATGTACATTTAAACAGTACTCTGCCTTTAGCTTGCAGCAAAACGGTGGCATGAATAGGGAAACCACATGAAAAATCAAGGGCATCCTTAAGTGCATTATTTCTTTAACATCGAAAAATGCTGAACATGGCAGTTATGTTACAGGTGTGAAATTCTGGATGTACATTCTTGTAAGGATACATATTACACCTAATCACAATTAGTCCCAGAGTCTCTGTAAATTTTCCTGGTGATTCTCACACAGTGACCCTGAGCATAATGCATTTGTTAAATCTGATGTGCTTAACAAAGCAAAAAGGAAGAAGAGGCAGCAGTAGAAAGAAACAGGCTCAGCAGACTAAGGAAAGACACAAAGGAGAAAAAAAAAAGAAAAACAAAAAAAGGGAAGAAAGTTCATGTGTCCAACTGCACTTGGTCTGATCTCTGTTCTGGATAATCACCATCATGAGTACATGCCCTGTTGAGTATTTCTGTGGCACTAATTGGCAACTTTGCATTCTGCAACAAGAAACACCATTTCACACAGGACTGCCACACAGCCACAGCTCTTAAAGACAATTGAGAGCCTATATTAGAAAAAGTCTTGTCTCTTTTCTTTCCACAGAGTTTTTTCTGAGCTTTCCACAGCAGCTGTGCTACTGGCATCCACCACATGATTCCCAGTGAAGGCAAAGAGAATCAGCTATAGAATTGTCTATGCCCACTACGCATCAATGGTCACCTGGCCGGGAGCACCTATGTGTCCCAGCTGAAGAGCAGGCATTTTCTTCTCCAAAGACTCAGCCCACCCAAGGAGTCCTGGACTCCCTCTGTTCCCTTCTGTGAGCTGGTAATTTTCAAGCAGAGAGATGTAATGTAAATATCAGCATGGATAATTATTTCACTGCTCATTTTTTGCGAGATAATCAGACAGAAAGATAAGACTCACTCTGAGGAACAGAAGCAGTAGAAATTTTTATCCAGCAACAGAATGAAAGATTCTGCCAATTCTTCTTACAAAAGCAACAGTTCGTTGATTTGTAGCTGCTGCCTACTTTCATGTGCAAGAACAACAGAAATCCCTCACTGGTCTTCTCTACATATTTTCAGGCAATCACTATAAACATGACAACTTCTAGGATTATTTACTCTATGCACTACGCAACCATTCCTGCTGTTGATGTCAGCTGCAGACAAGCCAGGCTCAGAAGCTCAGATTCAATCACACAAGCATGAGTAACATCACTACATCTCCACCCTTTGCATCTCCTAGTCAATTCCCCAAAAGAGATTTCCACAATAATGCATGATCACGAAGAGAATGACATTAAAGCGAGTATCAGCCAAATACCACCTCTAAAATGAGTGGGAGCTATTTACTAGATAATACCAATAAAAATTTGCAAGGTCAGAAGGTGGCCAAAGTCTACCCTTTATTTTCTACAGTAATGTCCTCTGTTTTTTCCTACAGTAACGTCCTTCCTTTTTTCTGTGTCTTCATCTGTTAGCCTCGTAACAACTTTTTCCACACAGAAGCATAGAAAATCTCCAGTTGGAAGGCACCCATAGAAGGCACCCAAGAATCATTGAGTCCCGCTCTCTGCTCCTTGCAGGACTACCTAAAACTAGGCCAAATGACTAAGAGCATTGTCCGGACACTCTTTGGATTCTGACATGCTTGGTGCCATTACCATTTCCCTGGGGAGCCTGCTCCAGTGACTGACCACCCACTCAGTGAAGCACCTTTTCCTAATGCCCAGTCTGAACCTCCCTGCAATTTCATTCCACATCCTTGTGTCCTGTCACTGGTCCCCAGAGAAAGGAGATCAGCACCTCCACCTCTGCTGGCCTCTCTAGAGGCACCCTCTAAGCTATGTTTTTGCTCTTACTTATTCCTGTCATTTCTTACCCAATTTATGACTGCCCATTTTACCTGCACTTGCAAGGCCTCTGCAGCTCGCTACAAGCACTCATCTTACTACACCTTGACAGGAATTACCACCCATCAGATGTAGCCCGTTAACCACCTAAATGTATGCTGTTCCCTGGCTGAAACATCTTCAGCCAAGTGACCTTGACAATAGGTAGAGATTCCAGGGACTGAACTGTCAGGTCCTGCAAAACTTACGTCATAAAGGTAACCTTCAAACAGACCAGGTGTAAAACTCCACTAATTCGATAATGCATGAGATTATATTGCTCGAAGACACATTTCAGGGGTTTGTTGACCTGAGAATTTCTTATGACATATTTACAGAGAAGTGTTATGAATTATTGCATGGCTGAGGTAGCTCTGTGACAGAATGTTTGCAGCCGAAGATAAGAACAATTGTGTGTTAAGTACGAGCACACGATTTGCTGTGCATAATATTAGCAGTGTTTATTTTAGAATTGACCACCCACCTGACTGTTCCAAAAAACCTCCTGGAGCCGCTAAAAGATGCCAGAGAAAGTTTTCACTTGTAGCAGACTTTCTATCTTTAATAACACCAGCTGTCGCTTTTACAAACACATTATGCCCTTCACAGTTATCCCATATTCTGCAAACACCAAAAAACCCCAAACTCTCCCACAGTTATTAACATCTGCTTCGTTTACTGATTCTGACAAACTGAAGGACAAAGGCATGATTTAACAGATTGCTCCACATAAAGCAGCTATGCAGTCCATGAAAGGATTCATCAAATGCCCCTGTCAGAGAGCTTTACAAAGCATAGCTTAATGAACGTATGCAAATTGCTATAATATATAAAATGTCTGATACCACTTCAACAAGTAACGTGCTTATGAAATCTATGGAGAATGGTAAGACAGATCAATCTAATTTGTCTTTGAAATAAAATGATTTGGTTTCCTCCAGATAATTTCAATCTTTTTTTTCTTTAATGCCTTGAAGCACACATTACATACAATGGATGACTGCTTTAGGCACCGGAAGATGTGATTATTCAATAGAAAAAGCATGCAGCAACAGACAAACTGGAAGCACACTGGTACTCTTCAATATTTTCCTTCAATGTTTTGACATGCTGGCACTTTTAAAAAATTGTTTTTTCCAAGCCTTGTTGCATTTAAACAGCCCCTATTTTTTCGTACTGTTGCTTGATGTGAGGTTGATGTGAGTGCAAGTCAGGCTGATATTTACAGCATGAGGAAATGCTCAGATATGAAAGCGCATCAGAAAACAACATGCATCCAGGATGATCACTGCTGTTGCTGTTTTCAACATTATTGATCTAGAAATCTGATCTTTTTTTTCCCATCAAGATAAGGAAAGAATAGCTTATGAGTTAAAATGATTTTCGATGGAAAAAATCAACATTTTCAAGAGCTCTATCCCTTCTGAGAACTGAAAGTGCTTTTCACCACCTGACTTGAAAAAAGAAATATAAAAATACATTTTCAGTGCTTATCAAAGAAGCTAAAACCCACAATCACCCTTTAAGAACTTTGTGGAAAAACAAACAAAACTTCTCTAGTTTTTTTACTTTGGAAAAAAACACATGAAAAAGAACACAGCACAGTATGTGCATCAGAAACTAGAAGGTGCAAAGTTCCTGGATCTTTGCTTTACCACTTAGGCCAGGCAGGTGTGAAAGAGAAAGAGGACTGTGAAGTACCATGATTATCTCTTTGTCTCTCATGCTGGGACCACAAAAGGAAAACAAGCACTAGGTAACACTTTCTTGGGTGGTTCTTGGTTATGTTATGTGTTATGTGTTATGTTATGTTATGTTATGTTATGTGTTGTGTTATATGTTATGAGAATAGTGTAGTAGTCTAATAGATAAACAGTTTCAACTCTTATTTTATGTCATAGTATGAAAGAATCACTTAGGTTGTAAAAGACCTCTGACATCATCGAGTCCAACCATTAACTCAGCACTGTCAAGGCCACCACTAAATCATGTGCCTAAGCACTACATCTACATGGCTTTTAAATACTCTCAGAGTTGGTGACCCAACCACTTCCCTGGGCAGCCTGTTCCAATGCCTGACCATCCTTTCGCTGAAGAAATTTTTCCTCATGTCCAATCTAAACTTTCCCTGGCACAACTTGAGGCCATTTTCTCTTGTTCTATTGCTTGTAACCTGGGAGAGGAGACTGCCTCCCACCAGTCTGCAACTTCCTTTCAAGTAGAGAGGGATAAGGTCCCCCTGAGCCTCCTTTTGTTGAGGCTAAACAACTTCAGTTTCCTCAGCTGCTCCTCACAAGACTTGTGCCTTAGGTCCTTCATGCCTTAGATGTTTCTGGTTAAAACAGAAGTAATTGCTGTTACTGTCAAAGCTAGACACAACTTTTGCTCAGTGCCTTAGGCAAAATGACCAAGATGAGCAGTACTTGGTGCAGGATTCTCAAATCTCTCTAATCATGGGACCGCAGTTTCTGCACTGAGAATAACTAAATTGTAAAATAAGAGTCCAAGTTGGAATACCATGTCAGAAATGTATTGTGATCTCCTCATTTTAAAGGCACCAAGTTGTAAAATCCTATCCATTCTGTTACGCTAAACATTCAGTATGTGCCAGGCGCTGTGGAAAAAGCTTTTATTTCTGTGCAAATGAATATACATTAGAGTGAGTGTTTATAACATTTTTCTAGATTTGGGTTTATATAACTGACAATTAAGGGGTAATATCTTTAACACTATGTATCACTTCTAGATGCCAGTATCACTTCTAGATGCCAGTTAGCAATATTTAACAAAGCTGGCTGTTCTCATTTTTATGTCTTTTGTTTTTCTATTCAGATTTGGTCCTCCAGCTTTGCATTCAGTCGAAGACTAAAATCAGGGAATAAATGAACACTACAAGCCTTCCTTTATTATACGTAATTTCTCAAAATATCTCTTTCAGGTTCCATCATTACCATGCCTATTTTAAATTTGTTCTTTTTAACATAAATCTACAAGTACAGAAAAATCTCTCCCCTTTTGACTGTGTATCAAGGCCAACAGATTCACAGCTGATATAGGTAATAAAGGCAAATTAAGGAAGCTCCATGTCACACCTCCCCTCCTATGTCCTGAACCCATATAAAATTATACTATTATCATAAGTAAAATTAAATGTCCTAACTTTTCCCTGAAATAGAGAGAAAATTATTATTTTTGGGAGTCAGTCTTCTTATAGGTCCCTCAAGATGTAACATCTGATAGATTTTAGGGTAAAAAAAGAGCCTCTTATCCAGATTCCAGATTCAGTATAATAAAACACCTTCAATAAAGTACATTAACCCGCAGAACATCATTGACAAAATTACAGTCACTCTGTGTGCAGTGGAGAGGGCTACATGATAATGCAAGAAAACACTTTTTTTAACCTGTCACTTTGGGGTGGTTTGTTGGTGTTTTTTTCTTCAGGCTCTTTAGGAAGAGCAGCATTTAAAATCAGGATACACTGCTTTAACAAAATAGGTGGGAAGCAGAGCCAGTCCACCCAGTCCCACATCCCTACCCACCGACAGATTCCTGCCGTGCATTGCAGTGAGGATATTAACCCATGGCTGCTATGGACAAACCACCTATGCTGGACAGCAGCATAATCAGTAACAGCAAATGGTTCTGGGACAATCCTGAACTGACAGCGAAGTAGATGAGAAAGTGAAATCCTTGCTTTGATAAGCTCTTTGGCAAGCTAGTACAAACCCATGTTCCCTGTTAAAAAAGAAAAATGAGGAAGTTTGTACGACTGCAGACCTTCTTCTACTCAAAGAAAGCAAATTTCCAGTGGCTGAAAATGCCCTCTTTCCCTGACCTTTGGGAAAATGCAAGAAAGGACTCACTGCTCTGAAGTCTGTCTCAAAAGTAGCATCCAAGGTGCAAAGACTCCCAACCTGAAATATTTCTGTGGAAGTATTGAACAACATTACTCAAGTGGCAGACACTTCTGAAGGGAAGGGTCCCACCTGCCCTGACAAAGGCACACAACACAGCCACTGCTTTTGGTTTGACAATGCAGAGTCTAAGCCACCTTCCTGCATCTCTACAGAGTGTCTGAAATACAAAGAAATGTGCTGCTATCCCCGCAGTCTAGAAGTTGGTATGGAAGTTTCACAAGGAAATACATACCTTTGGGGTTTTTTTGTTTTAAAAACAAGGCAGAACCACTGCACTACTTCATCCCAGTGAAAGACTGGGTAAACAGATGCAACAAATCTCTAATCCTTTACCTTTTCTAGTTCAAGTGACAAATCTTGGAAACCCCTGTTCAAATCATCATAATGAATGTAAAAAAGGGATTCCAGTAAGTTCAATACAGATAATATTTTTTACAAGACTTATGAGGACAACAGGGGTAAGTTCAGCATGACCATGACATTCATTTGTACTGGAAAGTCCTTAAATGCTAGCACCATAACATCTGAAGACTATGATACCCCATTCCTGCATAAAAGGAGGAATCACTCAGAAATATCCGCCAGTAACATCCCGTCTCAGAAACCACAGGTAAGTCAAAATATCCATAGGAGAAACAAGAGAACCATCAAGTTCTCCTTGAAACAGACACCTACTATAATGGGGGCCAGATGCAATTTACAGGTGTTTGTTTACATTACTTGAAAGAAAGAAGAGGATAACGTTCCCTTCTGTCACAGACACAAACACAAAAGCTGGATCTGTGAAGAGGAGCAAGATCAAACAAATTGAGAGGAGTCTAGGAAATCCTCCTAAGCAGTCATGCCTGCTGTTAGAAAAGGAGTCCAGGCACCAAGATGTCATTTTCTGAAAAGTCAGATCCAATAGGAATAGCTTATCAAGATAAGGATTATTAGCAGGCAGGCTTGTGGCAGAATTAGTTCACCATGGTGATGATAAAACAGTATAAGGAAAGCAGGGCAATTTTAAGAAAAGGCAGCTAAAAATACCTGCCTAACACACACCGCTCCAAGTCCTTCTCATATCCAGTATGCTGATGCTTCAAAGTTAGCTGTCCCAACAGACAGCCCTGTACTCTGTCTGCCAGTGTCACGATGACTTATAGCATGCTGTGGTAGGCTTGCAGTCCCTGAGGATTGCATGTCTCTGTGAATGATGAGGATAGCTGCATTTTGTTCCAGTTACTGTGAATTAGGAGCAGAACCCCATTGACTAGCAAGCTTTTGGCACAGACTTCAGCTGGGAGAAGTCTGGGTACAGTGCTTGGGCTGCAGTATTGAAGGAATACACTTCTCAGAAGGATGAACCCGGTCTTGTCCAGGCTTCTGTTCCTGCTTTGACCACGAGGACAGACGACACAGTGTCTTTTCCATAGAGATACATGCACACCACACAAGCCCTTCCTAGCACCACCAACAAAAGACCAAGATCAGAGTCCCGTATGTTTTTCAGGAAGGGAGCTGACATCCTCCAGCAACAACAAGGAAATTCTTAGACTGACCTTCTGGCATCTGCGGCCTTCTGGCATCTGTTAATAACCAGCAGAAGCCACTAACCACTGCATTAAACATGAAATAGGTGATAGCGTATACACATGAGCAGTGGCCAGTCTCCTGTTTAGTCCTTTTGGTAACACTGTGACAATATTGCATGCCTGTCTGGTTTTTTTTTTAATCCCTGTAAATGCTTCTACACATTCTCATTAAAACTTCCCTAAATTTACCAAATTCTCTCTTCAAGTTATTTTGTTTTTCTACTCAACTAGTGCACTTCGAGTTTATTCCAAACCTTCACCCTCTTGGGAGGTGTGAAAAATTTCTGTTAATGTTCAGTCTAAATTCATTCAAGACTAATTAACCAACATATTGAGCAGTTGTTATCCTTCAATTTCAACAGCTCTCCTCCTTCTCTGGTGTTTGCCCTCCAAAGGAATTTAGTACAAATTTCCTGGACATCATATACAAGTTATAAGGAATCAAATGATCAGATTTTGTCAGAAAGTCTGACAGAAGGTAACCAACCACAGGGAAAATGTATTTAACATTTTTTTTAACTAATGAACAAAAGGCAGATGCTGATTTCTCTTCCTAGTTACTCTAGTGTAAACCAGGAATGGTTACACCTATGGCTAGAAGTAAGAACTGCATCTGAGCAGGTACCTGCCCAGGGCTGCAGTGAGGATTGTGAGCACTAAGCTGTCAGCAGAGAAGAAATACCTAACAGAGAAGGGAAGAGCAGTTGGCATCTGTCATGTAAGAGCCATTTTTTAGAGGCCTTTGAAAATGAAAGGCATTGATCATAGATTTCCTTCAGTCCAAAGAGACTTGAAAACCAATGTATCTGGTATCTAGACTCCTACACTCTGGGTAAATGCTTCAGTTCAGATTGGACACAGGGAAAAGGTTCACTGGGAGGGTGATTGGTCTCTGGAACAGGTTCCCCAGGGAAGTGGTTACAACTCTGAGCCTGTCAGAGCTCAAGGAGTGTCTGGATGATGCTCTTAGTCATATGGCTTAATTTTGGGTTGTCCTCCAAAAAGCAGGGAGTTGGGCTCAATGATCCTTAGGGGTGCCTTTCAGCTGGAGATATTCTGTGATTCAACGCCTATGCAAAAGGCAATTTCATCCACCCCATTATTCAGTGTAACCATCACACCTGTGTGTTGAATTCAAAGCCATTCAACCATGTTAGGAATGGTCTCAGGACACACAATGCATCAAACCACTCTGCTGTTGTTTTGAAGCTGAGGTAGCCTTGCCATGGCCAACACTGAGTCTTCTCACTTCTTGAACCACAATGTCCAAACAGCCACACACCCTGTATTTAAATACCCGGGGAAATCAGGTCCAGGACAAAGACCTTAGACAGAGAGAAATACATACCTCTAGGGCTCAATTCCTCTCATCCTAAACATGGATACCTAAAACAGCTCAGATGAATTGCATGCAGCTATAAGGGCCAATGATCCTAAAAGGAATCTAGGGAGAGCAGCTTTGATGTAGGCACTTATGCTATAGATAAGGAAGTTGAGACAAATCTTCTGACTGAAGTCTGCCTCAGGAGAGCTGGCATTCAGACAGATCTGAAGGCACAAACACTGGTTCAAAGGATGAGTTTTCAATGACATCATGATCTAATCTGTAAGTCTTTATTCAGTCCTGCCTTTTCTATTTGAATACTAAATAGAAAATTTGAGATTTGGCTCAATGATAGCAATAAAAGTCATCAGGAAGACTGATTTATAAGAAAATACTAAAATAACTAAATATGTATAGCTTGACTAAAGCCACTATTGAAAGGGAAATATGATAATTATCTACAAGCTCTGGAAGGAAACACACACTAAGGATTTTTTTAATAGTGTTTTTCAGGAAAATATAGCTAAGAATAATGTGATTATACCAAGGAAAGTAAAATTTAGGCTGACAGGGAAAAATTCCTAATAATGAAGTGTATTCTATTGTAGAATAATCTTCCAAAGGAAATTGGCTGAAGTCCAAGCACATCTAAAGCCTGGACAAAGCCTGTCCATGACTGGACAAAGATCTGGAGAAGACAATCGTGCTGCAAGATGGACTAGATGACTCAACGGTGTTTTTTCATTTTTAAATTCCTATCGTTCCACTGTATTAAATAATTAAATAAGTTAAAGGGAAGAGGGAAATAGGCTTAGCAACAATTGCACAGCTGTTTCTTCTTTGAGGTCTGCAGGCTGCAATCAGTGCAAGACACACTGATTGCACTGAGGGAGGAAACATCTGTATGTGGTCAGATCACTGGGTTAATTCAGGGCTACAAGTCACATGCCTGATGTCCCCTTTTCCCCACTCTTAATAAAATAACATTACCAGAAGATTTGACCCTGTGTTGTAAATGTATCAATCATGATTTTTGCTGCACCAGCTACTCATAATTGGTTTAAGCTTTCTTGATCTCAGATGCCAACCAGTGTTAAACAAAACACAAAAAATACATAGCCCGTGGCCACATATTTCCACTGAAATAATCTTGCCCCATGTTGATCTACAAGCAGAGGGGCAACAATGTTTTCTTAAAGTTGTGATACTCATTTTTAAAGCCAGGCAATATTACACTGATTAATTTTGAAGAGGCTTTGACATTTTATAGCTAAAATATCTTGCTGAGAGTCTGTGCTAATACACACTCTGTTTTCTGTTACAGTTAAGCCACAAGGAACAGCATCCTTAAAGAATGGCTATTCAATTTAACTGTGGATTTGATTTCCCTCTCCAGAGAATATTAGATGGTCTTAACAGTATGTATATATACATAAAAATATATTTTCTGAAGAAAGTGCTTTCAAGTGTAACATTAGCTTTCCACGACCAATTGCAACTCCAGTTTTCTCACAGCAGTCACACTCTGTGAGGCTGACCAAACCCCTTTACCCACTTCATGGAGAGGTCTGAGACTTCAGAGAATCTAGTAAAGATGTATAGCAGGAAACAACTTTTCTAAAAAAATAAATCTGCATACCATAAGGTCTTCTGTTATGTTTTGTTTTATTTTTTGTCATGAGGGGTTTTTGCCTCAAGTGTTCAATTAAGCATACAACAGCAGAGACAGGATTTCTGTTTTTCAAAAGAAAGAATATTAACGGAAATCTATGTCTGCATAACAAAGCAGTGATCAACAGCTCACAGCTTACACCACTCATTCTGAATTATTCACGTTATTTCTCCTTGATTTATTTCCCTTTTCCAATGAACTTTCCAAAGGAGAACCCAAATTAATATTTTGCTACTTTCTTTCCTTTGTCAAAGGAGTGAGGAAAAATTAGGAGTTAGGAATATTAGAATTTTATCACACGCAATCCTTCTAAATGCTTCTATATTTGAGAGTTTTTTCTTCACTTGTCTTAAGATAATACTCAATATAAAGCAGGAACCACCCTTTAACCAATGCAGCTGCTAATTCCTACTCCTGGTGACAGAACTAGGGCAATAAGGTGGCAGCTGTGTCCCTGCAGTCTACCCGTACCTTGCCTCAGTGGAAGGAACCCACTGCTTTTAATGGCTCTGAACTTATGCTGGGAGAAAAACCGGCTGCTGCATTACAATTCGAAGGGGTTGGACACACAGGGCTGTGGGATGGCGTTCAAAGAGCAGCCTGGGATGTGTAAATGATGGAAGATAATCAACGGGAAGGCACTGGGGCCCAAGGACAGGTCTGTGGACTGCACAGGTGTGGGCACGTGACTGGGGCAGCGGGCAGGGATGGGAAAATGAGCAGACAGGGAATGGCTCTATATGAAGCAGCATTTTATCATCTCCAAATGACCACAAGGCAGAAGACACCGCCTACCAGAATATCCTGAGAACATGATGAACTAATTTTATCCTGCAGCTTTGTGGGCAACCTGGGCAGAGCTCTGCATGTAAACCCAGGAACAAAGTCTCTCCTGCTGCCCTTGGGCTTGTTTTCTGAGTGATGTCTAGGCAAAGCAAAAACAAAAAACAAATAGCAAGACCTGAATACGATGAGACAGAGGAATGGAAAAGCTGATTAAAGCATTTTCCAAATGCCACACAGAGGAACAAATGACGGAAGAAGTGGAACGATTCTAGTTTACTATTATGCACTTACTGTAACACTCAGCATTGGGTACCAGAGGTTTTTGAGGTCATTGATTCAGTGTACTCACTTTTAGGAAACCAAAACTGATATGAAGTCCTGCCACAAGCTCAGATTATTATGTAAAAGATAATGGAAAACTGATAAACTGGATGGAAAAAAAAAACCCCACAACAATCCCCCCTCCACAAAAAAAAAATCCAAAAACACCCCAAAAAACCAAAAACCCCACACAACCCCACAAAAAAAAAAAAGCCACAAAAAAAACACCCTACCAATCAACCAACCAAAATACCTGCCACACCAAACACTTTTATTCACTTTTATTCAACTGAAAAGACTAACTTGAAGGCTAGAAAAATCATTTTGAGGCTTGAGATTATATATGCTAGCATCTAATAGTCCTACTTCACCAGGAAATCTATAGGACCAGGTGGTGAAGTAGGAAGGAAGAAGCTGGACAGAAATAAAAAGCATGGAACAGTTGTCCTTGTTTTAGGGTAAGCAAAAGGAAATCATCTCTGCTGGAGAAAGCAGGGAAGGCTCCAAATCAAAGGTGCACTTTTCAAATTACTTCCCACCCCCTCACACCCACAGTGAGAGAAGTCGTGGAAAATTAAAATGCGTGAAGATTGAGGGGGAAAAGTTTTCCTTTTTCTTAAAATCTTCTAATTTGGGAGTCTGAGTTCTGAGTTTTAGGATTAAATTGCAATCAATAGCACCTCTCTTGCTTTGTTTTGAGACGCACATTTTAACCTACTGTCTTGAGGACTCTTTCAAGGTTTTGTTTGGATGGTTTTGAGTTTGGGGGATAAAGGAGACAAAAGGGAGCACAAGGGGGTAATCATCTCTACAAAGTATTCACAAATATCTCTGCAGTGTGTCCCAGGAATTGTCGGGGACTACAGCACTTTGGCTCTGTGTGTATAGTGGGTGACACATTCAGATCCTTGTAAAGCCAAAATACTCCTGGGCTCCCCCTCCACTTTGTAACATTGAGCAAGTGTAACTTGCACTTACAGGCAATTTTCAAACTAGAAACATTTACAAAAGACTACCAAAATTGGCTTGGTGTTCTGAATTACAAGAAAAGACTATTTGATTACAAATGAGATTCTTAGATAACTAAACACAGAAATCCAGTGAGTTTATATGCATTGATTGTTGCCACAATGTTGAAGTGTCTGTGAGTGCAATTGCATTACCCAATTAAGGCCCAAATTGTAAAATTTATTCATCCAGTGCAGGCATATCATATTTTAAAATTGTTCCCATCAGTTAGATAACACTCCCTGTCTGCACATGGAGCCATTCAACAGTCTAAAGAAAAAAAAATCTTTCCAGTTTTTCTTTAGATCACAGGGTGGGTTGGATTTTCTCAGCTTAAACCTTCCTAAGACATAGAGAACTAAACATTGAAAGCACTGTACAAATTTTGTAATTCAGAAAATGGGAGTTTAGAAGCACGTCCCACAGCTATACTGAAGGCCTAGTTTCTTTAACCACCACAGGTTCTTTAACCACCACCCCACATGCAACCTTAAAATATCATCTTACAGTACTCCTGCATTAGATCCCTCTGTGGGTTCAGGTAAAGGGAGAACAGTTGTCCACAAACTGTGAATTTTAAGATATGTGTAATTAATCAAGATTAATTATAAATACAAAAGAGTCCCATCTTTCACTTAGGGAAGAAAGGCACACTCTGTCACCCCAGCTTTTGAAAGATTTACAACCCAAGCATAGGTTCACAAGGTCTGCTGGCTACACAGTGTTTTCGCATGACTGAAAGAGATTTTCTTGCCGCTAATAACACCAGTTTAAATTTTAATGGAGCTGTTCTGAAGAAAAATAATTAACATATGGTTGACTTCCCATATATTAGAGAAAACAATAATAGCAACTAAATCAGTATCTTCTGTATAATTTCAGCTGTCTTGGTCATGATGAGTTGTGCATCTGACTCATCTCACAGACATGCATGACATAATGAGAACAAACACAAATCGTTTGCAATGTCAAGGATTAGATTTTACCTAAGACAGAGGAAATAGGACCATATTATGAGGGACTACCTAGGAAGCAGCAGCCAGCCAACCATTACCTCTCTGAGTCACAGAAAATCCCTGACAGGTGGTTAATTGATAATAGTGTATCACAAGGCAATCTCTACACTTTCAGCTTGATTGCTAGGCTTCCAGTGAGGGCACATAATCTTGGCTTTTCACAGTGCTTCAGTTTAAGGTGTCACTCTGAACACTTGGTTTACAAGCCCTTCATCCCTACAGAGTTAATTTCTTATAGGAAATTTGTATCTGCCACAAAGGGGGCTCAAAGTAATCTCAAGCTATTGCAGTGCCATATAGGACTTCTTGGGATGTGATGTCCTACAAATTATGGACACCAGCACAACACTAGTAGCTGTCAAAGAGAAATCAGGACACTGATTTCCATCCACCAAACAAGCTCTTGTCAGGACCTGCTAGCTGATGTTTAGGAATGTTAGCTGAAATAAACAAAATAGGGAAATGATTAGTGGCATTGAGTCTGGCAGGCGGGTTCTTATCCTGGCAGACGCTCGGCAGACCGTGGGTTCAACTTAGTCACAAAAGGAGGATGTGAAGAAGCCCAATCAGATAACAAAAATAGTCTGCAAAACACATGCTTCTGCTTGGGATCGTATTTATTAACACAGCGATTCAAGCAGACTTATTCTTAGAACAAGAACTAAAATAACAGAACAATCCCAACTGTCAGAGTACCACCCATTAATCACGAGGGTTCCTGTGTTTGAAGAAAAACAGAGGCATCTAAACAACCATCCATCCCTGGTCTAGATGCCCCCCAGTTTCAGTGGGACAAAGCAAGGAGTTTATGGCAGCTGGAGTCCTGACTGAAATGGCTGGTGAAGGACCTGGAAGAGGATGGACTACATCCAAGCTGTGGCTGTATTACATTTCCACTCAGTGTGGGGAGAGATTGGTAATGCCAAAATGCAATGCCAGACATATCTGGGCTAAATCACTCTCTGAAGCTGTCCTCTTAGCTGGGAAGAACAGGCCACTAACTAACATCTGTAGGATCACATCTGGATTCATCCCACCACCATTTTGGCACAGCAGACTCTCCATAAAAATTTAGCATGCTAAAGGATTAATACACCCATCATTTAACTCAGATGTCTGTGAAATGATTGCTGGGGTTCAGAAAATATGAGTGGCATAGTAGACAAACTTCTGCTTCCATCAATCAGCTTTTCATTAACATCATTCATCCCATCCTCTATATTCTGAGTAAAATCTGCTTTCTCTCTGTACCATGCAAATTCCTCTTACATAATAAATACCGCAACACAATAAATCCTTCAGTGTTCCTTTTCCTTCTAGGGAAACTGCCTCTGCACTGCTTTATGCTGAAAAGGTTTTTCAGACCTCAGCACAGGCATTAACCATGTCATTTCCTTCCTGTCCAAGCACATCCAAAGACTGTCTTTTTCATTTTGTCCCTGGTAAGGAAAGGTATTGCCATCAAAGATCTTTGGCTTTAGCCATCGGCCTGTGAATGACTGCATGGATGAAAGCTCCTCCCAAGACTGTCCTAGTTATGAGAAGCCTAACTTAGAGACCTTCCTCCAAAATGAATGAGGCATGAATGGTAGGCTGTTTTGAGGGGTGGGGTTTTTTTTGTTTCTTTGCTCTCCTGTTCGGCCCCCCAAAAGAATTTCAGATATCATCTAAAGAGAAAAAAAAAAATCAACAAATGAAAGCTCACCCTATTAGGGGCTTTCAGCCACAGAAACAGTGTATAAAAAGAAAATAACCTTGAACTCTTTTCTTCTAGGAATGTTGCCACAGCCAGAAAACCTTTTCCTCATGGAAAATGGGTGAATTTCAGAAATAAAATCCAAGCTTGGACCCATCTCTAATTTTCATTCATCAATTCTCAATTTGTCTATACAGTGAAGGAAACACTAAAAAGCTCTGTGTGCATATGAAGGCAACCATCTGTAAGCAAAAGGACATTATCTGAATGTAAGAAAGAAAAGGCAACAGAAGGATCTGCTTCTGTAGTAATTGCTGTCTGCTGTTACAGTGTCATTTTGAGTTGTCAAAACTTGGGACCTGAAATAACCCCCACCAAGTTTTCTTCAATGCTTTTCTGTGTCCCACTACTTCTCTTCTGAATTGCCTTCCATAAATTCAAATTCCTCAACAGCCTTGTTACTGACTTCGTGGGAAAATGACAGAGAGACAGATTTAATATGCAGCTCCAAGACACTTCCTTACCCTGCATTATTACCTCCTCTACTGTGAGAACACTGCTTCTCCTGGGAAGAATTTTATTTCCTTACTTATCAACACCTTCCTCTGCACGTCAGCGTGTTTCCTCTCACCCTCCTTCAGTCACATAGCAAAAAAATCCTAGAAAAGGTGAAGTGTTGTACGTGTTAATGAAAGGCTGATTAGGAATTGACTGCTAATAGAATAGATGGAGCAACCCATATTGCTGTGGGATTTGCTACCAACTATCAAGCCAGAACACGTGTGCACAGGTAGCAAATATACCATGGAGGGGCACTTGTGCACCTCGCTATTAGCCTGAAACAGATTTTCCAGCATCCGAGCAGTGACCCATTAATAGCTTACATAATGGAAAACAGCACCAAAATGAGTCAGTGTGTTTGGCAAATTCAGATCATTAACCACGAGAAAGCGCTTCAAGTAGATCAAGGGAGAAACACATACCCCAGAGAACATTAAATAGAGAAGTCTTATTAGTGATGAGTAAACAGGTGCAGTATCCCTCTAGATTTGGCAGGATGGACCCTCTCATTTCCCACAGAGAATTCCTCTCTGAAAGACTAGGTCCCACATTTCACAGCAGAGAACAAGCTGGACTCTTGACATCGCTTCCCAGGTACCTACTTGCCAAAAGGGAGCTCTGTAAGAAATAAGCAGGAAGATAAACTACATGGCTCCTACAACTGCAGACTCACCACTGTGCCGACGCAGCAGGAGCATGCAGAGATTAAGAGCAATCCATGCACAGATCCATACTGTACACGGTGTGATAAGGAAAGACTGGGGCCCTCTGGGAGGCACTCTGACGGTCTGCAAGTCAACTGGGCTTCACTAGCTGGTGGCTATGGTGCTTTTCAGTAGGAAGTCAGACCAAAAGTAACACAGATAAGTGAGATTTTGACCACCCCATCCCTCCAAAAAACCCACCAAGCCAAACCCCACAACCTGAAGCTACAGACAGTTCATTCCAGTTAACAATGTCATCAGAAAAAAACCTGAGAAACAAAATTCAGGTAAGTTTATGCCAGGGCTGCAACTGTTCCACTTGAGCAGTGGTGACAACTCACAGCCAATATATGCACATGGAGAGGTAATTGCATTGCAATGGTGGTCCTGTACTAGCTTGAAATATCTGCAGAAGCACTCACACCACAGTTTTGGAAAGCCTGGTCTAAATGTTTTGACCATTTCAACCGCATAGTTCAAGTATTAAAAAAAAAAAAGAAATTTTAAAGGTGAAGAAATGCAAGACAAAAATGTAGGTTTCCACTGATCCAAACTAGTATTTATCATGTTCTACATGAAAATACAAATCAAAGTATATTTCACATTAACCCAAATGGTTTTGTTTTTTTAAAGCATGGCTTAACCAGTTTTTTTAAAACTTAATTGCTTGCATTGCAGGATAAAGAGCACATGAAGAGCTCACTTGGTTCTATGTCAAACACTTTAAATCACAGAGTTTCCAGAGATGCAGTTTCCAGGATATACTGAAGCTGCTTGAAGAACTTACATTTCATACTTTCCACAATCCTCCACTTCTGTTCAGGGTTCTCAGCCCTAGCTTTTATCCTAGAGATATGACATATATGTAGCACTTCTCCATATTTCATTTTTATGAAATTGAAGTGACTCCTTTGATATAAAATATGTAATTTCTTCTCATAAAAGGCCAATACAAGCGCCATTTGACAGGACAGGATGTTGCACTACTGTTTGAGATGCCTATCTCGGCAAGCAAGTCTGGCGCTACACACAATGCTCACTTGGCTTCATTTCCTTATCTATTTCATTGCATGAACAGCTGGAGATGGACGTATAGAGGCTTTAACCTTCTGCAGCACATCTAAAAAAGTACACAACCAAAATCTATGCAGCTGTGAATGCCAGAAAGCCATCTGTATACAAGTTAATTGCTTTTGGTTTGAATAGTTTCCTTTTTTATCCTGCCATCTACATTTGCACCTATTCAGTGGTTCAATTTGGATGCTGCAGGGACATGAACCTCCAAACCAGCTCTTCCATCTCTCATGCCTGCTTTGCTGCAAGCCTTCCCTCAAAATCTTTCCCCTCTCTTAAGCATTTTCTTCCCTCTCTCTGTCTCAGAAATCAACCAAACAAACCTAAGGAGTGCTATTTACACCAACATTTCTGTGGAGTGCATTACTAGACTGAGTGGATGACAGAAGCAAAACACAGGCTTATTTTCTGGTTTCCCAACCCCACTTACTTTCCAGTGACAAAATCGAGCTGTTCAGATGCAACAAATTCACCCCTGAGCAGAAGGAACAGCAATGTCAGCCTAGGAAGCACCTGATTGCTGTGAAAAACAACCAATTGTTCCTTTTATTCATTAAATCTGTATTTACGCATACACATGCATGTATAGTAGATTAACAATGCAAATCTTATACCAAAAAAACTCTGACATCTACTTAAAATCTTGCTACTAATTACAGATGTGATTCAGACCAGTGATGTACTTCTAATTAGCAAAAATAAGCAGTCCTGTTTTCCTTGGAGGAAATGAGTATGGCCTAACTAGGGAAAACGAAACTAAAGCTAACACTAAATACTTTTGCTTTGTACCCTCTGAACAGTTTTCGTTAGCTCTGACAGATCTTTATTAATGATCCTATAAAAGCATCAATATTATCTAAGCAAATTCACTATTTTCTTCAAATATCTTCATCATCTCATCTCAGAATGTTGTTTCTGTCAGAGATAGAGTGCGAAGACAGAACTTGTTTTACAGGCAGGCTTAAGCTTGCAATATTTACTGGAACCAAAACAAGTACACGGAAATGCTCCTAAAGAAACACTCACAAGAATGTTACTGTATTTACAGGAAGCATTCTCAAAAAAAATAGAGCCATGTCATCCAAATCTGTCCCTTCAGAAAGTAAGTCTTTCAAACATTGTTTGCTAGCTGTAGGAACAATAACAACAGCCTTGCAGTAAGTCACTGTGGCCTTCTAGGTGGTATAACTAAACTAAAAGAATATTTATTGTGACCTTTCCCATTTACTTTACAGTTACTGGTCAAAAGAACAGTGTCACCCTGCAGACACGCATAATCAACTTTATTTTCCAATCTAATTGAGAAATGGAGCTGTTAATGTCAAGAAACATTAAGGAGAAGCTGCTCCACTGAACCTGCTCTGTCTGGCTACCTGGTGTTAGATTGTTGTGATAAAAAACTGCTTTGCACGCACCCAAAGGAGCACAGGGATCATCAATTTGTAAGGAGGACCCAAATCCTCTCCTGCCCCATTTCCCCATCCCATCACTGGAGTCCTTCCATCTGCAGCACACAGTGAGCCTGGAGGCACCGGGGCAGCTCAGGGAGCCCCAATAACCCCTGGGAGACATCAGCCCTGACCCAGCCCCACAAAGGCAGCTTTCTCCCTGGGGACCAGAGGAGTCATCCATTACCAGAATTCCATGGGAGAGGCTATTTGGGTCACCCCATAGTCTGTTCCCATGAGCAAGGCCACCAGACAAGGTGGCTATCACAGGGACTGGGGAGTCCCAGCCAGCTGCTGGAGAGATTGGAGGGCCTGGGTGTAGATTGGGACACCTGTGTGGAAAAAGAGGCTCCAGAACCAGCTACTGGATGAATGGCATGAGGAAGACACAGGTGGGGGTGCCAGGGGGTTTGTAGTGTGCATTTGTGTCCATGTCTGTGTCAGGGGGTTTGTTCTGGAAGCTGGACCAAAACAGAGGCTTTGGCAGCTCATATGCCCAGGTGCCAGCACCAGCAGAGACAGGATATTTAGGGAACAGTGACTGTCCACAGCATACACACATACACATTATATACTCCCTACTAATAGGTATTAGTCCTGAGCAGCCAGCAAGAGGAGCAGGATGTGATCATTGCTGCTGTTCACGCTTGCAGGAGTACAAAGTGTGCCTGTGGATCTGTGCAGCTGGCCATGTCCATAATGTATATAATATACATTGCAAGTGTGCCTACTAGCACACTGCTGTAGGAATACAGCCTGGCCTCACTGCTGCTTGGACCCAGGAACATGCTGCTCTGGCAGCCTCATCTTAACTGGACTGCTGGATTCAGCCTCCCCATAACACTTGGAAGTTCCCAAAAGAGGTGCTATCCATCATGCAAAAAACAACATTTATTTGGAAATAAAGGGATGTGACAGAACTGTCAATTTTCCAACAATCAGTGAGGTCACGATCCTCTCACAGTAGCTGTGACACAAGGCAGAAAGTCCAGACTGAAAGATGGTCATGGCAGCCCCCAAAGAATCTTTTGCTTAGAAACAGCAATTTTTTTTTTTTTTTGTCAAAAAAGCACATTAATTGCCTAGCATCTGCTCTTGCTGTCTTCTGTCATTTCCTTGTCTACACACAGCAGCACGTTCTTCTAATCAGCAACAAAACAAAAAGTAAAGGAGAGGTTTCAGGTCAGACCACTGCAGCACAGCACCGACTCGAGCTTCACTTATTTGCTCATTTAAAACTAAGTTTCAGCATATACTAACAGATAAGGAAACATGCTCTCTTATATAAGGAAAACGGACAATTTTAACACAATTTATAACCTATTCTATTTCTCCTGTCTGCAATAACAGGGAACTTCAAGAGCGACAGGTCATCAGAGTCTAATATTTAGGGATGACTCAATGACAGATAATCTGATCTGCCTCACAACAGCCTTACGCTTCACCTACTTTAACAGAGATACTTCTAATTTGTACCAAAACAAGATCAGCATCAGGTCCCTGGATTCCAGTAACAAAATGTCCAAGAGCACCAAGACAATGTTATAAAGTGTCATATACCACATACACTTGAGGTAAACAAAGCTCTTTGTAAACAGTAAATGACCAGAGAGGATTACAGCTGTTGGCTTCATCATTTCCACTGCATGGAAGAAACATAATTTTTTGGAATACAGACAGTACCCAATACATTTTTTCCCCTCAGGACAGGAGGGGAGATATTTCCGCACCATGGAAAACAACAGCGCTGGCTGAATAAGGAGAGTCTACAAAGACATCATGAATTAGCAGAAAACTACTTTGGAAAGATAAGATATTAAACATTTTCTGTGGGGAATAAGAACACTGGAGATTATTTACTTTGCTTTAATTACTTTGGCACACTGCTAGATTAGTTTTTGTACGTTACTAGATTTCCATACCATCATTTAACAAATGCGAAGAACTGAGTGCATGTTCTGAATATTTAAAGTTCACTCTATCCATATTATCTTGTCCTGTGCTGGAGTTTCTGCCACTCATTTCAAAAATAAATAAGAGGGCTACAGCTTCACTTTAAAAATTATTATTACTACAGTGATGCAAGCAGCAGCCTAAATTTCTGGGTATGTCTTTCTCGCTAGCCTTGCATCTATCCAGTTGTGTTTTGACAAGAACACATTGTTAACATATACAATATCAAAGCAAGGATAAACATCAAGTTTCACTGATGCGTTCGATCTAGATTACATTAGGTCATCCTCCACTCTTCTGAACACTTCACTTTGATGGAAAACTGAAAATAAGCCAATTTTCAGAGGGTTATAAGTCATGAAAACACAGTGTAACATTTGTAAGAAGTTTCCTTGAAGGCTTTATGAAGTGTTTAATAAGCTTTATAGTTATGGACAATATTACTGAACAACACTAATAAAATAGCCAGTTTAGACTCTCCAAGAACTAGAGCACAAATAAACCTATGATTTAAAAAAAATATCACTAGTCCCACTGTTTTGATACTAATATGAGATTTATGAGAGCCTGTGCTGAAATAAAGATCCTGTCTTTTCCTGGCCTCTTTCCTATTGCAAACTGTTTAAAGAATACCACTTACAAGAAATTAAACATTTTCCTGCCTTGAAAAGAGCTGTCTGTACCTAAAACAACTGCAAACAATACCACTTCAGTACATCTAAACAAACAACAGCCTATTCAAGAAACAAACAGAGATTAGCAACAGGATTTTTACATGAAATTTTCCCAAACTAATTTGCCACATTTTATTTCACGTTATGAGGTTTGGCCACAACTACTGTTAAAGAGCTTTGGACTTCCCTGAAGCACTGAAAGCAGGGATTTTTCCTTTTCCCTTCTCTATGTGTGCTGTAACTAAAACACTCTTCTCCACAAACATGAGAATTCCAAAAATAATGATTATCATTACAATAACAAAATAAAAGCTGACCAAACAGTAAATACCCATGCAGCCATAAAAAATTTAAATGCGTGATGCCTGAAGGATTACTCCACGCAACATGACAACAGAGTTAATTTAAAGCCAACTGGGAGAAATTAAAAGGCTCAGGTTAATTATTGCTTTACAGCTGAGCTGGAGGCATGAAAAACAGAGCAACTGAGAAGAGCGTGGAGATAAGAAACCACGGTTTCAGCCTGTCTCCTCCCTACTCCTCATCTGCTCTCAGGCCGGGCACCACGACAGGGCTCTTCAGCAAGCAAAGAGGCCACTTCAGAAGTCCCTCTCTTCCAATAGCTCCTCTCTTTGCTCTGCTCTTCGCCGCATGTGCTCGATCCCCAGCGTTCCTATCCTTCATGGCACAATGCAAAGAGGGGGTCTCACCAAGTCAGCTGCTGAGATCCTTCACTGCTGCTGCTACCAAAGCATCAGGCAATGCGAAACTGGTAAAACTAGGAAACATTATAAAAGTGGCAACTCGTAAAGGAGATGTTGAGAAAGATGGTTCATTGTTGAGAAAAAGGAAAACAGCAAAGGTTCTGGGAGACAGGCATTTACAGGGTTCTTCATCAAAAACGTGAGCTTTGCAGCACTCTGGGATAGAAATATGAAACCAAATGACAAATTTACTGGCTTACAGCAAGCAAAGCAGGAAAGAATGAGCCCAGAAAGATGGTAAAATACATAGTTTTTAATATATCCCTACATATTTGGGTATCAGGGCTCTGAAAACACTAGTTACAGTTAACAGCTCATTACATATTACTAAGAAGATAATATTCACTGTAAAAGTGAAAATATTTGTTTGAAACTAGTTTGAAATATGTAAGAAGCAGATATCTTGCCAGACACATATTTAAATTTTTATGTAAGAGGAACCAAAATCTTCACATTGAAAGGATGCACATTTGGATACTATGACAGGTTATACTCTCCAGCAAAATTTAAGAACCTCAGGAGAGGATTAGGGATTAGACGGACCTTTTTTTTTTTCTTATTTTAAATGAGAGCTAGAAGACAAAGAGTATCTGGTATACATAAAATTCCTTCCAACTGGGAAAAAACTTATCTGTAAATGACTAGGGCTTCCTGAAGAAAACTGCAGATCAGATACCAAGACATTTCCTTGCTAAGAGAGTGAATAATTCAGTTACCAGTCATTGATCTCTGAAATGGCTCTGATCCATCTGCTAAGATCAGGGAATTGCAAGTTTGTGTGTTAACTCCTGCCTTTTTCATATTTGAGTAATAAAGTCTGTGCCAAAAACCAAGGGCTTGCAGGAGGTTCAAGGACAGTATCAATTATTGTCTTCACTGACAAGGCATTAGTTTGCAAGGCTTTACAGGAAGCAGCCTAAAGTTTCTCAGCACTTGCAACTTCATTACCTAGAAAACAATAGCATCTATGTTTAAGGTGAAATTTAAACTCTCAATTATCTTTAACTTAAATTTGCAAACCTGAATGCCAAAGGAGCTTAGTTTGATCAGCAGACTCTTCAGACTCCTTGGATATGCACCATAGCCAGCAGCTTCCTCACCTTTCTAGCAGAGCTGCCTAATGCTGTAGTGGAATGGCCTCCTGCCCACCATCAGGTCTGGCAGAATTCAGTCTTTCTGTTGACAACAAATGCTCCAGAGCTGGGTAAGAGTTGCCAAGGAGAGCTCAGCAATTTCTCATTGTTAATCCCAACAGTAACACTGACTCTGATTAGATCTCGGGGGAATCCAGTTGAAGATCATTTCCTCCAAGCTGAACAGAAGAAATCATCAACAGGTGATGCATAATGTACTTCTGGCAAAATAAACCCGAAGGACAGGACTGCTTTTCCTCTCTATCGTGCTGTTGTAGATATATGGACAGATCGACAAAAAGCACTACTGTAGATTTCCATTTTACATTATTTTAATGTTCATTTACAAAAAGAAAGATTTAAAATTCCAGTAGCATTAATCATAACATTCTAAACATTATCCAGAGAAACTCCAAAAACATACATTCATGTACATTCAAATGTACACAACAGCAACCTACAATTCCCAACAAAACTGCTTCATAAAGGACATATCCTCAAAGTACATTTATGTTACATTTGAAGGTATCTTTTCCATTTTAAAAAATAAAATAAATATTAAAGGTTGCATTATAATATACTTTTGTCTCAGAAACAAATTAAGTTCTGGAGAAAATTACATACAAGGTGAAGCTGTGAAACTCAGGGGTTTTTCAGCCTTTAGAAAAGGATGCTAAGCAGAGGTTTTACTGCTGTCTGTAGCGACCCAATGGGGAGGTATAGAGAAGATAAAGCCAAACTCTTCCCAAAGACACAAGGTGGCAACACAAAGGGCAACAAACACACTTTGTGACAAAGGACATCCTCACTGAATATAAGAGGGAGGGAAAATTGCCAAAAGAAGGGTCATAGAGAAACAGAAATGCCTTCTGTACCCCCAAAAGTTGGGATATCCATCCTTGGAGATGCTCAAAATCCAGACGATGTTCTGAGCAATTTGATTTAGATGGCCCTACTTTAAGAAGCAGTTGGACCAGAAGTACTTCAGAGATCCATTCAAGCCTAAAATAGTTCTAATTCCATGATTTTTTGAGCAGAATAAAAGGAATTTGTAGGAAAAAGGCTGTTCAAAGAGCCTGATCTTTTGTGATATCTCAAAAAAAATTATGTAAAATTACAGCAGTTTACTGCAGCTAGTATCCTTCTGCATCTAATATAATAGAAATGTACCTCTATTGCATAAACCATACATGACAGAAGATTAGATCTTTAAATAACATCAGAGATCACACAGGAAAGTCATCCGTCAGGCTCACACTAATAGGAATCAAAATCACAATGTGCATCCTCCCCCTAACTCCATTTGATTAGACATGTCATAAGCAGGCCCGTTGAGCCATGAAAAGGGAAAGGACCCCACTCTGACAGCTTTTCCTAGCAGTGGTAAATTAAGCACTTCAAAGAGAAAAATGACACTGTTTCACAACTTGAGACTCCCAAACAGTGGCCAACAACCAAGACTGAGAGACAGCCTT
The DNA here is from genome assembly GCA_013399195.1 of Dicrurus megarhynchus. NCBI lineage: Eukaryota > Metazoa > Chordata > Aves > Passeriformes > Dicruridae > Dicrurus > Dicrurus megarhynchus. The sequence goes on from VXAD01008756.1 coordinate 1,507,933, forward strand.
TGGAGCTAAAAGCTGGTGTGTTACAAATGAGCTAAAGGACATGACTTCATACATAAAAGAAAGAAGATAAAAGAGGTTTAAAGTTACGTGGGCATGAGGTCCAGAAAAGAACATGGAATATATGTTTGCCTGTAGTTTACAGTTTCACTTCTGCTTTATCCAGCTTTCAAGAAACGTACTTCACCTGAAGTATCTTGGCCCTGGACAAAGGGCCTGAATGCCGCAGAGTCTGGCTGTGCTCCCACCCTGCACGGAGGTCCGAGCTCAAGGCCCCACTCCCCTCTTTAGATGAGAAGTAACTACAGCTGTTCTAAATGTTAACATTCTTAACTATTTCAGTGCCATTCAAGACAGATATTGTGGGATTTCACATACATCTGCTGGCAAGTAAAAAGACACTGTTGCCGAAACCACAAGGTTCAAAGCCTCCCAGTGCAGTGGAATTTCTTTAGCACAACACTTGCTCCTAAGATCAAGTAAACCTAAAGTCTAGCACCCTGACCTCATCAGAACAATGCAAAATCAATTTATTCAAATGGAAAATAAATACTCAGAGATCAAGTATCCTAGCTGTAACTCCACATCTTTTATTTAAGAAACCCTGGTATGATAATATTCTAAAATGAAACACAATTCTCAATCTGCCACATCAAAAGCGTGACTGCTTTCTAAACCCTTGACGAGGAAACTAGTCTGAGCACAAGAAGCCTGGGTTAAGAGTTACAAGGCTCCTATTTTCGCTGTCACAAGTGCTGACTGAAATTATATGTGCTGAAATGAAACTACAAGATCAAAGAAGTAAGTTTCACAGTGAAAACTGAAAGACAGCATTCCAGTCCTGTGCAAGACACAAAGTGGCTGGCAAAGTTGCATCTTCAACACAAACAAGCTCCAGCTTAGGAGCACTGAGGAGCAGAAACACAGTGGATGGTGCTAACTTACTGTTTCAATGACCACAATCAGTGCCACCACTGCAGCAACAGGGAAAGAACTTGCTAGACCTAGAAACAAAAACACTTTTAACTGATCCTATTCCTGATGAGACATTTTCCTATTTTAGATTTTGAAGATGCTGAGGAATTTGGCTTCCAGAGCAAGTAGGCAGCACTGTGTAAGCAATTGGACGGGAATGGAGCTCATATCACAAAAATGAAGAAAGCATATTTACACCCTGATTTATTACATTAACTGAAAAATACTTTTAAGTCAGGATTGGTGTGGAAAAAACCACAATCCTGTGGGGATCTTTGAAAAGGAATTCTGTTGGGGGCTGAAGGGTCTGAAAGCTACTTGAAATAAACTAATTAAGAACATAAGGAAAGAGTGGTAAATGAGTCCCCTGAAGTTCTAAGTGCCCACACTACACAATTGGAAAGAAACTGGAGAAGCCAGGTACCTGAAGAAACTGTTATTTAATTGGAGTAACAGAGACTTGGATAATCCTTGTGGGGGTATAAAGAGGTACTGCTCTTTCAAAAGGGTTGGTGCTGCATTGTACATCAAGAACACATAGAATTGATGTAGTTTCAGGCCACAGGGAGATTCAGATCTTGGGGAAACTTCCATGTAATGATTGCAAAGTTAGAGATGAAAAAAACAGGAACACTCCCATGATGGAGATCTGTTGCAAACCACCAAACCAGGGAGATCAGGGAGGAAAGATTTTTCAAAACACTGCCAGAACCATTCAGAGTACAGGACTGGAATAGTGTGTATTTTAAGTAGTCTCACATCTGGGAGTAGTTGAGAAAGAAATACATCGGGACATTTTGTTCTGCAAAAATTCAGAATAAACTGAAGTCAGCTTTTGACACAGAAGGTGAAGAGCAGTTTAGTAAAGGGAGGATGGGAATAGGATGGTTCTTCTAATGTCACTATAAAATAAGAGAGTTCACAATCCTGAGGATGCAAAACCACAAAACAGCAAAGCATTTTTCAACAGCAGGCTTAAGTGAATTATTAAAGTACTAACATGGGTGCTGTCTAGTTGAAGAAACCCTCAGAAAACAACTGCTGAAATCACAACGGAGCAGCATATTGTGTAGGGCTCCACGGGGTTGTGTTTCTGGTCCAATGCCATTCAATATTTATATCTACGGCTTCAACAGTGGGATAGAAGTTATGTTTATGAAATTCGCAGACAATACTGAGCTCTAAGAGACTGCAAGTACCTTTGAAGGCAGGATCAGAATTCAGAATGACATGGGTAAATTGGAGAGAGGGAATGAGATCCTGGTCCAGATTGTAAACTAATTATTTTTACAGTTAATGGAGAACAAGTCAATACAGTTATTGGTGTTTGGGGACCTAAATGAGATTCTTCATCCGACCCTCAGTAAGGCATGTCCAATTGGCCAGGCTCCATTGCCTAGATTGGGAATTTAGTGACACAGCTAACATATGATGTACATTTAGGCACCTACATTCAAATGTTTATTACCTGGTGCTGGCTCCAATCTACAATTTAAGGGTGGCATAGGAGTCAATTAGTAAGAACACATGCAAGGTGCTTGGGTATCTTGATGATTAACAGTACAATTAATTGCATAAATAATGAACTGTATAAATGCAGGAAGAACCACTTTTTCAGTTGCATTTCTGTAGGAGAGGTTCTCAAATAAAGAATACCTATCTTATTGTTGCATAAATATAAAATACCATTTAAAAGTTACAGCATTAGTGAAGTAATCCTCTCTGAACAGAGCTGTCTTATGCTCAGTTTGGGGCACCACACTCCAAGAAAGATGCAGAACAATTGCAGAGACAGATCTCTAGAAAACATAATCTGTGAGGAAACATGGACAGAATGAGGATTGTCTAATGTATGAAAAAAGACAACAAGAAGGAGCTCTGTAAGTTGCTATATACCAAACCGGCTGCTGAAAATAAGAAACATCCATGAAAGACAGGGTGATAAGCAATATGTTCAAACTGCAGCAAGAAAGATTTTTATTTTCTAACAGTAAGAACAGTACCACACTGGAATAAAATGTTTTTAAGAACAAACCAGAGATCTGACAGAATATAATTGATCCTGCCTTGGGGTACCAGGATAGCCTAAAAGACTTCTGAATTTCTTTTCCATGAGTGCTCTCAGGGGTTAACAAAATTCAGAGCTACTCAACCCTAGGTCAGATGCACAATCATGTGTGCCAACGATGTTCAGCAATTCCCAGGGCCAGCTCACAGAAGAACAGCAGTCAGATTGATTTTTCTTTCCCCTGGCACTTCAGAGGGCTTAGAACTTGTGGCAGACATGCAATGATCACTACATCTTCACACAATATTTCTTCTCAGTATCCCAACACAGACCTCTAGAATCATTAGTAGCAGCAAAGGAGCTCCACTGACCTCCCTTCTGCCTTCTTGCAAAGTCAGAGAAGGAATGGGTACTGCTCAGAACCACATCCTTTTGTCTTACTCACGAGTAAGTCTGAAGTCAGACCCCAACAAGTGAGCAGTGAGATCCTGGACCATACATCCTGCTGATGCAGTACACTTCCTCCACCAAAACTACTGTGATTGAATAATCTAGCTCCCCTTATCTTACAGCAGATGTTATTAATTCAGTGATAACAGTTACCTCTCAGACATCTTTTATTAGAGGGAAGCAAAGAAAAGACTGAAGTATCAAATCTAATTCAAATATTACACCAACCTACATTACATTTTACCATGTTCTTCATCAATATCATGCTCTTTTGTAGTCAAGTGATGTACATTAGATGGGTGAGAGGTGAGAAAACCTTTACAGAGTTCTCAAACACACCTTATTGACCTCAAAACCTGTCAAAAAACAAACTCTGAGTGTTTTCATGATTACTAATAAACTTGGAAAAAAAACTGGCCTATGAACTTTTTTTTGTGGTATTCACTATATGTATTTCAAATTCTACCGCGTGTGTTCACATTATGCTTCCATGGGCAATAAAATTTTCAGAAAGGAATCCAGTCCAACTAGCCAGAGTTGCTATATTTGCCAAATGCCTGCCCTGAAGTAAAACAGTAGAACAAACCCACCTATTTAATAGTAGAGAATGCAAATGTCACCATAAAAATTTTACCTATTCCTGTAGCCAAGGGCAATTCTGGAACAGGAAATAATATCTTTAATAATGTTTTTAAAAGATGGCATATTTTTCACAGACAGCTTCTGAGAAAAACATCCAAACAAATCTCATCTGGTCTTCATGAACCCTCTCAGGTGCACTTTCAAAATGTTTTAAAAAAAATCAGTTACATTTTCACACAACAAAGACTGATGACCATGTGCTGAAAGATCTTGACCAGAGTGCTGAGATAAGTGAGTTTTCTTCATCCCAACAGTTTATAAAATGCAGGACCTAATAATTTACTCTCTTTTTTCTGTATGAGTAAAAACTCTAAAAGGTCTTCAGAATTTACATTTCAGACTGGCAAACAGGGTCTTCTTCATTGACCTTATTTATTTTAAATTATTCACCCACTTCAAATGCTCCAGAACATTCCTGCTAAAGTTAAGTGGCTGAAATTTGTACAGCTTCATATAAAGACATCAAAATGCCTCATAAACTCTTATCCTCCCCAGGAACATTCTCTCCAACAGCCATATATGTACCTATACATATCTCTCTATCTATATATAGTTGAGACTTTATTTTCAGTTTTCTTAGAATTAATTCAGTTCATTAACTTCTGAACACCTCACACAAGCTCCTGCAAGGCGCATTAAGTCCTTGCTTAGCCAGTTTGATGAATCTCATGCACTAAGGACACAGCAGGAGATCACTGTGTCCAGATGAATTTCACTATCTCATCCTAATGGTCCTCGGCTGTAAAAATGTGAAGAAGCATTTCAATTTCAATCAACTATGCAGTGTAATTTCTTCTTCCTTCCCCAGTCCCATGTCTCCAGACACAAGATGCTGGATGATCTCAGATAAAGGTCCTCCAAAAGCACATCTCTGTAGGCTTGCTACCCAGGGGAGAAAGCTTTGAGCTAGGTTCATGAGGGAATGGTATCTAAATGGAGAAGTAAATGAGAAAGCAGTGCAGCTAAAGGGGAAGTATGTGTTGGAGAAGGCCATGAAACAGACTGCATTCAGGCTTCTCAAACAGCAGTAGGTACACCACTGCCCAGAGCTTCAGCAATGAACAGGTAGAACTGGAAGTCTGTGTCTGATAGCAAAGCTGTGGCATAATCAGAATCCCAGATCTGAGGAAGCACACATGACCAGAATATGGTTGTGGATTCAGGCTTTTTGGAAAGGAAAGGCAGAGACAAAAAGAAGGAGCTGTGTTTTCTGTAAAGAAAGGTTCCTTGTCTGCACAACCACCCTATCAATGTGCATCAATGAAAGCCTGGCCAATCTCAAGTGGTGTCAGCAATAGTCCTGCTTAGAGCAGGAAATTTAAGTAAAAACATCCAGAGGTGCCCTACAGCTAACATTTCTATGAAGCTATGGGAAAACTCAATCTGTTGATTTCACCAGCAAAATACATGGATTTTAAGCTTTCTTCTACAGCTTTTCTGAGTTTTCTGATTTTTTTCGTCTTTGTCTCCTTACTTTTATATATTGTCTAACCTCTGAACGCAGAACTGCACCATTCTGGCTGTACTGCACATTATGTCCCTCAGTGGGGCAGAGAGAAGGAGAAACAGGACACTAAGCCACCTGGAGGTCCCTCCTTGTCCAACCCTGAGGTTAGTCAGACAGTGGGAATGGTCTGGCAGAAAGCCAGAAACGCCAGCTTTAGCCCACTGATGGTAAGTTCCAGATGGTAAGCTTCCAGCTTTCCTTTCATACCATATTCAAAGGGCCTACCATACTGTTCTGCAATATTGACAAGGGTCTGGCCCTTCATGGCATTCACTAATAACTCAAAATCCCTGATAGAAAAAAATAGACACATAGCAAATACATGTAAAATAAATGTCCATGTATGGAGTCAAAGACTTTAAATATTCAACTTGTTAAAGTAAAAATTATATTACATTCACCAGTATAATATTAGATCAGAACTGATAAAAACAAACAAAAGAATAGCTGCATAAAGAACGCAGAATCTTATGTTCTTTATCAAAGACATAGGTTTTATTTCTATTCACTAACTCAAAAAAGTTACTTCAAAACAAATTACTGAGATTTGGCATAAAGTCTGTTTTGAGTTTGGGGTTGTTTTTCAGAAGTTTCATACTTTGATCCTCTTTATTGGCAAACATTCTTTAAAATGTATTTTGAAACATCACTTAGGATTTTTCCCATTTTCTTCACTGCCATTTTATGAATTAGAGTACTGAACAGAATTTATTTTCTTAGTCCAGCCATAATCAAGTCTGGGACTACAACAATTGGCTAATCTCTTGCCCCAAATTATTCTTCCATGTATCGGTTTTCAGATGTCACTGGGGACCTTCTACACACACACACAGAGAAAAATCTCTTAAAGTCTCACTCAACAAAAGAAATTCTCTGAGCAACTGAAACAATAATTGGGTGGGTTTTTAACATAAATTTTGCTCCAAACGCATTTTAATGTGCACTGTCAGTTCTTCTGAACTATTCACATCAACAGCTTCGTGCTGGTTTACGTGAACTGACAATCTAGATCCTAGAAATTAGTGAAATCTAAAAAAATAAAGTGAATTTTAAAGTACTCCTTGTTTTCCTGAATACAGATGAAATCCCAGGGGAGCTTGTGCTCTCTTTCCTACTCTTTGAAGTCTGCATCATAAGAGCAATTGTTTAAAAGAGGAAAGAACAAGTGCTCATCACCTCTAAATATATATATTTACTTAGCTGCCAATATGATTTATGTAGAAATTCTGATCTATGGTTATTTGCAGTACCGGATAATCCGGAGAGACTTTTTTTATTTTTTTTTTGGTTCTCATGGTTGTCTTCAAAAAGAGCTTATTCTCATCTCAAGTATGGCACCCCAACAAGTGTGTAATCTTCTGATAGTTATCATTGTTCCCTAAAGCACATAACCACTACTCCAAATCAGTTTTCATCCATCTTTTAAATGTTTCCCCAGATCTAAATGTTTCTGGCAATAATATCAGCCATCTTCAAAAATTATCTCGAAATATATTACATCCTACAGTCTTGAGTTGTCTATACATGATAAAATATACATGAAACTTCCATAGATATTTTATCCTGAAAGTCCTTCTTAATCAAAGGAATGCCAAAGTTCAAGTGGCTTCTTCCTCTGCCAGCATCCTATGGGGTACTCAAAGCAACTCTGTCCCTAATTTCCTTTCATCCATGCCTTATCTCTGCACAACATCAGCAAACAAAAATTCCCAGTGGACGAGTCATAAATCTACCATTTCTGCTCTTGGATTGCCTTCCCTTCTACTGGTCCCATTAAACCCTCTTCCTCCAACACTAAAATGGCCCTTGTAATCCTTCTCCCTCTTCCCTCCCCATAAGAAGTCTTGGCTAAGACCAGAATGAGTAAAATAAAGCAAGTAATATCCTTCCTTGTCTCAGCTCTCCATACCCTCCTCTAATCACTCTGGACAACATCACTGTCTTATTTGTTATGCAAACCACAATATGGATGACATTTTCAACTCAGATAGTCTCTCAAATCCCAATTATGTGTCAGTTCAGTGGATTTGTTCTACATAACCTCTCTATTATATAGCTTTTCCTATCCATTCACACAGCTCATGTTCCTGCTCGAAAATCTTATCAGATCCATCATTACAGGCATCCTCTTCTCTATACCTGACACACAAAATTTTGCTTGTTGCAAAGGTTGTTTTTCTTTGTCATTCACCTTAACCACATCACTCCTCTTTGCCTTTGTGCATCCAAAACAATTTGTTCTCACTTTTAGAGATTCTTTACTGGAATCTCACACCTGATGTATTTTCCCACTTTTCATGGTGATGTCAGTTTCCACTGTGCTAGCTAAATATTTCCAAACAAAATCTACTAAAATATGCTTTGTTGAGATGCCTCTAATTTTTTTTTTTTAATGTGCTAAACCCACCACTTACCATGCTGGTCAATACTGTGTCACCATTTCCTTGTACTTCTCCAACCTGCCTGTAGCCGTCTGTTCCCTCTTACCTCACTGCCCTTTGGCTGCTTTCCTAAACGGCTTACATACATCTCTGCCTTGCAGCCTCACAAATGGAGAGCCCTTGCTCATGGTTCAGGTTCCTAGATACTAAGACCTGTAAAAGTTATTGGTAGTCTATGAGAGCTCGTACGTGGAAATAAGGAGATGAGGGTTACTATGTCTGAGACACAGAGAAGCAATCAGGTGTCAAAAGCCAAGGCTCTTCTCAGAGTCAAGGAAATAGTTGTCTTGAAAAGAAACACAAGCCTCCAAGCAGGCCAGAGCAAGGAAGGTACATAATAGCTATGCTTAAGATGCAAGCAATTTTATAAAATACATATACTGTACATATACACTCACATTCATACACATATTTTTGTGGCGAAATATACATATGTAATCTCAGAAAAACAAAACCTAATAGATACTCTTGCTTTATATTTCAGCCTATATCTCTTAAAGATGGCAACACATCTTCCAATACCAGAAAGTGCCAAAACACCTCTACATTTAGTATCACTTCAGATAAGCCCAGGTCCAGTTCAATAACAGACCAGCAGTGATTCACCACTTATGAACCAGCAGAAACTGTAGGAAGGCAAAAGAAATTTATACCACAATTTCATAAACGACTAATTTTAAAACATTCTTGGGTGGACTACATCCCATTAATTGCCAACTTGGCAGGTTTTTCTTAAGGCAAGTAATTTAATGACTGGTCAAAGACCTTGCAAGAGTTACCAGACCTGAATTTTACCTGCTTGCAAATGATGAGCAAACAATATGATCTTTAACTTCACCTTACTACCTCAGTTTTAACAATCCTGTTTTACACCTGTGTATATCTATAGGTCTTCTTCCCTCACTGTCAAGCTGCACTGAACATGTCACAGTCTGAGCCCAGGTCACTAAGAGAGAACGACAGAAGCTACCAACATAAATTACCATTACCTCCATGAGGACATGCATGCATAGTAAAAGAGAGCATACACTTAATTGGCTGTGTAAGACAGTTTAACTCTTTGCTTCATGAAGCAAATTCTCCCTCTATGAGGTATTGCTAGGAAGCCTTCCCATCTTCCCTTGTTCATTCCTTCTAAACCATTATTTTACATATAAGAGAAGGAGGAAGAAGAAGGCAAAGAGGAAATCTTTTAAGGAAATGCGAACAGTCTGGAACAATAATGGAAATAAAAGACTGAGAATAGGAACAAAATGCTGGCAGGTTTGTGTCCTCTGTGGAGAACATGCAGCAAAGACCAAGAGTATTTCAAATACTAGGCTAAATCCTGCACTAAAAGCCTTTAATGTTGTAGAGGTTACGGGTCACCTTCTGCCATGGTATGCACTGCATGCCCACACCTAATACATGTATGCCCAAATAAACCACTATGAAATATTTAAACACTGCTCCAAAAATACATAATCACCACGTATAAGTAGCTCTGCTCAGACACTTGCATCCTCAGCAGCTACAGACCTACTCAAACATGCAGGTAGTTGTTTCGCTTCCCTGTGCTTTATTGGAATCCCAAGAGAATGCCAGAAGGCAAACGGCTTTCAGGCACGAAATGTTTCTTTTTGTTAAATCACTGCCATGTGTTAAGCACTGTTTTTTTGGTATAAAGTACATCAACCACATTTATAAACAGTAAACAGAGATCAACTACATGTATTCTCAAAATTGTCTGATGATAACAAAGTAGCAACATCCAGGCACAGGAAGAATAATGGCATTCCTTTTATTTTGAATTAAATTACTTTGCCAATCTCCAAAACTCATTTAGCAAAGAGTACTCTGCTCCACCAGGTATACATCTAGATATGAAGTAGTTAAACATAATGGAAAGCATGACATTTAAGATTATTGTCTGGTAAAAATATGACCTTTATGGATCAGTTAGAAGGAACAACAGAAGGTAGAGTTACTGAACAGAAAAAAAAAAAAATTAACCATACAACGGCAAGGTAATTAATAACACACATTATCAGCACTTACAAAAGAGAAGCAAATAGTGGAATTTACTTAGACACACTATTTTCTTTAAAGAAGAATCAAATCTGGAGACAAACTGCATTTAACACGAAACATTTCTGCTGTTGACAGTGACAAGGAAATAAAGCATGCCAAGAAGAATTTTTGTAAAAACAATCTCACAAGGTCAGAGAAAAATCCACATTCAAGTATTAATAGCTCAACACAAATCCAAAACAGCATGAAATTAGGCAATTGAAAGGTAATGACAAATGCTACAACTGACACTCTGTCCTCATCTAACCCTATTATGCCTGAGGACTATGGCATGCGTAATATATAAGATCACACATTTTCTCGGACACTAATGTAATCACCAACAACAAAATTAGTTGAATAGTTTATTTTAAGACCCAAATTTCAACTTCAACTCCTGCCTTCCATTTCCAAGTTTAGTCAAAGCCGCAATGCTGGTTATAACCTCTTTTTCTGGCTACATTTTTTAGAGGCCAGAATAAAAGAAAAAAAAGAGAAAAAACACTCTGTACACAAGAAAAAAAGAAAAATGTAAGTGTTCTGTTGGAATAAAATGTGTGTGTAGGGACTTGTAACTAATACTGAGCATATTCACAACATATAGGTGTACAGAATAGAAAACAACATCAAAAGATGGATGTATTTTGGAGTAAATTTCTGAAAGACATGCAAATCTACTTATTAGACATCTGGGACCCAACAATTTCGTTTTGAAATCCTCATAACTCCTTATTCTCCACTTAAAGCACAGAATTTTCTGTGTGGAGTATCATTTGCTATAAAAAGGGACTGAAAGCATACCAATGAGGAGTGAGGAAATCACCATCCTAAGGAGGAAGAAATGTTTGTGGCGGAGACTGGAACTGCCTCTGTCTATTCTCTTGCCCACACTCCTGCCACCTGGACTACAGAAGCATCAGGGTGCTCTATTCAAGATCTTTGATAAACCCACATCTGAGGCCTCATGAAAATAATCGGCTGCTGGCTGAAAAACCTTCTAGAGTGCAACTTCATGTGAAGTTCATTCAGGCCAAAAGATGGCTTAAAGTCTCTAAGAGGACCTTATCAAATATACTGGGGGTAGTTTGCAACCTGAAGTACATCAGTCACATACCTACATGTTTGCTGAACTGAGCTCCAAGTCATATCAAGCCCATAAATGAAAGAAGAAACATGATAATTAATTCAACATGAACATTAATTCAAAATAATCTTTTGAATCCTCACAAAAGCAGGTTTCAGCTTTCGTCTTCCCAGAGACAACCAAAAAAACCAATTTAAAAATCCCAATCTTCTGTTTATATAGACACATTTCCTCCTGCCACTTTACTATAAAGACCCTAGCAAGGGTGTCTTTTGTAAGGAAATACACATACAAGCCCCAAGAATCTCTGGCTCAAGAGGCCAGAAGCAAGAAACTGGGTTTGGTCCTGGGTTTGTCTGCAAGTGAGGTCTGTTGGGCTTGCTCTTTCCTCATCTTCTTTCCCTCCCCTTTCTTTCCTTCCTCCCTCCCTACTTTAGCTATGGTAGAAGAAATATTTCTAAATAACTGGATCCACACATATGGCTTTCAGCAGATTCCCACTGAACTCACAATTATGAAACACATAGGTCTAACTAGGTTACTTCCCAGATTCCTCCCCAACATTCCGTTGACAGCTTTTCCTTTCTCTTTGTGAATCATAGCAGTATTTTCAAACTTACACCAACTAATAGAAGAAATACTACATTCACCTTCCCGGGCAAACAGTAACACATTACGTTTGCTAAAAGTCATACAGCTGTGGAGAAACAAGAAGATTTTTTATCTCATCTAGACAAAGAAACACATGAAGAGGGTAAGATGAACTCTACCTGCACAGCCTTTTTCAGGAAGCTGCTGCTTCCAGGTTGAGGAAACCTAAGATGACCACTGCAAAACAACAGAGCTTTCATTACACTTTCCCCTTGGCAGCTGTATAGTGAGGCCAAAATTCATCTGGAACACTGAGAGGTAAACAACGGAGATGAGTGACACACCGCAGAGTAACTGCATCCAGGTATCTGCGAGGCTCTGATCTCAAAACTGTGGTGGGAGGGAGGAGATTGCCTTTCAAAAGGGAGAAATGTGTTCATTTCAAAGCTTTCTATTCTCCTCTCCAGCAGTCATGCCTGGTCAGTAGCTACTCAGCTTGGTGCTGAAACTCTTCTCCCAAACTGATGAATTGCAGTAAGGAAAATGTCACAAAATTGCCCAAAAATTGTAAAATTCTTGCAGAATTCATGTAGAGAGGACAGGGAAAGGGTTCTGGGTTTCTAATTCTCCTGGGATCACTGACATGCCGTGAGATGGTTGTTGTGATCCTCACTGTGCATCACTGTTCTTAAACAAAATAAGTTTCTCAACAGCATGAATCATAAATCATTCCATGTGTTGAAAGGGACCTTAAATACCATCTAATTCCAAGTCCCTGCCATGGGCTCGGACACCTTCCACTAGACAAGTCCTCAAAACCCCCTCCAACCTGGCCTTGAGTACTTCCACATATGAGGGATTCACAGCTTCTCTGGGCAAAATCACACCAGGTTCTCCTATTTACAAAACCCTTATCCTTTTATCATGGCACCTGTATTTACAACCTCACTTTCAGAATACTTTAATTATGCTTCCAAATTTTAGTGGAACCATTGGCTAGGCATTTGGATACAAGAAAAAAAAAGCTTTGGATTCTGCTTGATATTCACATCTATCCCCAGGCAGCCATAAAATGAGATGTGAGCGCGTCTGCAAAGCTGAGAAGAAAATACTGCAGCATTGTAAAATTAGCAGCTGCTGACCCATAACTAATTCGTAATGGCAGTATTTTTCAACCTCATTAATGAAGTAGGATATAGAAATACCAGATATTGACCAAAAAAAGGTTAAATACAGCAAAGGCAGCTTCCTAAGCAAATTATCTAGGCCCTGTTATGGATGGCCTGTCTAGAAATTTTGCAACACACTGAAAAAACGGAAATGAAAACTTGTGTTATGAAGCCTGGTAGATTTTCATTACTTTCTGAGTACATCCCTTCAGCAGTAACTTACTAAAAGGGCATTTTATTATAATTTGATGGGTCATTTTGTGAAACTGTGGCACTTTAGTCAAAATAACTCACTGAAGAAACAGCATGAGTAATAGCGCCATTTACCACACAAATAAATATGTGCAGATTTTTCCTGTAGTAACTAACCACACCACAGAGTAGCCTAAAGTTTATTCCACATCTATATAGTATTTTCAGACATTGTTCATGATTATGCTGTTTGATAACAAGTATCTGTAAGTGAGGGATTTTTGCTTGCTCTCTCTTCCTTAGGATGGTGAACAGTACTGCCAGGCACCATCATTATTAACTACACAAGTTTAAGTCTTTGAATTGACAATCATTGCTAGCCCTGAGCAGCAAGCGTTGAAAATATTGCACATCTGCTGAAATCCCTGAACAGCAATTGGCTTCTTCTGGAAGTTGCTTTGTGGAGACTGCAGGACGTGGCTACATAAGTGCTGGATTGCACTTGCATACCCATCACTAGCACTGTCGTTTTCTCTGCACAACTCCACAAGGTGCTTCTGTACACAGGTCCCTGTTTGGTACCGTTCCTTCTATTTTCTGTCTCTGCAAGGACAGCTTCTCTGTCCTTTTGCCTCTTCATGGAAAGATTACTTTCCTTGCTGTACTGGGCCTAGCTGGTTTGCAGCTAACACTCCACGTAGCCAACCTCACAGTGCTGTGCTTGGCACTTGCGTCTAGGAGGGTGTTGGTAGCACAGCCACGTGTTGGCTGCTGAGCAGGACCCACACAGTCTCTCCAACACTCCCAGGGGCCAAGAGGCTGGGAGTGAGCAAGAGGCTGGGAGGGGATGCAGCCAGGACAGCTGATCCCAGCTGACCAAAGGGATATCCCATACTGTACAGTGTAATACTCAGCAATAAAGTTAGGAGAAAGGCGAAGGAGGAGTGCATTCATTATTAAGACATTTGTCTTCTGAAGCAGCTGCTGTGTGTAATGGGGTTTCTGCTTCCCCGTGAGTGGCTGGACATCCACTGCAGATGGAAGTAGAGACCAAATCATTTTGCTTTGCTACCATGGCAGCTTTTGCTTTTCCTCATTAGACTGTCTTGAACTCAACCTATACTTCATCTCATTTTCTCCACCTGTTCTGCTGAAGAGGGGGAGTGAGAAAGCAGCTGGGCGGGCATCTGGGTGCCAAAATTTTCCTTTCCTCTGTCTTTGCATTGGAGTGTACAGACCAGGAAGGTTCCTCCTATAATACCACCCAGAGATCACCAAGCACTTAATCATTGGAGCATCTCCACTTGTCACAGGGATATGTCACACATTTTACAGCTGGTAAGGTTCTGTCCCTTGTGTGCTCTGGATGTTAAATGTAAAGGCTGAGGAAAAGGGTAAACAGCTACTGTACTGATGCCAGTCTTTGTGGCAGCACTGATAAGGTGCTGCTTTTCTAAGCAGTGCTGAAGACTCATTGCTTTGTCCTCCATGCTGCATGTATTCAGAGATCATCCCAAGACATGGCCTAACTTTACTTTTCTTTCCAACCCATTTTAACCCTGTTAGTGATAGGCAGACAGGCTAGTATCTTGTGTGTTTTTATGGCAGTCCTCAGGTAGTACATGCTACCAACAAGGAACTTGTTCAAACAATTTACCAAACAGACCAGATACGAGTACCCACTGATTTACTTTGTCAGAGACTGTGGAAGTTTCAGTGGCTGAATACAGGTTGCTTGGAGAAAGCTTCTGCACCTTGCACCAACATTCGTGCTAGATTTAGGCCAGGATTTGACTACTGCTTGTGAATAACAAGCCTTACTATTCTCAGTATATTTTTTTAAAAACCATCTGATTCCAGAAAATTTCCCCCACAAAATATTGTTAGATTATAAAATTTGTTCTCCTTTTACCCCTTACTTGATGGTTCTGGATAAAATAACTTATTTGATGAACATAATCATGCTCCTTTTAAAGAAAAAATAGGCAGCTGTGGTATCACCAGTCTGACCTTGTGAAACAGTACAGACAGGTGTCTCAGCAGGAAGAGGGCTAAGATGCAAAATTAAAAGAGGAAGTTGCAATGGTTCTTCCCTGTAGAGGATCTGAAATTTGAAAGGAAATATTTGTCACTATGCCGAAATTCCCTGACACAAATGTGTCACTTAGAGAACACTGAGGATGGGAAAAGCAGAAGGGCTGCAGAAAACAAACAACAAAATCTTGTTCTTTCTGTACAAGAAGTCTGGGTATTTAGAACAAAATTTTGCAGTCTCTCCATAAAGTCCTACTACATTATCATGTATAAGGGCTTTACTTGCATAAGTGCCCTTCACTTCTGCTCTGTTGTGTTCTTGATGGGTATCAGGGTCAAACTTCCTCAAAGTGGAGCCAGAGGAACACTTGCTTTTCCTGTAACACTAAGATCTTGCCCTTTGTTTGATGGTGCTTAGGGACTATTGCATCTTCAGTGCTTTTACAGTCTTAGGAACATACTCATCTCTACTAGTGACACTTTAGAAGAGTATTTAAGTTAAGAATAAGAATATTCTTGACAGTTTCTCAAAGAAAGCAAATTATTGGAGAGTACAAAGCCTCTGCTCTTCTCAAGGTGGCTAATGTGATTCCACAACTATGCAATTCCAAGTCCACCATTTTCCTCTCTCTGGTGAAAGACACTTTTTGCAAGAAATACATCTTCCCCTGCATGAACATGGAATTCCTGAGCAGAAGAACTGTAGAAAAGAAAAAAGTCCTTGGTAAAATTTTTCAATTGTGAGAAAAGTTCATCTGAAAGAGGAAAAATGCCCGCATTCCCATCACAGTATGTAGAAAGTGTTGCTTTTGCAGAAAGTACCTAGGGCTCTTTGTATATCCTAGGCAAAGCACAGCAGTTTGCTTTTTTTGTTGTTGTTGTTTCTTTTGCTTCCTTCTTCATTGTGGCCTTCCCCTCTCCCCCGTCTCCCATATACAGGTATTTTTATTCCCTGAGCTCTATTCAGCCTTCTCCTTTTTTTCCAATGTCCCTATTTTGTTTCTTCTCCTTTCTTCCTGAACAATCCTATTCGTCTTTATTTTTTAATGTTGTGCTTCCAGAAACACCTAGAGATCCTACTAAAAAGCACTCCAACATCCAAACGATTTGTAAAAGGGAAAACACATTACTAGCAAGTCTCTGTTGAAATTAATAAAGCTTCCCTAGGGGCAAAAGGAGATGGGGGTGGGGAATCACCTTTTTGGAAGAAAATTCTCAGTAATTACTAACGGAGTTTAACGGGCAATATTATAATTTAATAGTTACACCAGATAGCTATTAAAATATATTATCATATATTAAAACATCTTAGTAGATAGTGTGATTTACTAACCAAAAAAAAAAAAGCAGATAGCTACGGATGAACCATGAAGTTTAAGCAGCAAGGTTTTGTTGCTCTGCTGCTGCTGTCAGCTGTGGATACAAGGGGCATTAGCTGAAAAATGGACCCCACGCAGCATCTTTTAAACTGTCACCTTCATGCCACCAGAAGATCTTGCTTCCCTCTAACGTTTTTCCTATTAGTTCATTTAAAAAAAAAATACACCCTTACTATTAGTAAGCCACACTCTGGAAGGAATGAATTTCAGAGGCAAGTGAAGGTATGTGCACTTACTGCTCAGAAATTCCCATGCATTCCTCTCACTTCGAAAACAGACTCATCAATTTCAGCAGAATTGCTACTGTGCTTAAAATATCTGTACATGTGTTTATAGATTTAAACTGTGTAGTGTTTTCAGGATAATCAAAATTGATGTACAGCACATATCTTCTGCATTTATGTAACATTCTGACTTTCCAGGAAAACTGCTAAATGAAATGACAAAGCCCAAACTCCAATAGGAACAAATTCACCACTCTAAAATGAGAAAAATGATTAAAATAAAACAGTTCAATTGAGGGTATATGAAGTAGAGAACACATAAAAATAATTGAGGAAAAAATTGCCTTGGAAACAAAGCTATTTCAATTACACTGTATTTTGATCCCTTTATGATGAACATACAGTGTAAATGAAAAAAATACCTTGTACAATGCCAGCTAAAGAAAGTTATATCAAAGCATTTTTACCAAGTGACCAAAACCACATTTATCACACACCACAGTTTTTGTTAAAAGAAAAGCTTCTTTAAAATTATAACATTCTAATTGCAGTTAGCTAGAGAATCTTTTGAAATATAAATCGAGTATCAAATAGTCTTCTACTGAAACAAGCAAAACCTATGTAAGTATGCCCTGTACACAAACCCAAAAGCCTACTTCAAGGTCCAGTTCATATTTATTTTCTAGTAATCAGAAATGTTCATTCTGGGTCGAATCCAAGATGGCAAGAGCTGTCAACTGGCATATTTTAATTAAGTCTGTGGCACTTCAAATTAGATCCCACGCCTCCTGGTGCATGTTCAAATTCACATCTCTACTCTTGGACATCTCACTTGTAAAAAGTGGCCAGTGATAGCTTTTTTCCATTACTACCTGGCAGAATTTCATCTGCTCCACCCAAATGCACACCTGACCACAGCAATCCATCCCACTGTCACTTCCATAATGTCTCCTACTTATGGCTAACAATGGAAGCTACAGCTTGTAAAGCATGCAGCCATATGTCTTCAAATTTGAGCTAGTGGATATGGAGTGAGTAAAAATACGTGTATTATATAATTTTTTATATATATATATATAAACCACCTTTGTGTTGCATACTGAAAAATTCTTCTGTAACTAGTAGAGGATTTGGATCTGACTGTCCTATAAGAAACCGTCTTCACATGTCACTAAACCCAGGGTTGATCACACTGATAAAACAGCTTAAAATACCTAACCTCAAGCTGTTGAGCTGGGGCACTGCTACTGAAGACAGAAAATCTTGCAAAATTTCCTTCTTTAAGAAGCAACACGAGGTACTTATTTGCCATAACAGAAGCCACAATCTCCTAAGCAGAAAGCTCACCTCCTTCTGCAACTGATCTCTCAGTGAGGAAGCATGGGCAGTGCATGATGGCTTCTTCACAGGGAGCAGGGATCATGGCCCTAAAGGAGAGCCTTGTGCACACACTGTCTAGGCTAACATGTCGAAAACATACACACCAACAGTCTCCATCTCCCATGGATGCACATAAGGATCTATCTGAACGCCAGCCATAAATCTCAAGTAAAGCCAAATTATTCTACGTAAAGCTCCTTGAATCCAAGCCAACAGAGAAAAGAAATCCAGAGCTTTTAACCGCAGACATAAATGTGTTCATGCCAGCCAGCCCAAATCAGTAACTGGCAGCCAACGGCCTGCAACAGCTGACATTTCTTCCTCTCTCTCAAGTGGTTTGCAAAGATATACTCGTGGGTAAGCTGCTGAATGAGCCAGAATGCACCAAGTGGAAATATGTACTATAGGAAGATACATCTTCACAAGAAACACTTGTAATCAGAAAGAAGGAAGATGGAAATGTGTATTTGTGACCAGTTGTGGTGGTTTAAAACCAGATGGGAATTAAACTCCAAGTAAGCCTCTCCCCTTCTCTCTGCCCTGCTCCAGTGAGAGACGGACAAAGGCAGACACTACGGGTTGAGATAAGTTACTGAAAGCAAACAGCAATAGAGTAAGAAACACACAGTGAGAGCAGGAATATTAATAACAAAAGTATACAAAAGAGAAGGTGCTTTACACAGAAAAGGTGTTCACCACCTCAGCTCAGCTCTGTGTGGCAGCTGGGA
This sequence comes from Dicrurus megarhynchus, assembly GCA_013399195.1. Lineage (NCBI taxonomy): Eukaryota > Metazoa > Chordata > Aves > Passeriformes > Dicruridae > Dicrurus > Dicrurus megarhynchus. Next base: position 1,526,783 of record VXAD01008756.1, read on the forward strand.
CAAACACAAGATGGTGGATGCTCTCTGTAGCTAGCGTTCCTCTTCCCCAAGCTTGAGTCAATGAGGAACACTGAGGCACAAACCCCCAAAAAGCCGGATCATCCACATTGCACCACGCCTCCTGATTTTGGACTGCTCCACTCCTCTGGTTTGACTACACACAGTGTTGACCTCTTCCAGACGACTCCACTGGTTTGACTCCACTGTCAAACTCCACTGTCCAACTCCACAGCGCCACTCATTCTGGACAGCTCCACTCAGCCGTGCTGGATTTGGCTGGGGCTTGGCTTGGGCTCAGCTCTTTTGGACTCGGTTCACCACTGCTTTGTCCCCCACACCTGCTTCCGGCACCAGCGCTGCCGCGCATGCATTTTGGTGAGCTCAGCTGCATTCACTGCTTGGAGCTATGTACTTCCTGAGGGATGGGAACGGATGGACAGCAGCAGGAGAGAGACAGAGTCTGCAGCACTGGTCCCAGCAACTTCCCCGAGGAAGAAACAGAAAAAAAATGGTGCACTTCTGCTGTACATTGCTTTTTCTCCTGAAACCAGGCCCCCCTAGTGATGATGTGCATAGTATAGAACAGCAACTGCTCCCCTTGAGAGCAAACCTAGGACACCAGTGTCCATGGGCACTCCAAAGAGCACCCACAAAATAAACACCCTCGAGGTGGAAAGCAGATGGAAAGGGTGAGGTGAGGCAGAAGGAAACTCCCTCTCCCTTTGCCAAGCCCTCTACTTGTTTTAACAAATGAGCCATTAGCATCGCCAAATTATCTGGCCCAAGCCACAGCCAGCTCCCTTTTATCCAAGCCCAGGCTCCAGCCAAACATTAGGAAATTAGCAGCTGGGTCCAGCACAAGGGCAGCAGGCCTGCATATCATCAGCACCGCAACATCCATGAGTCCCAAGCTGCATTCTCCTTCACCACTTTTGTCTATACATTAACTGCACGTGGCCATGGAAAGGAGCCTACTTGCCTGAACCATTCACTACAAAGCCTGAGGGCAAATTGTAACCCACGGGGATTTTTCTGAAGGAACTGGAGAGCAGAATGAAATACAAGACTCTGGGTAACCTTACAAGAATTGTACAAGCACATTTAAAGAGAGTTCTGCATTACCCCTTGAATTAGTGTGAACATTAGCCTAGTCTTTTCTAAGAGAAGTCCACAAAACAGGCAAGGATGGTCTCCATGGTTACACTACACACAGGTGTGAACTTGACTATCAGAGAATAAAGAAACAAAATTTCCCAAATACTGACAAATCTCTCACTATGACTTCTGAATCTCTTTGTCCCAGTAAGTATAGACAGGAAAATTAACTATAATGGTACATTAATTTACCTGTTATCTAAATGATGGCAATAACCAACAAGGCATATAATAAATTATTTTTCCAAAGACTGAAAAACAGAATATTAAAGTAGATGTTTTTGTTCTTCTTAAGCTCACTTAGGCAGCCTTTTAGTTAGACATCCTGGTAAGACCTCATAGATGTTAAATGTGGTGGCTTCCTACATTTCAGAAGAGTGAGAGAAAAAATTGACATATTCCTACACAGTGCAGTATTCCAAATGAAAACCTCAGATTTTCTAACTTACAAGTCAACATTACTTAGCTGTAAAGTGGTATACCTTTTATGACACTGCAGAGTATATAAGACCCAGGGCAAAAGAAGTCCTCACATTAAAAATAATCAGATTAGCATAATAAGAGGAGAAAGCAAAGCTGCAGGAACATTTGGGGAGCTTTTAATTTTTTTTTCCTTTAAAGCATTTCAATTCCTCCAGCCAAAGTAAACACATCACAGATTAGTTCTCAGAAGTGCTCTCAGCCAAGAAGTTACTGTAATTTGAAGAATGATGCTGGGAGCTAAGCTAAACTTTAAAAGCCTCCATGGCATATAATAGATGTGGAGGGCTCAGAACACAGACTGCATGTAAGTCCATGTTAAAGTTTTCTGACCCAATAAAGACATTCAAAAGACAGTGAGCTAGCTAGAACACCACTAATGCACCATCCTTTTACTGTCATTGTGGAATTAAGAAAGCATGATGCTAGTTTCACTCATACCATTCCTGTAATAGAAAAGGCCCTCCACAAAACACAGCCCCCTTGAACACACTCAACTCCCATTGTTGCTGAAACAACATGGAAATGTGACGTGTCAGCATCCAGGGATACTCACCACAGCCAGGCAGCATTCTGCCATCTGTGAATGATAAAAAAATTAAAAGCCCCAGACACCAAAAAAGAGTACCATCTTTACAAAAAGATTTATGGGAGGGAAAAAACTGGAAAAAGCTCTCTCAAAATTCAGACACACAGTCTGAACCTGGGAACACAAGTGGCTTGGAATCTGTCTCAGGGAGGTCAGCAAGGGACACTGGGCCCTACAAATGCTACTAACTTGCATCTACACAACTTCCATTTTCCATACCTGATATTATTTGGGAGGAATAGAAAAATAGGCAAGAAGCATGGAAGGTATGTGCTCTGATCACACACCTATGCCATTATGCTCAGGGAGCTTCACAGACTAAAGCAATGCTTATTCTGTGTTTTATGCAATGATTATATGAATTAATTGTTAATCATATATGAGTACTGCCAGGGCATTTATAGTTAGTGAATAATGTTCTTCAATAAAATATTAGTACTTAAATGATAGAAAGTGTAATTTGCTTAACTTATAATAAAGTTGCTAATGAGCTTCTTTTAAAAAATCCCGACTCAACATAATATGAAATATATGAACAGTACCTATTATAGTTACACCCAAATTCTTAACTGTACACCCAGAAAAGGCACCTCTTTTTACTTCATATATTCCCCTCAAAAGTGTACCTTTGATTGCACTCAAAAAGTAAGCGACCTCTTTGGTTTGAAAGGTATCAGAAACACATCTTTCCTTATTCTTCCTCAAAATGGAATCATCATGTCTTCCCGTGGAAATGAGAAGGCCTAAAGCACATTAGCATAATCATACCATTCTTCAGCCCTCAAAGGCACACTCCAAAGTTTTCTAGCAAGTTTATAGGGAAGTTGTTACTTCACTGATCAGGTCTCAACTGTCTTTAGTGCTCTGTATCTTCAAAGATCATCAGAATACATGAATTAGGTGCAGCCACCACCTTTCCTTTCTTGCTTCTACTTGCAAGACATGCTGGATGGTCAGCATTTCTTCTCTACCTCCACCTGTTCCTTTGTCAACACAGCTGAAGGTCAATCATGAGCTATCTCAGTTGTATAGGTAGTCTCTATTTTTTTTAAATTATTGCACAACAGTATACAGCTGCTGAAGAGAGGCTGTAGAAAAGCTGCTGTCCACCATTCCCGCAGTATCAGAGATTCCACCTACATGCTGTTCCCACCTGAAGGACCTGAACTGAGTGTGTAATCTTCCTAGACTCTTTGTCTGGTCAATGCAGAGAAACAGGTATCTTTAGATGACAGCCATGCTAAGACCAAAGTTGACACCTACAGATACAGACCTATAAAGGTATCTGCCTCTCTTCACACAAAGGAAAGTTGGGTGATGTATGTTTGTAGAACAGATAGCCTTGTTAAACACTTATTTTTAAAGATACCCGGGATGAATTCAGGCTACTTTTTCTCAAGATGCAAACTAACTCCTCATTTTCTCAGCATCAAAGCCATGAAGGGTACCTAGGACACTTACCAGTTTTGGTCATGTAGTTTACTAGACATCTCAGAGACTGACACGTATGACAGTTAACAAAAAACAAAACAACTGAGAAAAACAAGAAGGCTGTGATGACATCCTCACACACAGAGGTTCTCAATAAATACACTGCCTCTTTTGCTGCCTCTCCTAGTTCCAAGAAATGGCAGTCTAGATTTTCATGCCCTGTTGGCTGTGCTGTATGCTGCAGAAATACAAGCAGATGATTGATGGGGTTTGCACTATGTAAGCCCTGGTTGTTGGCAAATGTACACTTGAAAAAGGATTCCAGATCTCTGAGCCACAGCAGGAACTAACAGAGTCTGTAAAACCATTTCTTTCAGAAAATTCTTCAGATTTATATTTGGTGTCTGACAAATGCAACTCTCCTTCTATCTGCTTTTTGATTACAAGAACAGCTTTGGTTAACAGAAAGTATTTATACTAATTCTTGGCTAAGTAGGTACTCAGAACTAGGCAATGCTTGGGAGGGATTCCATTGAAAGCATTCATGGAGCATAAAGGAGCTAGTGAGTGCTGGGAGCTTTTCAAGAACACTCTCCTGGAAGCACAAAAGGAGTCCATCCCCTTTAAAGATAAGGGAAGCAGATGGAGCAAGAGATACCTTTGGCTTAACTGTTGAGCTTCTGAGTCTGCTCAAAACTGCTTCTGAGTCTGCTCAAAACCAAGAGGAGGATACCAGAGATGGACAAGTGGGCAAATACCAGTTGAGAACTACAAGGCTAGTGTCAGGGTCTGCAAAGATGCAAACAGAAAAGCAACAGCCCAACTCAAATGGAAAAGGGGCCAAGATGCAGAAAACTACAAGAAAGAGTTCTTCAGATATATAAGCGAAAGGCAGGTACAAAAGAAAAATATTGAGCTGCTGTTAGACAGGAAAGATGAATTAGTTGCTAACAACACTGACAAGGCACAGGTTCTCAACTCTTTCTTCACCTCTGTCTTCACCAATAGTGTTGGGCCCCAAGCCATAGAAACAAAAAGACAGGTTAATGCAAACACTGAGCCATTGTAAGTGATGGAAGTGTTGGTTTGTGAACTGGAGCTTGACCCAACAAATCCATAGGCCCTGACAATATTCCCCTGAGGGTGTTAGGAGAGCTGGCTGATGTTATTATGAGGCTAGTCTCTATAATTTTTGAGAAATCATGGAGGTCAGGAGACATCCCAGAAGACTGGAAGAAGGCTAATGTCACTCCCATCTTTGAGCAGGACTTGAAGGAGTACCCAGAAAATTAAAGGCTCATCAGTTGTATTTCATTCCTTTGCAAAGTTATGGAACAAATCCTCCTGAGGGCTATCACAAGTCAGATGAAGCACGTAGCTGGAAAAAGTCAGCATGGATTCACCAAGGGCAATACGTTTTTGACAAACCTAAACACATTCTCTGACAAAGTAACCTGCTCAGTTGATGCGGGTTGAGCAATGGATATTGTCTACCTGGATTTCTCCAAGACTATCAATACAGTTTCCCATGGCTTCCTCCTTGAGGAACTGATGCACTGAGGTCTAGATAAGTGGTATGTGTGGTGGGAGGGAAACTGGCTGACCAGCAGCACTCAGAAGGTGATGGTAAAGAGCTCCTTTCCAAACTGGCAACCTGTCACAAGTGGAGTCTCCTAGGGATCAACACTGGACCTAATGCTGTTTAATATCCTCATAGGCGATCTGGATCATGGGATCAAGTGCACCTGGATGACGTTTCCAATTATATTGAACTGAGCAGGGAAGTGGACACTTTGGAAGGGAGAGCCATCCTGCAGGAAGATCTGTAACAGCAGGCTAAACAAGAACCTTATGAAATTCACCAAAGACAAATGTAAAAACTTGCACCAATGGAAGTATAATCCAGCAGTGCAGCACAGGCTGGGATCTTCCCAGCGGGGGAGCAGCTCTGTGGAAAGGGAGCTGGGGGTCCTGGTGGACAAGCAGCTCAATAGGAGTGAACAGTGCGCAGCTGCTGTGGCAAAAGAAGCCAACAAGGGTATCCCCAGCAGAGATAAAGAAGGCATTGTCCCACTCTACTCAGTGCTTGTCACACCGGGAACACTGTGCTCAGTTTTGGTCACTGTTACGCAAAATAGATGAGGACGGGCTGGAGAGGGACCAGAGGTGAGTCACAAAGGTGATGAAAGGACTGGGAAGCCTGGCACAAGAAAAAAAGCAGTTCTCTCAGCCTTTCTCGAGGCTTTGTTCAGCCTTGAGGAAAAAGGCTTAGGGGAGACCTTTTCACTAAGCTCCAGTATTTAAAGGGTGGCTACAGAGGTGATGGAGACCGTTTTACAGTGAGTCACTTGGAAAAGACAAGGGGTAATGAGTACAAGTTATTCCTGGGGAGATTACAATGGACACAAGACTAACATTTTTCACAACAAAAACAACCAGACACAGGAATAATTTCTTCAGGAAAGTGGTGGATTTCCCAGCATTAGACACTTCTAAGATTTGGCTGGACAGGGTGCTGGGCCATCTTGTTTAGACTGTGCTTTTGCCATAAAAGGTTGGTGGGACCAGATGATCCTTATCTTCCCCTGCTATTCTGTGACTAATAAGAGCATAGATTCCCAATCCATACAATTCAAAACACAGTTGGCAGTAAAATTCTGTATCTTTTTTGTAAGGGAACTGATATGACTTGGACAGTATATTTTCACACATTTTCAAAGCATTTGGATAGAGTTTCCCAGTTGTCTGTATTCAGGTCCCAAACATATTCAGCCAGGGTGTCCCTAAACAGCCTATACTAGGCAGTCCTTGCTCTTTACCTGAACCTTGTGGCACATGCATTTTGGATAGCCCTCCCATCGTTTATTTTTTCAAAGAAATGTGATCTGGAAATGCAAGGATACCAAAAACAACATGCTAGATAAATCACAGTCTTTCCCAACTATGTTCTTACAGACACAGAGGATTTATAGTTCAGAGCTAACAAAGACAATTTTACCTTAGTTAGACTTGTATTTATTTCTCTGCTTCCCTTTCCTAAAGTTTGTTTACACTGAAACAAGACACTTAATAGGAATACGGGATCATTTTTCCCCCCCCATGACCCTACTGAATCACATCATATCGCCCTATCACCCATAAGGGACATTTCTTTCCTTCTAGGACAGACGGTCATGCAAAGCAATCTGCTTTCCTGAAGAAGTCAGACTAGCTTCCTGGAGTCAGCAAGTTCCCCAGGGTCCTATTTACAAACTGCTTTATTCTGCTTCTGGAAAAATAATGAATGTTCCCACTGCTTTCCCTGCAGAGTAATTTGGTTGAAGACTTCTCCCAATACTCCGGCGCCAGTAGTTCCCACTTCGGTGGGCACTGTCAAGGCTAATGGTCATCTATCACTCCTGCTCCAGGCTCCAACCGCGTATTGCTTGAGGCATCCCACGATAAAGCAACTGAACCAGAATTCATAAACAGAGAGCTCAGATTACAGAAATACAACAGTTTCCAAACCAACTTGCTCAAGGAGTTTCTGAAAAACCCAAGATTTTTCAGAAAAAAATTTTCCCTGCACTGAGGCAAATAATCCTCCACGATATTTATGACATAAAAGTTTGTGCAGCCAAACAAATGAGATTGGAAATCAAACCTTAGTCAGAATGATACTCTTATCACAACACAGCAGCAGAAGAAATAAACTATACATTTTCCTCCCCTTGGATGTGTTTTTCTAAGAGCTTGAAAAAGGAACACCAATATTTTTGATGTAAAGAACATTGAAGATTCAGTCAAAACACTTAAAAACTGACAACAACATTTTTAAATAGAATAAAGAAAAATAAGTACTTCACTGCACACAGAGGAAAATAGTTGGACTACAAAGTTGTTATGAATGCTACCGAGTTTTCCTTCGCTTTCACCAAGAGAAAGGACCTCTTTTCCTTAACCAAAACTAGGGTTGTAGAGGAGCAGAAATGGAGGGTTGGAGGTGGGAATTAAAGAGCTGAAGTCAGGAAAAGGATCACAAAAAGGACTTTCTCTCTTCTTTCCTTCCTTCACTTTTAAGAACTGAAAACTGCTTATGTGTAAATGGGTTTTTTTTATCATGTACCCTTGTTGTCACTTTTAAGTCCCCTAGACACAAATCTATGGAAGATGAATAATCAAAGATATATTTGAACATAGTCTCTCCAAAATGATAAACAGCAATTAGCAACGACCTTTACAGAGAGAAGGATCATAACAAACAACCACTGCGATAATTCTCCCATTCATATAATTTAAGGGAATGACACCACACAGAACCCACAGAAGTGAAATTCCACCATACATCTCTTTTCTGTGACTGTAATGACAATCCAGAGGGGTGTGTTGATCCTGTGAATGTTCTTATCCTGATCTTCTTATCTCTGAAATGGAAGCTCAAACACAGAAATAGGAAGAACATCTTCCAACACTAACTCTAATGCTACCATAATTTTAACTTAAAAAAAAAAAAAAAATCTGTGGTATAGGCAGCAAGACAACAAACAAGGTTTCATAAACTAAATAGCAAAATTAAAGAGAGTTTTGCTATTCTATTTCCCCCAGACAAGTTTCTTTGCAGGGAAAATGCTATCTACTCTAGAACCTGGGACTGTATGCTGACTTAAATACACAAAAATGGCAGAAAGAAATGTTATCACACAAAATTAAGTACTACTTATCTTGAAAAACTGTAAATCTGTTCCGGTTAGAAGTATGGAATGAACCTTTTATTTAGAACTTTTTATTTGGGAATATTTGGTGTAACCTGGTGCGTAACCTGACTGTCTGACAGACCTTCAAGATCAATGATTTCTGCAACCACAGCAGACTCATCCTCTGCCAGAAGCACAGGTTTGGCTTAAAGCAGCTTCACAGCTATTCTGAATTTGATCCCTCTTTGCAAAAAACATTCTGACTGGCCTGAATCAGATTCTGGTTCACCTACAGCAGAGAAGTTCTTGCTACATCTCATTATCCCAGATCCTGGCCTAGTTTTTCTGGTTTCAAAACAGAACCAAAACATGCCTAATGCTCCCTGCAACAGAAATTCCCATCAGTTAATCTATTTCAGGTCCTCTTACATTTCCCTTGGGTCAGGCTCTAGCTCAGGCAGGTTAAGTATATCATGTAGTATTTTGTGTATGAACACTAATGTTTGTTAGGGGCATACAAGTTTACGGACAGATTTTTAAAAAAATATGGGACTACTTCAGATACAGTAAAAGGCTTGATGGCTTGATCCACTGTACAAAAACCAAACAAAGTTGCAGTCAAAGTCCTTGCTTTACCAGAAAATTACAGATGAAACTGAAGCTCTTGCCTGAAGAACGGAGGGAAGTGCATGCACATGCACACGCAAACCCTGCCTTGTCTTTTCCTCCCACCTGAGCCCCCATTGCTGCTAAGTGCCTAAGCAGCATTTGTAGGGATAATCCCTAACAAAGTCTCTCAGAATTGGTAAGGCAATAGACATGCCTTTGCACAGAAAGGCCAGAGACCAAGCAATAAGCTTTCATAATTTCTCTTTTCAATTATAAATGGAGGCAGATATGATGACAAATACATGTTTCAGAAAGCTTGAATGTGCTGTTATATCAGAACAGTACAGGATATCAGACATTTCCCTTTCCACCTCAGATTACATAAAAATACCAATACTCAATTTCCCACATAAATGGCCTGTTTCATTTTTTAAAGCTTGATTTTAAATTTTTTTTTTTTTTTTTTAAAATCTTAACTGTTTCCTCCCAGTGTTCTGTTTATGCTGGGATACATTGGGGGTCTTTTGGCCTTGAGGGGATGGTGCAAAGATTATCTCTCCGAACAATCCCTGGCAGGGGACTGAAGAAAAGGAGGGTAAATTGTACCAGGGGAAAGTGGAAAGGGGACTTCAGAATGGATTGGACACACAGCTGGCAATAAAATTACATATGGCAAAATCCACACCACTGCATTGATTGATTTTCTTTTTTGACTCCTTGTTTATGCTCAAATATAGCAGCAACCACCCCCACCATATACCATGAGATAAGGATATAATAAAATAATTTCTGATTGGGGGAAAAAGATAAAAGTTCTTACTGAGCCAAGTCAAGCCTTTCCCCCCCCCACAAGGAACACACTGAACAGCCTTTCTGGTCACACTGTAACAACAAGGCTTTCATTAGCAATTCTCGGAAAGTACTGTGTGACCACTACAGACACTGCACACTTCAGGATCCTGTCACGACAGACCACACCAAAACTCACATATGCTTTAAAATTTGAGCTGTCTCTTCTTCACTATGGCAGTGGTGACACGCTGGAACAGGCCAGCCAGAGAAATTGTGGATGTTCCATCTGTGGAAGTGTTCAAGGCCAGGCTGGAAGGGGTTCTGAGTAACCTGGTCTAGTGAGTGGCATCCCTGCCATGGCAGGGGGTTGGAACTATGTGATCTTTAAGGTCCCTTCCAACCCAAACCATTCAACAATTCCATGATTACTAGGAGCAAATGTTCTATGTGCAATAACATTTTGAAAATTGGTTTTATCCAGTTAAATTATTAGAGTTGAGGACCTTATATTCATCTGACAGAGATTTACAAGTCATGTTCTATTACCTTCTGATAGGCAAAGAAAAAAATGCTCAGCCATCTCCCCCAAAAAGATGCATTTATAAATTTCCAAAAATATGTAAGTGATATATGTGAATTGACAATAAGGTAGAAAGCAAGTTACCATGCCAAAACTACAATTTCTACTACTGGGCAAAGCAAAGCAAGAAAATGCTTGCATAAATCTTCCTACTATGCTCATCACTCTGCTTCATTTACATGCATCCTGGTCTTAACATTATTGAGATTTAGAATTAATGACTGAGATTTATAGGGCCAATTACACCTCTCAGCATTACCACTTTGGGGGCCTCTACAGCCTTGAACAGACATTAGAAGGTCACTCAGAAAACTCTCACTAAGTTCGACAGACTTCAGATGAGGCCCTTTGCCTAATTAAAAAAGAAAAAAGAAGTACGCTAAATAGGAGATGCTTTTAAAAAATCCCACATTAATCAGTATTTTTGTAAAACTCACTGTGCATTTTCTTTTTTGAGGGAACTGCTTAAAAGCACTGGCTAGTTGAGTCTAGTTGGGGTTTTTTTCCATCTCTTCCAAAAAGGTAGAAATACAACTGGATCTAGCACTGGTCATAATGCAGCAGGAAATGACAGAATAGTTAATGTATATTAATGCAAGTGTGACAGATATGACTATTGAGTGATGTCTAGAGGGATGGTTCACTGTTCATGGAACTGTTAGGAACTTGGCAACGTTCCCTAGGAAGCAAGAAGTCCTTAAATTAATATTGCCCAGTTGCAGCAACTGAGGCAACTGAAACCGTCGCTGCTTGCAGACATAACCGGGCACAGATTGCTCAACTTAGACAATTCCATATGTTCTGGTGTTTCTTTTCCCCTCTTTCACAGGCATAGCTTTCTTTGAGCAACACACAGTGCTGAGTGATGCAAGTCATCAACCAGTTACCACATGTGTTGCACAACAGAAGAAAGTTTTGAAATTAAGGAAAAGCATAGCATTTTTGTAACAAATAGACTGATAGATTAACAGATATTATCAAAGAAATTCAGAACTCACAACACTTTTCTCCATTTAGGGATTTTTAATGAATGGAAAGAAATGAGTAAGTAAATAGTCAGGCTTCTGCCTGGCATGAATGAAATCATTCAAGTACACACAATTTATAACAGGAACACCAACAATCACCTTTAACTACAGCATCACTGCCAAATGGCACCCTAATTAGGCTAGAAATGCTGTTCTTTGAGTCATGAATAGGATGTGCTCAGCCTTGTTTTCTATATAGGATCATGCCATCCAAGCACAGGCAGCAGCATTTATTGAGAAATTCCCTGAAAGATAACAACAGATTATAAAAGGGGTTCATGTAAATTTAGTTAAGAACAACTTCAGACATTATTTTCAATTACTGAGATAAAATCATGGCTTCTCTCTGGAAGAAAAAAGGAAAGTTTTTTTTTCCCTATACACTACACAGAGCATATGAAAGCTTTAAGAACAGTCTATTTTCACAAACAGTACCAGCTGCCTACTAATGTTCCTTAACTCTGCTTTTCCCTCCCTCAAGTAATTTTTCCTATAATTTTCAACATTTTTTTTGATTGATTAATAAAAAGCAGCTTTCCTGCTCTAGATAACAGGTTACAGAACTCCCTTTAAACCTTGGAATACGTTTACCTGCTCTCAAGAATGCTAACTGGTAGTTTTGTTTTCTTTCACCAAATATGCAGGGCTCTGGCCAAGCATTGACTTTTTCTGCACTGAACTCCTCAGTGATTTCAGAAAGCATGAGGATGACAGTAGGACATGTGCACAAAGTTCCAGTTCTTCTAAGCTTGCACAAGGATCTGCAGTTAATTAACCAGAAAGTCCCTGATAACATACATTAAAAGAAAAAAAAAAAGCTTTACCAGCTCATCTTGGAAGGCTGCAGATCTGGAAAAAAAAGGGACCATCCTGAGCTCCTCTAAATTCACTATCAGACAGGTTAGCATCCTTATTTAATAAGCTACACATGCATCCCCATCTGATGCGAGGGAATACATCTACACTGTTTGCTTTAGGCCCGTAACTCTGCTATGCCTGAACCTCACAATTGCAGGGTTCCTGTACACTGAGCAGACACTCATGACACCTGAAGCAGGCAATTCAGAGCCCAAGGGGTTGCACTACACATACTGCATAGATGCTAATTCTTGCAGTTGTGTTACATGCCCAGAGTGAGTCCGTGTGCTCCCTCCACACATTTCAGCACAGCACCACGCTTCATGCACACTGTACATATGAATGGAGCCCCTCTGCTATTTCAGCCTTGCCACCTCATTTCACTACCTGCACCTCCACGAGTACGAAAAATAAATCTACATATGCGTTATGCCTCTTTGGGTAACAGAAAACCTCAGGAGTTCAGGAGCAGAATGTACACAGAAATAAATAAAGAAATTATATTTCCTTTCTTTGGGACAGAAACCTGGAGACATGTCATGGAGATATATTAGCTCTCTTAAGATGACTACTCAAGATACCGATGGAGTTGACAGTGCAATCTTGTCACTCTCCCGTCAGGCCACTGTCGGACTCGTGCACAGCAGAACTGCAGCTCCAGAGCAGTAGACCCCGTCTAATACATTCCATTTATCTCCCAAGCTACACTTTATTAGTTTACAGGAAAAAATAAAATAATCTATATTCCAATAAAATAATCTATATTCCAAATAGTAGAGGTGAAACAAGAAAGCATGTGTGGCAGAACATTTAAGGCCTTACTAGACAGGAGAAAAGCTCATCTTTTTCAAGAAAGTAGCGCCACCCATACCCCTTTAAAGACAAAACCACAAGTTTCCCCATCATAAGCCCTCACAAAATGATTGGCTGATCACCTGCTGTCTTGCTGTACATCAAGCTGTTTTTCCAGCAAGATTTGTTCACTTATATTGCCCAAATGAAAGTCGCTCCTAAAATAAAAAAAATAGTTGCTGCAAATAACTCCCTAATCTGCCATCCCCTCAATAGGACTGAAGTGCTCTTCACAGATATAGTACACAAGCATCTTGAATTAGCAGGGAACTATTTTTAAATACATGAAGGATAAGATACAAAATTAGTTTCATGGGGAATGAGAACCTCAGAGATTATTTACTTTCCCTTAATTACTTTGACTCACCACTCACTGAGCTTTCCAATAGTACTACCTATTTCACACTCAAATTTTGATACTAAAGACATGTGAGCATGTTTCTTGAAAGATTACGGACCTTAATGATACATAAGCACATTTCTCGAATTGACTTATCCACTTAAAAATAATTAAATACACTGTATGGTACAAATTTCCCTTTCTTTGGAACAACTGCCTCAGATTAAGGATCCCTATATAAAAGGAAGAACCTTTCTTAGTGCAAAAACATGAACATTCTGACAAACTGTACAAAACTATTACACTTCAAGAGGCGTGGGTAGCCTCTTATACTTATATAATGCAAGGAGCAATTAGAGAATTACTTTTGAGAGCAAGGTGACAGGAAAGCCTACCCGAGCCCTGAATTCAAGAGAGAAACTTGGATTTCTAAGCCTTCAAACAAATAGAAATTAAGTGTGGCCATATAGTACTGCTGGTCTACATCCACTACCCATCTTTGCTTCATATGACACAGGCACACTTCTGTCACTTGCACAGGATACAAAAAAGGAAATCTAGAGTAGTCTGCAATCCCTGTAGAAATAAATTAATTAGAATCTTTAGGACAGAGCCTCATAATATAAAATAGTGGGAAAAGCAAGTAAAAAGGATGAAGAGAGCAAATAAAAGGAAAGCAATAGAGAAGACAGTGCATTAAAGAGAAAATAACACATCTGAAATATAAAAGAAATGGAGGTTGTGGTAAAAAGACATGGGGCAGACAGATGATGCCTTGGAGGGGCTACCTAAAAACAGAGGCTAGACAAAATTAAGAGAATAAAAGCGGGTATATTTATTGAAGGGCCTTCAAGGTACACTTTGAGCAGTCAGAGCCCTAGAGTTACACTCAAAATGGACAACCGGGTCATGGGTTTTCATACTTTCATAAGTTTGGTCCATTTGCATATCGGGGGTTAATTCTCCAATTACAATTTCAGGTAATTAAGTAATTTACCCCCAGTTTGCTCCCCCTTAATTCACTTTGTTTACATATTTCAGGGCCTGAAATAGTAAGGTGTCCTTGAAGTCCAGGCCTAGAGAGGGCCTGTTTTGTCTGACCAGAATGGGAGAACAGTAGCTAGCAGTCTATATGGAGTCTTAGAGTTACACACTAAAGCATTATAGGATATGAAAAATATAAAAGCTAAAATCCTAAGGCATCACAGACGTAAAGAAAAGGAGAAAGGAGGATTATAAAAATGAAAGGAGAGAAGACAAAAAGTGATAGAGAGACAGGCATACAGAAAGGACCGCTTAAGATTTAAAAAAAACCCAAAACCAACCCACCAAAAAAATCCCGTACAAACAAACAAACAAACCAAATGAACCCCAACAAACAACCACAACTCTACATTCCTTCCCAAAAATTACTCTAGAAACCAGAGTTGGAACAAAAGTAAGTGAAATGAATTTCATTGACTAATGAAGTTTCATTTGATGTTAACATCTTAGGGTTCAGTCCTATCTTCATCAAGCAGTGGGATTTTTTTCCCAGAACTTCTCAGCTCCTGTGGGATTAAGGATGAGCTGAAGCAATGCCTGAATGATTTTCTGCACTGAGACACCTGAGATACTGCGTACCATAGCATCAGCTCTGGATTTGTAAGGATGACTAGTCTGTACTAGGTGAGAGAATTAAGAGGTAGAAAACCCATAAATGTACTACATACTACGGCCACCACGTACATGAAAGAATGACTTGTCTCCCCAAGCTGAGTTAGCAAGCAATTTATGTTATAAAGTACTAATAAGCCCTCCACCAGCTGTCAAAGACTAACTCATCACTAAAAAAAAAAAAAAATAGATGGACTGGCAAAGAAATTAGCAAAGGAATCACCATCAAGTAAAAGTGGATTTTTGAAGGCATTCTAGGAGAGATGGTAAGAAGCTTTGGGTTCCACTTCCCACCAGTGGGAATATTGCGGTGTTCCAACAGAATAACCATGGAATGTAGAGAGAAAAAATAGGAGAGACCCTCAAAAAGATTTATCAAATCACTTATTAGAATATAATGAATATTAACAAAAGACAGTACAAACTCTCTTGAGAACTGAGTATTCCTGGGGTTTGGATCTCTTCTTCTAGGCTGTTAAGGTTGCTAGGGAATTTCACAGTTAATGGTGTATTTCCATATGAATGTTTCAAGAAGGGGGAAGGGTTTGCAAAACTGAATCTTAAGCATGGAGTTTTCTTTGTGCTTCAGAGAGAAGAATCTGATGTTCTTGTAAAGCTGAAATAAGAAGCTTTCATATTTAACGACAGATTATCAAAGATTTTTAGTAGAAAAACGTACACAGAAAATGCTTTATGAGGCACTGTGACAAAGAACTTGCTTCTCTTACTATGGTTAGTAACAGTGCACCAGACGTGCCATTACACAAACTCCAAGGTCATCGAGAAATCTACAAATAAGAGCAGCTTTGTTTTGCTTTAACAGATAAAAGCAACAAGTTTATTTTGTTTTAAACAGATTGTACGTCCATTTTTCATAAACTATTTAGAAAGCACATTGCTGTGGGCATCCCAGTGACAAATACACTGAGGCGCCAGCAAGTGACAACACACCTTGTACTCTTTGACATGGATGAAAGAATTCAATTCAACTTCTCTTTCTTCTATCTGGAAAGAGAAACATCTGGGAAAAATACTTTTTAGCCCTACTTCCTGAGAATGAATCTTAAATGATACTCTGTCGGCAACTTCATCTGTTTCTCCTCCGTTTTCTTTGCTACCTTTGGGTGGCATTGGTCAAGAGCGACCAACACTGACAGAGGTCCCTTCGTATTAATAAAAATAAGTGGATGATTAAAGGACAAAAATAATAAACATCCCATGGTTAAAATGGCAGGCACTCAGCCTTGCAACAGAGCCATCACCGCTAAAGGAGAACCCGCAGAAAACAAGGTGAAGTCAGCTCTGTGCTCACACCACCACCATTTATCTGGTTGCTTTCCCCATCCTTTAGTATTCAAAACATCCCAACTCTAACAACTCTTATTTATGCAAGCATTCAGTAAATACAGACACACTTCGATTGGCAACTGCTGTGACAGCTGATCTTCACACCACAGTATTATCTTAATAAACTGTCTCTCAGCCCCAGGGTCTTTGTTCTCACACAAATGACCTACAGTTGGTCACCCTGGATCTTACATAAAGCATGACGAGCACAGGGGTTATATGAGCTAGTTGCATAGTCACTGCAAAAATAGCATGCTTTCTTCTCTTCAGCAACGTGTTCTTTCTCTACTGAAAACAATTCAAGTTAATGACAGAACTGTATATCTGGATAACTCTATCATTAGTTAATGTTACCACCACATGAGCTTGTCTGCATGGTATTTGACAAAGAAATTCAAGTTAAAAAGCCTGCTCCAGAATGAAGACAATATTGGATTAATTAGGTAACTTGCTACACATTTAGAAAATGAAGATGAATTTCCCTTTTATAACCTTATTAAAATCCTACGGAATAAGAACCAGATTGTAATCTGTTATTGAAGTATAACTCATAAATATCTTTTGAATTGCTCAAAATTTAAATCACTGGGGATCTGAATCTGGCCCCATACATCTTAAAAGAACATTTGACTCATTACTCATGTAAACCTCCATGAACACATAATGCACAGGAACTAATTTGTTTTCTAGGAGTGTTCAACATTCTCTGCCAAAAGAACTCATATTCTGGTACTTCTAACATACTACATTATTTTTATTGGTCTACGTGCTACTTTTACTACTATAACTTTTACTAGTTATGGAGTAAACATCTGGAGAAAAGCAGAAACTAGGGTCTAATGGACCCTTAGTCTTTTCCCCACATGCTTCCCAGAACTCAGGCAACTTTCTTCCTCTGATTGAAGACAGCCACTGGAAACACTGCAAGAAGTCCATAAAGCATTTATTATTGAAAACACAAACCGCAGACTACCAAACGAATCTTGTAACATGATTATTCCTCCAACATGGTCCAAAACTGAAAGCACACAACCCTAAATAAAATACACAAGGATACAGTAGCTGAGTCGTAAGTATCTAGACAGTAAGATCTACCATTCTTTTAGTTTATTTTCAGGGGTGCCCTAACAACTTGGGATACAGCTCCATAAGCTTTTTGAAGACAGATCAGTTTTCTCTCCACCTATGCTTCATGATGTTTTTGCACCAGCCAGGTCTGAACTTCAAGCTGTGTTAGCATGGGATCATGCATGACAAAGTGAATTTATCGAAATGTCTCAAGCCTAATTGTGCAACATGGAAAAACACCCCACACTTAGCTTGACAGGGAAGAAAATTTTCAAGCCTGAACCATCCATATTCAACTGTCAGTGTCTCCTACAATTCAACTGCTATATATTCCACTGTTCTGACACAAACAGGGGTAACAGAGCGATCATCTGGATTTCAGTTTAAGTTAGGAAACCATACTCCTTCTGACTGTCTCACTTCCTGTTATCCCACTCACTGTAGGGCTTGGTGAGAATCACAGACAAATAAAGCTGGAAACAAGCATGCAACAGGATCAGTTGCATCCTTTCAAGGCAACACAGTTATATCTACCAAATTCTTAAAGACCCCAACTGATAAAGCCCCACAGTGTTCACACAACCCATGCTAGGATCCCTCTGCATCCTTACCACTAGAAAAACTTTCTAAACTTTTTATTTCTTGCAATATATTCAGCCTATTACTTTTACTCTACTCACTCTGGGCATTGTAGTCTCTTTTCCTTGCACGTCAGACTTCTTCCTGTTCTCCATCTTCACATAAAACATTAATCTTGCAATTCAGTTTTTATAGCTACTGAGACCTCCTTCAATATTTTTTCTCAAGTATCTGATGTCAGTTATTTGCAAGTTAGATGAAGAAAGTTTCCATCTGAATCGGAGCATCATCAGGCTGTTTCTGCTGGAAATCCTTCTGAAACCATCATTACTTGCCTTCCTAAGATTTCCACTTCTCTTGGGAGTCTCTGGGGTATTTTTATATTTATATAAAAATATAAAAGAATTATACAATGCAGTATGAAAATTCTTTACAGAAGTCACATTCGACTTCTGTTTGAATGAAGCTGCGTTATTGAGGATCACAGAGTAGAGGCAAAAGTGAAAATAAGATCTTCCTCAGATGATGTCCGTGAGTAACTGAAGGAAGGAGGCATAAATACTCTTTTTTGTTTCCAGCCAACTGCTAATCACACAGACAGTTCTCTCTCACCAAGGTGAACTCAGCATCAGGACAAACTTACCTCAGAAGTTCTCATTTCAATTTGTTTCTGCCACTACTACGCTTGCTCCTCAGGCACTTACAGAATGCCTTCTTGTTGTACAGCCATCCTGTGGCATCCCTTAGAGACATGGCTGGGAGTGCTACAAAGCTCTGCATTTTGCCTTGCACGGATGCTTCTAGCCACTCTCTGAACACTTTTCACATTCACTAAACACCTTGCATTAACAGAAGTGCTGTTTCATTTCAATTTGGGTTTTTAGTTTTGCATTGCCCTTTTCCTTCATAGGTTTAACAGTGAAATTAAATGTCTTTGAAAGGGCAGTACATACAGGCTTACATCGCACTTTATATTGCTCATTTTGTGTTAGCATGAAATGAAGTTTCTCACCAACTCTGAAGTCTTCATTTGCTTAGTGTTTAACACCTGAGTGGCTATTGCTCTTTGTCCCCCCAATAACAAAATGATTCCTCTACAACAAAATTACGTTGAAGAGCTACTGAAACCTAGAACAGTGACTTCAGTGATCATCAGAGCTGTACTTCAATGATGCAAGGGCTGTATCAAGCTTGAAGCTATCAAGGTTGAAGCTGTACTTCAATGTCGCTCGCGAGCAGGGACCAAAGGATGAACGACACGGACGATTTATTATGATATTAAACCGACACTTTATTCACTTACAAGTTCACTTATATACCTTAGCATGCTGGACAGGCATAAGGTCATTGGTTCACTGACCAACCACTCCTCAGAGGGATTGGCTGAACCCAATAACATTTACTTCAGATATTTTCTCTTTCTGTATCAATAACAATTCCATAGTTTACAAAATCTCCCACCTGTTCTCCCACAGCGTCCGTGAGAAAGCAGAGCTTTCTCACAGACACTGGCAGAAAGCTGAGATATCTCCGTGCAGCACGCTTTCAGCATCCACACTTCAATGATGCAGGGAATCTCATCTTCAGGATTATCAAATTCAACCTTCTGCTTTCAATTCAATATTCAGTTTCATCGGGTAGCCCTGTCTGACACTGGAGAATCAAAAGAAACTGATTTTCTTCATCATTTCAAGATGACCACTAGTCCTTTCTGCCTAGCTACTCGTGCAGCATTTACACTTGAGGTATAGAAGACTTGTTTGATTACAGTGAGTTGGCTGACTCGCTTCAAACTACTCCCTCAGTTCTTGGGCAAGATAAGCCTGAAAATTATTACTTTTATAATTTCTATTTTATTTATAGTATATAGCACCGAACAGAATCAACTTTGTTAATGTGGAAAAGGTAAACATAGGTATCAGACTAGCAAGATGGCCTTATACAGACTTGCCCATCAGATGTGCTGCCTTCTTCCAGATTTGAACAAATGAAGCCTGGTCTGACTGCGCTGGTCTCCCTTCTCTCCCTTCTCATCACTTTCCATGATGAGTGGATTACATTAAGCAGCTACTCGGTTCTTTCATTATCAGCAAGCCTTCTTTTTCCTTTTCCCCAGAGACTTTATGCAGTTATATAATCTCCCTTAGTATTTTCCAAGAAACTGAAAAAGAAATTCCAATTTTCCATCTTCTTTTACTTAAAAAAAATGTTAATAGTTTCCTTCGTAGGGTAAATTCACAGCTCTCTTCCCTTTTGTAAAGAGGACCATATAAACTACACATTACATGTGTTCTGTAAAACGATACAGAAGTTAAGCAAACATACCATGAAAAATAAAACTAAAAAACCCAGCTAACGACATACACACCATACCTGGCTTCACAGGTTTTTACGTAACAGTGTTAAGCTTACAGAACTGACAAGAAACTGGGTAGCTAAGTAGATTGGCAACAGCACACTGAGGTTCTTCCTCAAATTTTGCCCAGGTCCCTCTAGGAACTGAAACAGCATGTTCTCTCACAGGCTGTCAATGAAATAAAACGGTAATGGCTATCTGGTTCATATGAAATGGGAGATTACACTGCAGAAAATGATTTGTCAGAACAAATGGTATTTCCTCTTACTCTGAAGATATGAATAAACTTGAACCAAAAAAACGGCCAAGGGTGCCTTCATTTGCTAAAATGAAATTAACCAAAGAGATGCTCATTTCAGCCAAACTAATGGAAAGACAACATATAGAAGATTCTAAATCAAATGTACTTTCTAGGATCTATAAATCTTCAGCTGTCTCATGGAACAGCCTGTCACCACTACGTTCACTTATGCTCTGCCTGAAGACAGTAGAAGCCAGATGGGCACGTGCATGGGAGGCATGAGGGTGCATGAATAGACCACCCATTTAGAGCTGGTAAATCCACAGAGTGCCTGCTCACATCTGTATCTGCCAGCAGAGGACCACAGCCACACTGTCTGATGTGTCTGTAACCATATCACCCTGTGCTGTGATCTCAGCAGATTTCCCTGCTAAGCAAGGGTCCAACCTCCTAGAAAAACTCTAAACTAAGCAGATCGCTTATTCAGAAAATGCAACTCTCTCTTCTAAATCATGCCAACATCTATCAGAAGTCATCAGAAGAGATTAATCCGTGGATCTCTAACACCAAAATACCTCTACCACTGCAGAATAAGAGGGAATGCTTCACTTGGTAGAAAATAGCAAGCTCTTATTCTATATACAGAGCAGCCACTGAATCAGGATATAACAAAATTTCACAGAATGTCAGACCAGCAAAATATTAGGAGCAATCTGCTGCTTTCAGATGAAACAAACTTATTTGTCATTGCTGAAATACTTCTTATGAGGGCAGAAGTACCAGTGCTCGTTCTAAGAGCATGTTCTCATTCTGGTTATTGCAATCCACCTCCCTAAATTCACCCCACGCCTTTATCAGCTCCTTCTATTTAATTTCTTCTTTGCTTCCCTGACAAAATGCTTCCTTAAAGGAATGAATACATCTGAACAGAATTGTTAAAAAAACTATTAAATCCTCACTGTATTCATAACAGGCAGAGCTGTTATGTCCTGAAACATTTTTACACTGTGTGTAGGGCACAGGTCCCCTTAAAACCTACACAGAGACAACCTGCCATACCAGAATAGTTGTATATTATCCACTCTGGACCTGGAGGAACTGTTCCTCCACATGTATTGTTAAGATCTAGTATACAAAGCCCCACATCCTAAATGGTAACACTATGTTAAAAGTACCTGTATAAAAGAACTTTAAAGCCTCATTTAACTTAACTCTAAAAATAAAGATCTATTAACAGAAACAAGTTGTAATTAAGATTACTGTTGAGCTAGCTTATCCCTGCAAAGGGGAGATAATAATCCTACATTTACACAGTACGTTTCAGTCTAAACTATCCCATCCAACAAACCTGATCTTAGACACACTTACACAGAAGAGTATTATTAACATACACAAGTAATTCTAAGTAAACCAATCTACACAATTTGATTACTAGCACCAACCAAGCTTGATCCAATCAATTGTATGGGTTCCATTTATCTGACTTATCCATCTACCAACAAATTATCCATCCCTCCAAAAACTGTCCCTCTTGCAGAAGCAATGCATTAGTAATCAACCTCAGTCTTAATCCTTATGTTCTGCCTAAAACCCAAAACTTCCTTCAATTTCATTCAACCTCTTCTCAGACCTCCATCAACAACTTATCCACCAACTCCCAGACACAAGCACCAGGAAGGACTGAACCTGGCTTATCTCTCAGAGGATTTGTATATAGGCAAATACACCTGCAGTGTAAAGGGAGTGTACTGGTTTCTAAGAGACAGTTTTTTCCATGTTATACTGCACACAGAACACCTAAACCTGTCTTCCACTGCTTCAAAACACTCCTTTCTTGCACCACCAAGTACTTAAACCAAAGGTCAGTCTCAGCAACCAGCTCTACCCCAGATCAGCCTTCCCCCATATGTGGTACTCCTGTGGGATTACTGTTTTAATCATTAACATGCAAAGAAGGGTTATTCTGAATCACTTGTTTTTACCTTATGGTTACCAAAATAGGTCTTGTTTAAACAGTTGGCTGTCAGGTATCCATAAAGCACAGCAGAGGGAAATCCACCTCCTCCTCTGCAATTGGCATGGCTGTTGGAAAACGTTCCCTGATGATATCAGTCTGCACAACATTTTTTTCTTTCTGAATGCTTGCTTCGAGTAACATGAATTGCAATAAACCAGTGTATTAACTTCGTTCCAGGAAAAGGTTCCACAAGAAAGCTGTCATTATACCTTGAACCTGCACATTCCCTGGCTAAGTCTTCTCCCAATTTACATGGATGATGAAGAAATTTAAAGCAATGCACCCTTGGAAAGATCATCTCTATGTCTCTCGCCCTTTATCAGTCTCTTCCAGACAACACACCACTGGTGGCAATGATCATCAGGACTTGCAGTGCACACTGACTAGCCAGATCACAGGAGACAGCTGTGCTGAGATCAGGGGATTGTGATGGGGGGGCAGGAAGGAAGGAGTAGTACCTGCTATCCATCATTGCACCTGATGGCAGTAAGTGTCCTCAGATGATTAAAAAAAATGCTGCAGAAACTGTCAAGAAAGAGGAAGTTGCCACCTCTGTGCCCTCTACACCACCTGAGATGCTCATCATTTTCAAAAGGGAAAACAAACAAATCAATAACCAATAGCTGTTTACTAAAAAACCTACTGTTGCTAATCCTTGTACATCCCTCATCCCATCACTGACTCAACCTGAGCCCATATGATGACTCTGTTCTGAATCCTGCATTATGAAAGCACAAAACCCAACTGTCTCAGCACTGAAAACCACGTCAAGGTTGCCTAGCCCAGGATCAGACCTCCTGTAACCTTCAGCTGAAACTAGAACAAAACAGAAGCATGAAAAGGGGCTGTTAGATCTTGTACTTCATCTCCTTGAAAATGCAGGAAAATACAGGATTGCCTTCTCCAGTACATCTGCCAACAATCTGCCTGCTCTTATTTTAAACATCTGAAGAGTCATGGAGGGCTTGCACTACACCCGGACTAATATAGGCCACAATACATTTTTGTGTTACTGAGTTTTGGCCTAGAATTCATCTTAAACTTTTATTTCCTCAATTTCTCCATTTAGTCCTAGGTATTCTCTCACATAAGGCAGGAAAAAAATCTGATTGCTTTGACTAAAATACATTTCAAATACAGACACGTAGTTAACCCATCTCCCCATATTCAGTCCCAGACTAGAGATGTCCATTTTTGAATATTTCCCTTCAAGCTATTTTCTCCAGACTCCTGAGTATTTTGCTGCTCTTCTTTGAGCTTCACTCAAATTGTCAATACCTCCCTGTTAAGATGATATTCAGAGTTTCCACATGTGTTCATGACAGAGTTTTTAAAAAAGGGAATCCCACCTCTTTGTTCATTAAAATGGTACCTTTTTCTTGACAGCTCAAGCACAAACCATGCTGTTCTGTAATCAAATCCCATTCCAAACTCATGTATTAATTCTCAATCCCTTCCAGCATCACTATCACCCATCAGTAAGTTCCTGATTTGATATCCCTTGCCTCAAGAACTTGCCTTTTTCCCTTACTTATTCCCTTCACTCTACTATCCTGGAGGAATTGTCCTGAAGTTCTGTTTACTCCATTTAAAGACGTTAGTTCAAAGGTTATAGGTTTTTCCCTATTCAACAAGGCATTTAATTACACACCTAACTTTCACCACTTTCTTAAATCTAGTTGATCTCAGCAAGCAGAGATGAGCTTCAGCAAACACTTTAGAAAAAAGTTGGGTGTGCAAGTCAGTGTTGTGCTGAACCAAATCCTCAGTTTCCGTAATCACTTGGATGCTTTACCTTCTGTATTTGGCAAGAATTGACAGCTCAATGATTTAAGGTAACAGGATTTTAAAAACAAAGCTTCAAGTGAGTCCAAAACTGCCATCATGCTTTCATTGCTTTCTTAGAAGAAACACAAGAAATAAACATCTAAGTAAATACCCCTCAGTACAGCAATCATTAAGCCTATAGGTTTAAACATGCAGTAAGTAACTCTATATTCTCATTACTTTGGTACCCACTTTGAAAAATAATAACAATAAAAGCAAGCCTTGTGAAAAATTTGGAAAGGCTTGTGTATCTCAGCAAGATATGCAGCCCATTCCCTGGTAGCTCATTATCCACGACCATCACTGCACAGTTAAAGAGAGAGAACAAAGCTGTCCTTTTCTTAATTCCTATCTCCTAAATACCTTTAAATGGAATGGACATAACTCACTGTTCGGCTTAAGATGAACTTTAGTGGGGAGAAGGGAGAAGAAGGTACTAGTCTTCGGTTTGAGCCATGGGCTGGCTATCTCCATCAGTGGTCAACCCACATTACAGCAGATGTAAGCTTTACATTCATCACCAGTAACAAATGCAGTTGGCGTAAAAGGAGTTTTGTGGAGAGTATTTAAAATCACTTCCAAATGACTTCCACTGTTTATACACAGAACACTTCATGACCTTTCTCTCCCCCTTGTTTTTTGTTTGTACTTTTTGTTTTCTTTGCCTTCTCTCATTCTGCTGCCTGGCAAACACAGGCAGAGGCGAAGTGGGACTGCAATTAGGCAGCCATATCAAGCTTCATCTGTGGACTACCTAATTGTAAGATTCAAGTTTTGGGAGTAGTGCCATCTGAGAAAGAAACGGAGAAGAAAAATTGGAAAATGACTACTTCCTCTCATTCCATAAAGCCTTCCAAAATTCAATTAGCATGTTCTAAACTAAACCATCCACACATGCTATGGCACTAAAATGTGTGATTTCAAATATAGGCAAGAAAGTAGCTGCTCATAGATATTTATCAGAATTATATTAGTCTCTGACCGTTCCACTTCAACCCTTTTTATTCAACTGGCATGTGTCATAACCCTTTTGTACCTCAGTGCTTGAGATGAACCAGGAAAATACCTATAGGCAATATAAATAAATTCTGTGACTGCATATGGGATCTCTTAAATAATGCTGTGAACCCCTAACTCATTCAGAGAACACCTCTCCCGTGCCTAGCGTGAATCCTGTTGTTTAATAATGCATACATGATGGAGTTTGCTGTCTTCCCCACAGCAAATTTTTCGTGTGATTTTACAGTTTCCCAGACTGGAATAATATTTTCACTTTCACAGACTCACTGATGCAACCAATAGGAAAACTACCTCTGTTTCAATTTGCTGTGTGATGTCTGTAAATACTGCTGGATAGTGAACACTTGTAGGTAAAACCCTGCAAACAATTTTTTGCCATTTTCTCCTACAAAAGAGAGACAAAAGCATAGAAACTTCTCTGCTGCATTGTACATATAACTACACATCTGTGCCTGCTCACCCTCCTTTTTCTATGGCAGCTCAGCATCTCCAGCAGCTTCCAGAGCACTAACACCTGCACCCATCCCAGGTCACATCTCCAGCTTGCACTAATGGATTTTTTCAGATAGATGGCACTGCACAAAGTGCATCCCAGATTGATCCAGGGTCGAGATGCCATTTCAGTGCTCAGGCACTTTAACTAAGGGAATTACTGCATTATCAAAAGCACTTTTAGATGGATGATGGCTAAGGACCCAATCCTGCTGCACGGAGATAGCACTAACTCCTTGGAAAGGCTGAAATGGGTGCCAAGAACGTAAACATGGCAAAGAGGCACTTAGGATTTTACTTTCCATTCCTGGGAGCCACAAAGGATTTTTTTTCCAATACATTCTAATAAACATAGTTTTAAAACACAAAGCTAAAGTATGACTAACAACACAAAATCCAAAATTATATTGGATGTTGAATACAGGAGATGATATATCTGATTTTTAAGTCTGTAAAAGCACCTACTTAGAAACAGTCCTGCAATAAGAACAGACAACTCCAAATCATTCTTACTGGTAAAAATTCTACTTAATTTTGTGCCCCCTTCATTCTAACAGACATTGTTATTAAGAGAGCAGAGTGAAATTTTAACCATTTGAATGCATTTACCCCAGCAAATCTCTCTCTCGCAAAAGGAAAATATTAACAAAGCAGCTGAAACAAATAGGACTGAATCTCCCTGCACAATTAGTACTTCAGTATCTACTACTTGGGGATATAGCTATCATGATGTGGAAGCATCCACCATTGTTTTGTTTCTGTTTGCAGTAGGGGGTTGCTAGGAAACAAAATACTATTGTCTGATTTCATGATCCACTGCCTGGTTTGCCTGGCAATAAAGTCTTCCAAATCTATTACTGGAATATTTTGTATTTTACAGCAAGATTAAGACTAACATTAAAACACATGCACACAGAGAAGAGCAGTAAAAAAAATGCCCCAAAATTCAGGGGAAAGTATGTATATATTCCAGGCTGAGGAAGACAAACTATACTGAGGAAAAATTAACTCAAACAATCTGGTGATATTTATATATGCACACTCACACGTGTATCAGCATTCCTTGACTGTATCTATAGTTTTGCTGACTTGTCAAAGACTCTCTCACTTCCAAGGATACAAAGCGTTCTCTTACTACTGGAGAGCTACTGTACACTGCAAGTTCTGTAAATACCACATGCTGCAGAATGCCTGGTGCGGGCAAGCACACATGCCACCGTAATTTTTGTTCTTGGAATTCAGATCTAGGTTGTTTCAGTGCTTTAATTTCTTTACAGAATCTTTTTTTTTTTTTCTTGTACTTATGGACAGATAAGAGTCAGAGACAATTCCCTACTCTTCCCCTCCCTCTTTGATTGTAACATAAATAAATAAATTATCAAATATAAAAATAAATAAAAGCACCAGGAAAAGCAATCTAAAATTGAAAGCCAAAATAGAAACTTTCACATAATTTTCACCGTGGCAAGTCTTTGCAAAATGAGAGAATAAAAGATTACGAGAACCAGGCAAATGTGGGTACCTATCAATGCATTCCCACAACATGACAGGAGACCTCAAATGCAAAAACCAATCATACTTAAAAGCTGAAAGACCGATGAAGAGAGTTCAGCACAAAGTCATAGAGAAAAAGGTTTTAAATAAAACCTGCAGAGTAGTTATTACTCTTTTATATATAGCTACAATTTCACACCATGCACAACATGCACTATTTCAAAGTCCTTTCAACTTATTTATTAAGGCTTATGCATTTTGTTACTCCATTTTAAATTTGAGAAAAAAAAAGAATGAGGTTCATTGCAAAAAACATCAAAGCTTTTGACACGTTACAGCAGAACTCCCAGTGACAAGAAAAAAAGAAGTAGCAACACACAACACAGAAAATACACACTTCATGGGAAGGACCCGAAAGCTTCTTGTCTCTCCTGCCCAGAGATGGATTTATTCAGCCTCTGTAGTTTCCTATCAGAAACTAGGAGCCCTTCCCAAACCACATTTAGAGTTAAAGAACAAAAGAGTAAAATGCGAGCGAGCTTCTTCTACCCCAAACAACAGGCAAGCTACTTCTAGCGATTAGATGAGAGCAGCGGAAGATGGACACGAGACACAACCAATCCCTCGAATACGGCTGTTCCCCAGCTAATAACCTGCTACAGTAACCCTGCTAGTTACAAAACGGAGCCCAGGTCCCGGTAACACCGGGATCCTGTCACCTATAGCTTCACTGAAGCCTGTTTTAAAACACTCTCTCAAGGAACGAGGAGAAACAGGAGAGGGATGGGACAGTCTCCTCCCGAGCTGCCACCAAAAACTGTTCTGCCAACTGCAGGGGGGCTACCGGCCACCTCGCAGCCGCATCCACCCAGCTCTTAGACGGAAGGAGAGGGAGCGGGAGGGACCCCGGCTCCGGCCCCGGCTGCCCAGGGTGCGCTGCCCGCCTGCCCACGCGTGTGCCCCGGGGGAAGCTGCCCGGCACGGCGGGGGCAGCGCCAGGCGCAGGAGCCCCGTTCTACCCGCGCTGCAGCAGCGACTGCAATTAAAAAAAAAAAAAAAAAAGGAAGAAAAGAAAAATAAATAAATAAATAGCCCGCTAGCGGGAATGGGAAAATAAAAGCCCAGCCTAAACAGGCGGACCCCAAACGACAACAAACACCGGGCGCCAAGGAGAGCAAACTTTCTGACTCACTGGGAAGAGCCGGTGCCCGGGGGGCGCCGGGCAGCGGCGGGGGCG
This sequence comes from Dicrurus megarhynchus, assembly GCA_013399195.1. Lineage (NCBI taxonomy): Eukaryota > Metazoa > Chordata > Aves > Passeriformes > Dicruridae > Dicrurus > Dicrurus megarhynchus. The sequence continues at coordinate 1,555,504 of VXAD01008756.1, forward strand.
GCGCGCGGCCCCGCGGGAGCGCAGCCGGAGCAGGAGCCGGAGCCGGAG
>VXAD01008756.1:1555814-1593482 GCA_013399195.1 Dicrurus megarhynchus
GGCGGGAAGCGGGCCCTGCGGAGCCGCGGGGGCCGGCGGCGGGAGGGGGGCGAGCTCCAGGCACCCCGAGCTGAGCATCCTGCCGCAAGTTTTCCCCGAGGCCTCCCCCACTTCAAACGCCCCCTGTGCTACGCACAGCACCCTGTGCAGCTTGAGGAGCTGCACTCCATCCGACGGGATCGCTGCTTTCTTTGGGAATCCTCCCGTGAGTTGTATGTTGTATGTCTTATCTGCAGAGGCTTCCACCTACCCTTTAGCCGTGGCTTCAAACCAGCACCTTTTAGAGAACATCCTTAGCCAGGGGGTCTGGTTTTTTTGCTTATTCATCTGCCGGGCAGGAGACAACTCTCAAGTGTGGCAGGAGCACCTGACCTCACCTTTCATCCGGGAAGCCATGGGGCAGGTGGCCGAGGACAGCTCTTCCCAGGACAAGGCACTGGGCCCAGGGGTGCTGGCAGCAACAAGTGCTTCCCCAGAACCAAGCGCTGCTCCCAGAGAAGCCACTGAACGCCTCGTCTGAGCAGTTAAAGAAGGCTTTTGCAGCTGCATCTCTGCTCCCAAGGACAGTGCTGGCTAATCTGAACTCTTCCTGCTATTTGAAAGGGAAAACCTGCTTCTTTCCTGGCCTGAATTACCATGCAGGGCTGCTGTAAGCAGCCCCTTTCCTCTGTAGAGATGGTTGTGATTTAGTGCCGGAGAAAGCCTTTGTATGCCCATGTGTTTCAGCACACTTCTTAGTGATGATTAGTTGGTAAGTGAAAAGTGGCTGTGGCTGAAAGGTGGCAACTAACATCAGGTATTAAATATTGCACACGGCAGCTATGGTTTCTAGTTGTAGGAAGAAAATATGATAGAAAAATCTCCTGCCTATTATTTTCTACAGTACTTCTTTCACCAAAGCAGTATGGAATTACATCCACAGGTGTTGGGCTAATTAGGTATGCTTACCAGCCCATCAATTTGGGTCTACCAGCGAGCACACTTATGAAACAGAAGAAATTTCCACACCACTGGGCTCATCTGATTTAAACAATACCGGCTTCTGTTGCCTCTGTGTGTAGTTTTTTTTCCCTTGGCTGGCAGGGTTAGTGTCACAGCTTTAGTTTGAGAAGTGACAACAAATAATACTGACACATATTATACTGAGCAACACAAGGACACACATGGAGGACAAAATAATGAAATTAATGCACTGATTTAGGTAAAGGAGCAGGAGCCACTCTTGATCCAGCCATGGATTACTTATTTCCTGACTGGTTCTTGCTTTGCTTTTTAGTGGTAGATAGCTGAATAAAGTAAAAGTTGCTGGAAGAATTTCTGCTAAATGTAGCCCTGATGAAAGTAAGATGCAATTATAGCTTGGGAATCCTCTTCTAAGTTATTTACAGTAAAACACACCTTTTCAGTCTTTTAAAGCTCAGGCCCCAAGCCTGTTCACCCCTAAACAAGCACCTTTTGAAAAGCACGCAGAAATCCTGTGGGGAAATTCATGCACAACTTGTATTTCACCTGTAGTGTAAACTAGCTTGAAAAATCAAGGACTAGTTTAAAAAACCCACACAAACTTCAGGGTCTGAATATATTTCTGAAGTGTATTGCCTTTGGCTGTGTTAAATTTGCTTCTTCATCTCCTTCTCCTAACACTGAATGCAATTGTACTTAGAAACACTCACAGATAACACAACAAGGTTTAACCACACTCCTCTTGACCGTTGCATAAGTCTTGGTTGATATAAAACAGAGGTAAAAGAAAATATTTCTGCCAGTGTTGGTCTAGTTTAATGTAACTGACAACAAGTCATGTTTTCAAGCATGAAAACACTTGATAAGGTTATTTCATTATTGCAAGTTAGGGTTGTCCCCTCCTTCCTTGCCACAGAACTGCCTGGACAAGTGCAAGCACACAAACCCGGACGCACAAATCTGCAGAAGGCGGTGTTACTCTCTTTACTGTATTTCACTAACACATTCAGTATTTATTTTTTATTTGCAGGTTGGTACAGAAATGAGTTCCAGCCAAGACCTCACTTTGTTACGTCCTGAATAGCTCTTGGGAAGTTGCTGGCTTGACCCTGGAGACTTTACAGTCTAATTTTTTAATAACTGAAGGATTATTTTTTTTAATTTAAAAAAGGACTCATTTTAGCTGTCGCATAAGCATGCATTATATCCCAATACTTCAATCGGAGCTGCACAGACATATCTGAGAGCACAATTAGGCCCTCTGGACCTTTTAAAGCTTCAAAAATAGTCATGTGTAATTTCTTCTTCTGTAGATCCTGCAAGCTTTAAGAGATTTTTTGAAAGCTGTAAATTCCTATTTATCCACTAAGAGGCTCACGGGCAATCTTCCCCTAATGGAAATAGAACTGTAAAGCTGAAACATTAATATACACAATATGATACATTAGGCAGGGAGACTCCTCAGAGCCAACAAGAGGGCACAGTGGCCGTGCTGCGACGGAGCCAGAGCCAAGCAGGTTCACTCCACTTTCTTGGCTTCCTGCATGCAGCGTTCACGATCTGATTTATATCATTAGTACTGCACAGTTCCCTCTTTAAAAATTAAAAAAAAACCAAAAACAACTAACCCATCTGACCTTTGAATCCCTCATTTGGACTGGCAGGCAGCCGGTGCTGGCGAATTGGAGGGCACAGTTTGGTCTAAATGCAAGACAGCTATTCCCCAATAACTGTGCTGTTAATATGCAAATCTCAGCCCTCTGCCAACTGTAATCTCCTGCCTCTGATTGGCTTCAGTGATGACAAAGATCCAGGTTATTCATTAGCAGGGAAAATATGCTCTCCAGGTTCCCCCTTAAGATGAAGCATTACAAAGCCTCAAGAACATGCAGGCAAGCGACAAACAACAATGCAAGACAAAGAGAAGCCAAGAAAATGGGATTAGAAACACTGTAAAAGAGAAAACTGCATTTAAAAATTTTCCTGATTCCTTTTCTTCTTCCTAGCTTTCCCTTGGGAGTTTTGCCAGTGACTGCAGATGGGCCATTTTTGTTATTTTTTTTTTTCAACCCTTGCTTTCTACATATGATGTTGTACTCAAGTTCACAGCAGAAGACTTGAATTTGTTCTGAGAATGTAATTTCTGTGCTGGAAGGTGTGCACGTGTCTGTCTTCATGAGTCAGCTTTCTTGGCTGGTAAACAGAGTACTAGGAGGCAATGTATCAACATGTATTGATAAATATCTTGATACCAAAAATGGAATGGAGCAATTGAGCAAGAAGCAGTCCATGGTTCAACACTTCAAAAGCCGTTGCAAAAACCAGCCACCAATATCTGCACCAATATTGGTTTATTCTTCACAGAAGGCCAGACTTAGCTAACCTCTGAACTTAGCAGAATGTTCTGCAAGACATGAGCTGATGGGAATGCTCGTGCCAACTAAACTGTCGAGACAAACAGATCATTTTCCATCAGCATCCAATACAGCATACAGGAGTAAGATGTGTTCTGCATTACATGGAATAAAAATTAAATAATTCTACCAACTCTGGTAGTGTTAAATTCTGAGGAACCTTTGCAGGACTGGGTTGGGCTTGGCTGTCTCCAAAGCAGGCATGCAGCCACTCTGCTCCTCCATCTTTGCCTTTATTTTGTAAATTTTCCTTTGTTCTTGCAATTCACCTTTCCTGAAACATAACAAGGCACATTGTATTCACTCCTGTACAGATGCAGCCAGCTCTCCTGCTTCCTGCTTTGAGGCTGGAGATGAGATCAAGTTGGTAATTTCTTAGGTCAATGTATCTGGGCTGAAATTGTGTTCCAAATAAAATCAGTATTAATTTTATCACCTATTTTGTCACAACTGTGATTTTGCTTCTCAGGGCTGGCAGCAGAGTGTTTTTGGAGGACCGGACATTGATTTTAATTTCCCAATATGATGAAGAAAGCCAGGTGCTGTTAGTGTTCAGTGAGTGACACTTTTCTTTCCTCAGGCTTTTCACCAAGGGGGAGCTAGATAATTTTTCTGTGGGTGGACAATCCCTCTGACTAAAAAGAAGCAGAGTTCTGAGAAGTACGGTAATCTTGCCTGTTTCCCACAAAGCAGGTAAGGCAGCTCCTCATACAAATTACCAGACAAAAAGTGAAGCACACGCACCTGTGGGGAACCTGCAGTGAGAGTGTGACAGGGTTACCTGACTGCAAGTCCTTGAATACCTGGGAAGGATGGAGGGCTGAGCTCAGAGAGGGATTCACACAGGGCTTTTGATTAACTTGCCACAAAGAGAGATGGCTGTGAAAAATAGAGAGCTATGCCACAAAGCCATTTTCCTTTTCTGTATCTGTATTTTTCAGATACAAAGATAATGGGAACAGCACATAGAAATGCAGGCAGGTATCTGAAACTAAAGGTAAGAAGGAAAAGATTTTGACAAGAACCACGTAGGCTTCCCACAGCAAAGGTCAGATAGTGACCTCCATGCAAATTAATGCCACTTCAGCTATTATAAAGGAACTTCAATATTTCAGTTTCAGCAAAAGCCTGAAAAATTCATTATGCAAGCCATTTATTCTATTGGGGATTTTTCCTATGTGGTATGACTGTCTCTTTCAAATATATATAAGGATTCTCCTTCAATAAATAATAATAAAGCTAGGATATAATTAACTCTTAAATGCGTTCTCCCTGGTCTTGCTTCAGGGAAGAAGGGGAGAAAAAAACCTCTACATGCTTCAGCAGGCAGAGCTACAAGCACGTCCAACCAGATAATTGACACAGCCGTTGAGCTAGCACAGTGTTAACTCTGTTTTAAGCTTCCTCAAATCATCCAGCTTTAGAAACCATGTAACTTAATTGGATTGCTTACAGACCTGACAGCTCCCTGTGTACCCTATGCTACGGGATTGCATTGCTGCTGTATGATCAGGTACATGAGCTAATGCTGCCAGTCCTGGGAACTGCCACTGGCCCTCAAGCTTGGTTTTCATCTTCCAATCACCATCAAAAAATGAAAACAACTGTGTTCCTCTCCTAAGTGTGAAAAATTAAATCTAGGAGAATTCAAAACCACCACGTATGGGAACCAGGATATTTGGGCCAAAGCTCACATCATTGGTCACACAGGTGATTTTCCACCCTGTGGCCAGTTCCACTGAAATTCCAGTTAACTCAAAGAGGCTTCTCAAAATGATCACTCTGACTTAGATAAGGAAAAGTCTGCTGAACGAGGTCTTTATAATCCCACAGGAAAAAATATAAAGATGGTTCACAAGGCAATGCTACATAGGCTCAGTAAACTCAGGTAGAGAGACAGTGTGGATAATACAAGCTAAATAGCAGACTGACAAATTCAAAAATGCAGTTTCAGTTTCCATGTTAATGAAGCAAAAAACTAAGAATATTTGTAAGCTGGAGATGGCCCCAAGGCAGGAGTCACAGGTAGGTGCCAAATCATCATCAAATTCTGAGAATTAAGATTATCTGCCTTTTGAGTCAGAACACACCTCCCTGGCTTTGGAGATTTTTCAAAAGAGAAGATTGGTATTTTGACCTTTATTCTGTCTCTTTGCTGCTGATCTTCTGAATGCCTACTATACTTTATCACTATTCCGCTTCTTTTGTAATTTTTATTTAGAAATCACCCAAAGCANAATGCCCATAAATACTGAGTTAAGTAGGTACCGATTATTTTGTAGACAAATACCTGTTTTTTCAACAACACCACTAGTAATTTTCAAAACAGACAAAAGTAAACATTCTTCAAGAATCACTTTCAGTAGGCTAGTCCTGATTTTTGTTCTTGGGGGGCTGGAGGGGGTAGGTTTGTTGTTGTTTCATTTTTTTTAAACTGTTCATAGTGACATCTTTGCAGAAAATTATGTATAAAATTACTATGTCCAGACACTCTTCTCTGAGGGCACTATCACCATTTTTTCCTCAACTTTCCCTCTTCTTTTTGCCTTAGGTGATAAGTAGTCCTTGTGCAAACCTATCAGATAGGCTGTTAAAGGATTATTTTTCCCAAACTAGACCATTCTTCAAGTCAGACACAGCCTGACCTACCTTGTTTGTGAAGACCTCCCTAAGTGAGACTATAAAACCCTTCCACTGTTCTTTGTCATAAACATATCAGTATGCAAAGTTTCTACAAGCCATTAGCTCTCTACAGTCCATCCACATTTTCCATGCATACTTCCATCAAATAATCCTTAATTCAAGCAACTCTCACCCCAACATTGCACTTTGATGTTGTAAATAGTCTAGATTTTTACTAGGAGGAGAGATTCTGATTTTTTTTCCCTTCGTTCAGCCATCACTATAATGCAGCCACAGGTAGGGTGGCTCTTCAGCAATACAGAGCAGTGCTATGTAATGTGATGATCAGGAATGGAAAAATAGAGACTAATGCATTCAGCTGAATCGGCAACTGAAATTTCCATAGGAGGAACATAATTACCTAAGCTGGCATTCTGCCAGGACACTGGGGTTAACATTATTACTCCTACAATACTCCTAGTTATGAGTAATATGGAAAAAAAGTAGCAACAGGATTTTTTAATTGAACCAGTGTGAACCCAGCTACAGTAGGTTGCAGTCCAATTAAAATTGACAACCCAGTGAAGCAGATACACATAACACAGAGATAAATATAGAAAATCCAAGTTGTTCTCTTTTTCTTTGTCTTCTCCTCTTGGTGTGTAGGGGTTTTTTTCCTGCTGGATATTTCATTTCATTTTCTGAATCTTTTGATGCCAGGAAACCATCATTGACTGGAAACACTTAGTAGCTTTTTGCAGCCAGTTTTCATAACTTAAAATAAAGATGGAAAAATATATCCTTTTAAATGTTTCAGCATTGCATTTCTTTCCTTTTCTACAGCACACAGTATTAAAATTACATTGGCTCTGCAGCAGGAGATTAGAAAGAGCAACTGCTTTTAACCTTTAATAGTAAATGATGCTGAAGTCACTAAATCTGTATTTGAAGCACACAAAGCGCATGCACTATCAACTGAAAACTTGGAACTAACCTTCAAGCAGGCAGTCTGATCCCCCACCAAAAATGCTGCAGAGGCTAACTCCTGAAAGGCGAAATTAGTTCCTTTTCTCTTTCTTTTCTTTTTTTCTTTTTGAAAAAATAAATACTTGAAATGGCAGAAAATATATTGCACTGTTTGCTCCTGGTTCTGTATTCTTTACTCACATGAGTATGTCTTTCTCAGACACATAGGACCATGCAAGCAGCCACCGAGGTCAATGGGACTCCTGGGGAGTTACTATTCCCTATCTGGCAGAGGTGTTGTAAGGCACTCTTCATTAATGTTCTGAAGCACTCTGAGAGCCCTAGATAACAGCTGCTGTATGTTGTAATAAAATACAACTATTCATTATTACAGAAGAGCCAAACCATGTTTGTAATTGACCATTGCCTGATTCTTCTCTGAAGTTATTGGGTTTAGAGATACGCCTCAAAGTAAATCTGTTATTTAACAGAACGAAGAAAGTAAGGCAGCAACGGGGTGTGTTTTAAGAGCAAAACAGAAGAAAGCTCCCCTGGGCTGTATCCTATTGACCTCTAGTTCCATTATTGTTTCTAAAATGTTTTTCCATTTAAGGCATTGCCACCGAGTCCTTCCCAGGAAGCTCTGGGAAAGGATATAAAGTGAAGTCTCTACTAAGCTTGTAAGTAACATCTCTAAAAATGGAGGGTTGATTTATGTTTTACTGACAGCCAGGTTTAAGGGGGGAAAACCCTCCAGGCTGTGGTTGTGAATCTTCTATAATGTAATAAATGGTGCCATCTACTGGCTCTCTTTTGCTTTTGATAAGTGTCACGGTTTGGTTGTACAGTATAGCTACTGCAAGAAGCATTAAAACACCAAAGAAATCAAGCCAATATGACTGTAGCTAGCATACTTCTTGGATCTTGGAATGATTTACAGGAGTTTCCATAAGGCAAACAAGCCTAAAATGAAATAAGAGTAGTAGGAGAAAGAAAATTACAAGATGCAAGTAAGGGAGAAAAGGCAGGATTCCAGCACCATGTGAAACTGGATTAAAGGTCGATACTGAAGACGGATACAGCTAAGCTGAACCAGATGCAGCCATCCCAGAGGACAAATCAGGGATGAGGCTCCTCAGAGAGAAGAAGAGAGCTTCTCCAATCCCTTCCAATTAATTTTCTGTTAGAAAAAGAACAGCCAATCATTATATTTTTTTCGCTTCCGCCTCCTCCAGCTCCTTCGATTAAACAAAGTAGAAAATATAAACAGCCCTGACAGAAGAAGTATACAGACAGACAAAGATGTTACGGGTCACTTTCTTTCTTACAGTTCAGTGCTTTTCCTGATTGACACCAGGAGCAAGATTTGACTCTCTGGCTTATGCCTCAGAAAACCACGTGAACTGTGATATGTTCTACTATTAGGTACAGTAAGCAGTCTTGGCATCTCCTCTGGGGTCAAACTGGACTCACTGCATAAAGGAACTGCCACAGATATAATTTTTATTGATGCTGCTAATCTATCTGGATAATTTGCTTGAAAAAGCAAAATTGGCTATAGAGATATTTTAGTCTGATTTCCTAAGAAAAAGAGACTAGTGCAATCACAGTATCTGGCAAAGGGGAAACAGTTGCAAAAATATACAATTATGTCAAGTGCTTCACAAAAAAAGCAGAGTGGCTGGTAGTGCTCCTTTGGAGGAAAAAGCAGGAACAAAAGTTCTTAGATATCACACAACCCCAACAGACGCAAATCCACAGGAAGGTCCTCTCCTTCAGTTTGAGTTGTAAAATATGTTTGTCATGATAGTCTTCACCCGGTAAGAAACAGAAAAGCAGGAAAGGATGGGAATGCAGGTTATCAGGGCTTTTATTGCTACAAATGGAACCCACATCAGAGCAAGTTACAACTTCTTGGGCTTCAGCTTTATCACCTATCGATGAAGATCATGTTTACCTGTGCCTCATGCAGTGATTTTACATTTTAAAAATACAAGAAGTTGGAAAGAATATCTTGACACAGACGTAGTTTTCACAGAATATTCTGAGTTGGAAGGGACCCTCATGGACCATCAAGTCCAACTCCTATGTGAATGACCTATATGGGGATCAAACCCACAACCTTGGCACTTCAGCACCATACTCTAACCAGCTGAGAATCAGAAGTGCAAAGACAGTCAGACAGCTCTCACTGCAGAGTCCCATCTCCACTCCTGAACCCCAAGGTAAGATTTTGAGATAGTCCTCAGGAGTAGGAGTTTTGGCAACAGACACAGGAATTTCAGGCAATAAACTCCATTTGGAGTTGTACTGGAAAGGACTGGGAACACTGGAGTTGCTGTGCAAAGCCTTTCAGACAGCCCTTAGGATGAGAGGCTTCTGAAATGTAAAATCACAAAATACAAGTTAAGAACCCTATTGCCACATGTAATCACGGCTTATATAAGTGGGTAACTGGGGGCCACAAAGAAGCTTATGACAATAAAAGTGGCATATATTTTGTGATTAGCAGGGAAAGCCAGTCTAGCAGACTCTGTTTTCATATGAATATGTGCAAACATTTTCTCAGTTTAGTTTACGCAGTAGTAGATGGCCTGGCATCACAAATCCAAAGTTCTACGGATTTGGTATCCTGCTAGATACAGGAAAAGGCTTTCATTAGTCTCCCCTTCCATTTTTCACCAGTCCCAGATTAGTGTAAGATTTTAACCTAATGAAGAGGATATTCAGCACATTGATTCCTTCCACCACACTGGGCAGTTTCTGTCCCAGTATGGCTGTGCAAGTGTAAAAGCTCTCTTTCTGCCACCAACTCCAGCCTGCTGTCTTAAATGGCCCCCAGCTTGTCTGTGGTGACCTTTTGTACAAGTAAGGTGTAAGAGAAAAGTCCTAGCTCCTGTAAGAAAGGTGCTGTTAATACTTCCACTCTCTAGCTCCTGTAAGAAGTTCTTTGGACAATGTGTAGTACTGGAGAAATTGTCCACTTGCTGCTGGGCATGAAGACCACAGCTTCCAGCTCAATTCCTGGCTTCAGGAACAGGCAGGGAACAAGCATGAGCCTAGGCAGCAGATGGGGACATTGCTAATCGGTCTGTTTTGATGCTGGGCCATCAGCTGACAGTCACTTCGAACTTCTCTCTCAGCAGTGATTTACCATGTCAAAGAGCTACAGATATGGGAATGATAACAAAGGAAGTGGAAACAGCAATCACTTCAGTGCAGACAATCCTTTTTTCTCAACTGTGCTGACCAAATTTGCTGCAGAATGCTGTGAGGCAGCTGGGACTTGGCGTGCAGACCGAAAGATGTGATTTGTACTTCTTACAGTGTCAAGTGACAATGATTTTACATAAGTGTTGTCATTTCTAATGCATTTTTTCAGCTTTCTTAAAAAGCTTGGTGGTAGTTACAAATGAAGGAAAGCAGAATGGGCTACCATATGCAAGAAAAAATACGCTGGGTGCAAACTACAGTGGCTCACAAACACAGGATTAGAGCTCAGTAAAGGCTGTGAGTGTGACAGAAGTTTCATTGCAAAAGCAGGATACGCAACCAGGAGCAGGAATAAGACTGCAGCTGAAACTGGAAGAGAATTCAGGAGCATGCTGGAAACAGTGGAAAAGTTTGAGAGTTGTTACATCAAACTGTTCCAGTTTAAAAAATGGCACCAGATTATAGTCTTTATACTATATAAGACTTCAACTTTCACATTTTCTTCTTCTCCAGAGATTACTGACTACAAATCTTAATAATTTTGCAGTAACAATTGTGGCTTTGTCTTCTGTAATGTCTCTGCCATATTTTACAGGTTCTGGGACAGTAAACTACCACAATTATACTGCTTTAGGGGACGTACAATATCAGATATTGTGTCTGCATTTCACTTTTGAGCGAAGTTGCTAAATTCTCTGTGTTTTTTAAGAATTTTTCCTGTTTTTCATTAAAATGAAAGAAAATTACTCATTACAGATCAGCCATTTAACATGCAGTAAAACAAGCAAAATGTTTATTGAATCGAAGGAGCATAATGCCACAGGTGCCTAAAAAGGAATTTTACTGTCCATGTGGATCTGTGTAATTATCTCACATGGAAAAAATCACCCTCTAGCAGACCAAGTTCTACTCTTTCATTTTTGATGGAGCTGTATATTTCTAAATATAGGAGATTGTCAAGGGAAATGCTGGCAGAACCATCTGTGGAGTACCTCAACAGAAAAGGTAATTTGAAATTCAAAACCAACTATCTGCCTTGACTTTTCTGAATGTCACCACCTCTATCCCAAAACACAGGAAGAAAGACTTTGCTGTGGCATCTCCAACGCAGCCAAAAAACTCTAGTGAAGGACACCACTGCAGGGCAATCCTGCTTTCTCAGAGCAATTAATTTCACCAAGACACTTACTTGAGGAGAGCGTGAATCCTTTGCTGCAGGTGGTCTCCTGCCTTGCTGCCCATTCCACTACGGAAAGTCTCTTTGCCTTACTGCCGAGGGGCTGATCAGCTGACACAACGTCCAGCGCAGGCCGTGGAAGGAGACAAATTACTTGGAAGCCCAGCACTAAAGAACTACACTAGTGTATCTGCTAAGGAACATCGTTCCCAGCTGGAGCTTGCTAGGCACATCTGCAAAAGTAAGAGGTTTAATGGCTGTGAAACAGACCATTCGCTTTCATGACTGCTAAATCCCCACTGAAAGAGGACTCCCACTTGGCTATCGATTCAAAGTAACAGTCAGGTTAAACAAACTTGTCCTCAACTACGCCCCAAAGACAATTGCCGTAAATGAATGAGGAAGAAATAAAGTTGACACGTATTTCACACCGGTAAATTGGTCTTAACAGCCAAAGTTTTCCTTTTGTTATCCCTCACAAGTATGCCTCATTTTCCATTCCGGAGAGAAAAAAAAACCTCAACCAGTGTATTTTCAACCAAACACTTAATCAGAATTCTCTGCTTTACTATTTCACATATCTAAACTTCTATTTTTAGTATACTGGCACATATTTTCTATTAGCAGATCTTCTCTTTCTCATTTATACTTGACCTTCTATATATCATTAATTAAAAATGTTAGCATAACAATATGTCAGCCCTTCTTGTGTTCCATTGCTTCTAAAAACAATGTTGCATTGCTGTTTCTCTGATCAGCTGCTCTTTTATGCTTTTATGACAGCTTTTGTGTTGTTTGTTTCTCAAGGTACATTATTTTCCACACGCAAGTATTAAAAGCAAACAAAATTATACTAACTGGTATCAGGAAATTAAAGCATTTGGGAAGGACACTAATGAAAGTTCAACACTCCCTTTGTATGGGAAAATTAGCACTCTCGAAGGTCTAAACAAAGCGTGGTTAGGAATGTCTCTGGTGCCAATAACCTAAAAAGTAACCAAAATCCCTTGTAACAATAAAAGGTAACATCAAGACAAAAAAAAAAAAAAAAAGAAAGCAAGAAAGTATTTATGAAAGAAGGCAGACATTGCAAAGCCATTCAAATGGAAAGAAAGCCATCTGCAGCTACCTAGGCGATATGAAGGCAAAGTGAGTTAGATTAAGTTTTCAAAGTGACAGATAAACACCCTACAGGTGTAACTGCCAACGCATGGTTCCTTTTTCAAACCCAGACTTACTGAAGTGAGAGGGTTTAGACTACACAAAAGCTGCAGTGATTCAGCAACTGATCTATTAGATCCTACTTTTCAACAGAAAACCAAAAAAGCTTTGAAATTCTTAATTCCTACATTTCTTAAAATGGAATAAGCGTCATCTGTAGCTTCTTTTTAGGTATTGAAGGAAAGGAGTCAAATCCACCAAAAGTCTGTGATTGCTATTAAGAACTGAAGTGGTGTAATGATTTAATTTTGTAATGGGTTACTTGTGATTTCACACTTTGATCCCCTTTTGAGTAGTGAGGTGTTTCTTTGTTGTTTTGTGAGTGCTAATTGCTGAAGTGCTGTGTTAAATCATTGTTATGCTGGTTTTCTTGAGCAGCAGAATGAATAATTGAATAATTATAAAGCAGAAATTCATTAAAATGGGTATGGCTATAAAAATAACATTTTCCAGCAATTCAGGGAGGGGTTGTGTACAGTAATGCAAACAACCTGTTGAAAAATGTCTTTTTCCTATCTAGGAAATAAAATCTTTCCTGCACAGAGCTTCTGTCGGAAGCAGACCAGGGAATTACATCAACTGCACTGGGATGATTTCCCTCTCCACATGCTTCTGTGAGAAACCTTACTCTGGGTAGGATTCCAAGTTCAGCCACAGAACTCTGTTGTTATTATGGGTAGCTCACCAAAACTCAAATTCTCAAATGCATGTAAAGCCAGATCTCAGGGGTATTGGAGGTGTAGGAACTGCCATACACCACTGCAGAATAACAGAATACTATACAGAGTCTGCAGCATAACACTGAACATTAATAAGAAAACTCTCTTTCACTTGGGACTTTCAAGAGATTTCTTTTCCAGTGCAGAAGACAGCAAAATGTAGGGTCCCATGGTGCTGAATACACTTGAGCCATTAGATCACAAAGTGAAGGAGTAGCTGCAGTGTTGAGCTGCAAGGGGATCTAGGTGCTACCTCTCCAGCTGCTATACTTACTGCCTTAAAAAACTGAAGCAGCTACTGCACCCTGTGAGGAAGCATTGGGGACGTCATGAAGAGAAGAAAGAAGTTCCATGGGAAACTGAGCATCAAACAAATAGCTTAGTTCAAAGAGCCAGTTAAAAAAAGAGTAACCTTGTGAGATTCTTCTGACACTCGTGGAGTCAACACCAGGATCAGTCCTTCAGATCTTTTACACAGGTCCCTATCACACGAGTCAAGAGACACTGACAGTAACGCAGACTGTTACTGTTCTCCAGCAGCTGGAGCAAGACAAGCTTATCTGCTGACTATTGACGATTTTTGAGACTTAGGAACCTCATGTTCCACTACAGGCTCTGTAGTATAAAATAGACACAGGCCTATGTACTACCATTTTCCTCTCCCCAATTTCTACTTCTACTCATTGCATCCTGTGTCTGTTTCCCAGTCACACTCCCCTGCTATCCTTGTCAAAGTTTATTACTTCGTTTCCAACCTCATCCTCATTTTCAAGGAACTGCTCAAAGTTTTTCTGGTCATCAGGTACTAATTTTAAAAGTTTAAGTGGCAAAGAAGACTCTGGAAATTTTCACTGATGCAAGTATTGTTAACAACTGGTGAGGCAGTTCACATGACTGGAATGCTAAAGACCTTTAGATAAAATTTGTTGAGGGCAAGAGGTGAAGTAGTGAATGATGCAGTGGTAGTACTGTAAAGACACTGCTAGCCAGTCTGTATATCCTGATAATTCAGAAACTAATTGTGAATGTGCTAAAACATAAAAGACAAGAAGAGAATACAGCAGAGTGGGAAGGAGGGAAATTCTTTATAGACCATGAAACCATAGCTGAATTATTTCTTATGACTTGTCTGCAGTGAGAGGCAGACTGCGGGGGAGCAATTGTCTTGCCATGGGAGAATTCAATTTCAGAAATGTAGCATGGAGGTCACACAACTTATTAGAGTTTCTAAAATTATTCCTTGCGATCCTTTAACACAGAAAGTATTATTGCTCTCAGTGCAGCGTAACTCAATTATGGTCTCACTACGACGGATAGAGCTATATTAATTTCTGGCCTGGAGTCAGTCAGGGATAACGGGAGATAATAGATGGGATTTATGTCATGTAATTTTAATCATCTACCATGAGTTTAGAACTATTTGCCCTGGACTCCTTCTTCAGGCAACAGAGGCAACGTGCTAGAAGGTAACATGCCACCCATCCTGGAGCCCTAGGAAGTTTTATCTTACCTCATGTTCATTATCCAAAAGGTAGATTTCTTCCCACCCAGATCCCCTCCATAATCAATGCAAAGAGCAAGATACCACCACGATGTGAGTTACTAAATTCTAAACAGGTGTCCAAGAAGGGCAAGGTGATTCCCCTTAACATTAGCTGATGTTGCAAAATGGCTAATTTTCCATAGCTGAAGAAAATTGCGAGTCTGGGAAAAAGCAGATAAAAAAAGCAAAATGAATACGGGAGTTCTATGAAAGGAGCTAAAACGTTGCTAAAAAGCAGAGTACTCCACCTGAGAGTGAAAACTTCTAGCTAAAAGCCTACTCTGGTTCATTGCAAATGGAAATAGCTGTTAAAGGCAGCCTCCCCCTGCTCCCCAGTGTAACATACAGGAAAACATGACAGTTACATTATTTAATGTAATATATAAATGAGAAGATTGCAGCACAGGAAATCAACTGGGTAAGCTAGAAAAATGCAAAGGAAAATATGTGGCCAGCAATAAGACAATAAAGAGCCTTTACTAATAATGATCTTCTGGCTGTGGCGGCTGAAGAATTTAGGGCTTGGATGTATCTTACTTTACTTTAGACATCAGAATATAGTTATATACATCTGAGCTAGTGACACTTCACTCCCTTTACATTCAACTGAAAGAAATGGGACATTTTAGGGCACAACTCCTGGCATCTTAAAGCAACTATACAAAGCAGTTCAGATGAAGCATTCCCTGCAAGTGTTTCTTTCCTTCCACGGCTATAAAGAACCATCAGTGGTAACTGGGAAAAAACTTGAGATACCCAAGCTCTCCTCTGCAAAAATACTTGCTTGCTTTCCCAACTGCATCAGTTAACCCAAAAGAAATGCATTAGCAATTAAACAAGTCTTAGCTTAGCAACAATATGAACTCATAATTTAAGAGATGGTAAAAATTTTAGTAGAGATGCACAAAAGGTAGGTAATGTATAGTACTGCACCTGAGGCAGGGCATTCCAATCCTTCAGTAAATATGACAGATATGACAAAGCCTGAGGATAAAATTTTAATCACGAGCCTCAGATAGTTTTTATCCAAGGGGGTTGAGAAGGCCACTGGTCTACTGGTGTAAATTTTATAGGAATGTTATAAAGTTAGGATTCAATAGATTAGAATTCTGTGCCAATACTCAAAAAGAGAAAAATTCCTAAAGTCAGTCATTACATCATGGTTATCCTGAAACTGTCCTGCCTTTCCCCTTAAAATCCCCTGCCAAAGCAGAGTCATTTGCTCCACAGCATGCAGCCATAAAATAAACCTTTAAATATGTGTAAACAACAGACTGTCTGTGCTGTTTCTGGGCTTATATCACACGAAATAGGTATTTAATTGAGTCTTTTGATTTAAGGGTAGTTGCACTAGAATTCCTTTGAAGTGACTGGAAAGAGCCAGACTCTGCCATAAGGCATGCAGGAGCTGAATCAGCTGCAGGATGCCTTTGTCTTGTCAAGTATATTGGGAGCCTCAAGCACTGACATTCATACCTTATGTTTCAGCTTTCCAGAACACTGACCTTGTGACAGAACTGCAGTTTGAGGCCAAAAGATTCAGCCCAGGCACAGTTATTTAAGAAGCCTGAAAACAGAGGTTTACATAATCTGTTGTAAATCTGTAACTAACAGCTATCATCAGTTTTAGTCAGCTGTGAGTCTGATCTAATCATTCTGAAATATATTCTTCATCAAAGAGTGGGAAGACAGGGATCTTAAACAGAATAATTCTTACTAAGAAGATAGTGACCTAATCTTTTTAATTATTTTATAAGAAAGAATGTTAATTCCTTCTGTTTGTAGTGGAAGGTCTGAGAAAATTTGCCAAATTCATCCTCTTTAAAAAGCAGATCAAAAATTAAGAATAAATACATTGGATCCTCCAGTTGTTGTAAAAGTTGGAATACATAGCATCTCCTTTACACGCTGCACTTTTAGAAATAAAATAGCATTTAGGATTTTACATTGTGTTCTGTAGAAATGTTAACTCTTCTCCCGATAAGGATTGACCTTCAAAGGCGAACGATGAAAGGCGCCTTTACCATGTAAGAAGACATTTCACCACTAGAGGGAACTGTTGGACTTCAGTGCCAGTGGGGGGAAGCAGCAACTGCGTTTCAAATGCCGGTGTTTGTTCCACTCCAGAGAAGCCTGCACAACCTTGCTGAAATCACTGCAAGTGATAGATTGTGTTAACTAATACAACGTGTTGATGACAGAAGAACATCGAAGCTTTTATGTGACAGTCAATAAGTATTGAATATATGGTATACGATATTTGTAGTAAAAAGAGAGATTAAGAAGCTTGCTGCTCTTGGAAAGATTTAGAGACAATTTTACTGAATTCTGTACAAATATTGAACTATTTTAAATTAAAAAGCTACTAAAAAAAAAGGTAGAAAGAACTCATGTGATTTCCTAACAGGAGAAATCTCTATTCAACACAGAGCATTGTCCTTTGCTCATTATTGTAGCAACCATTTTCAACAAGAATTATATTTAGTGAATGGTAAAGCTGTCTCTTCTGTTCGCTTTCACAGAAGCATAGAATGGTTTGCCTTAGAAGGGATTTTTAAAATCCATCTAGTCCAACACCCCTGGAATGAGCAGGGGCATCTTCAACTAGATCAGGTCCAACCTGACCTTGAAAGATTTCAGATATGGGGCATCCATGACCTCTATGGGCAACCTGTGCAAGTGCCTCATAACCCTCATTGCAAAAAAGCTTCTTCCTTTAATCCAAATTAATTTTTAGTTTAAAGCCATTACCCCTTTGTCCTATATGCCTTTGTAAAAGTTCCTTCTCCAGCTCTCCTGTAGCTCCCTTTAGGTACCTGGAAGGTGCTGTAAGGTTTCCCCAGTCTTCTCTTCTCTGGGATGAACAAGCCAAACTCTCTCAGCTTATCCTCAGAAGAAGTGCTCCAACACTTACGATCTTTGTGGCCTCCTCTGCACCTGCTGCAGCAAGTCCACATCCTTCTTATGCTGGGGGCCTCAGAGCAGGACACAGCAATCCAGGAGGGGGTCTCATCAGAGAGGAGCAGAGGGGCAGAATCCCCTCCCTTGCCCTGCTGCCCACACTGCTTTTGATGCAGCCCACGACATGTTTGGCTTTCCGGTCTGTGAGTGCACTTTGATTAGTCATAGCCAGTCTCTCATCCAGCAGCATTCCCACATCCTTCTCAGCAGGCCTGCTCTCAACCTGTTCATCCCCCAGCCTGTGTTGATACCAGGGGTTGCCCCAACCCAGGTGCAGCACTTTGCACCTGGTCTCGACCCTCATGAGGTTCCCATGGGCCCACTGCTTGAGCTTGTCCAGGTCCTTCTGGATGGCCCCCTTTCCTCCAGATGGTGCATGTGCAGTACATTTACCTTTCTTTTCAGGGGTAGGGATTTTTGTTTCTCTTGGTTTGCCCTTTGCAGTTTGTGGTTAAATTTTTTCTTCATTTTTTTAGGTCATTACATGTTGCTTCCTCTAAATGCTAGGAAAAGCCAACTGAGAGGACTGTATTTGGCATTTAAACAGGCTGTGAATTGGTTTTGGTCAATCCACACTTCTAAGGCTGTTCCTCAAAAAGTCACTGCCTCCACACGACTCAGTGTTATGTGCTACAGCAGCATTTTAACAAAGGATCTAATAATTACTGTGGTAACGATATATTAATGCATTTCAGAAAATCAGGTAAGAGTTCTGAAATTTGGTTTTTTCCCACTCTCAGCAGCATGATCAATGCATGATGTAGCCATGATTAATCTTCCTCTGAAGCACCATGTAAGAACTATGGTAGAATATAATGCACTACTGTCACACTCATGCACACAGCTCTGCAAGTGACTCTCCTGAGGGACAGAGCAAACTGTTAGAGAGGCAAAGCAGCACAGCACTGGTGTCTATCCCCAACCCTCCTTCCCTCCTCTGTTGTTCTGTTGTTACATTGATCTGTTGTTATGTTGTTTATCTGATGCAGCCTTGATGAGAGCAGTGACTTTAGCAGGTATCTCTGCATTATCTGACACATTTCCTCTGCTTCCAGCACCTGAGGTTGTTGAGTCACATGAAAGGGTTTCCTGTGGAGCATCGGCTTACAGCATGGGGAAATACTTCCCTTTATCATATAGCAGTACATTTGCTGCATGTCATGAGTGATTCAACAGCTGTGTATTTTCCCTGTCAAGTGTGGAATTCCCCCAGTATTCTCCTACTCATTGACACTGTATTGTTGGAATAAATCCAGTTTCCTGTGCTTTAAAGTTTTCCTAGGTGGTGGGTTAGCCTTGTTGGTTGGTAGGTTTTCCCACACTTAGTTATTTACATGCCTGCTGCTCATTGCTGATTTGCTGTTCAGTGGGCAGTCACTCCACTTGCCATTCTCTGCAGAGCACTGAAGCCAGAAATTCTTCCATTAGCTCCACACCCATCCTCAGAAATTACTGATATGGGTTTGGCAGCATGGTTCCCCAACAGGAGCTGGGAGAGCTGCATGTAATAAGAATACAAAGTTCATTCACAAAGTTATTTCCCAAAAATAATAAACCATTCTGCTATTGTCTGTGCTTGCTTGCTAAGGGGGAAAAAATGCCCTGAAATCAAACTGCTACTGTTCAATGTTGTACCAAGAAAAATATGCCTCAGCAGGTTGCCAAGATTTGTTGAAACTAGACATTGTTACAAAAAGCTACATACACGTCTCTTTTTCTCCATTTACTGTACAGAATGCTGACAGTTTAGAGAAGGCAGTAATTTACGTTTCCTTGTTTCAGCTGACTTTTTTCCCCAGATGAGGTTTTCTCCCAATTAACTGTAATTCCCTAGTAAAATGTTTATGTCTTTCTTATATTTATTTTCTGTTGAACACTGAATGTTAAATTTGAAATGCTGCACCTGGGAAAAGATATAAGTACTTTGCGATACAAAGTTCTGTTTAACGTAAATGTGCAAAATGTGTTTGATCCTCCAAAATGTGGTGTTTAGCACTGAATACAGATTTCAGGTGTCAGTGGCTAAAGTAGAAGTTTGGTGGAAACTGAGGACAGAGCTTCCAAGACTAAAAATTAATCAACTCATGTTTTAAGGCAGTTGAGTTAAACACACAAATGATGTGTTTATGTGGTATGAGAGATTATAATTGTGGTATTTAACTGGGACAGTGATGTGGGATGACAACAACAATCAGTGTATGTATGTAATAAAACTTACTTTTTCAATATACATATTTAAATGGATTAAATTGTTTCTCAAATGCTCTGATTACTACTGGAGATTCCCTGGTAATAGCTGAACTCTGTCTCAAAAAGATCCTTCGCTATTTGTGATTCCTTCCAATTCACATCCTGGTTTTACCAAGAAACTCATCTCTGCAGGCCAGAAAGGAGCTGCTGCACAGTTTAGCTATATCCCCCATATAAATGGAGGGAGATTTGGAAATTAAAGTACACCTGAGCTTCTCAGCCTTATTGCCACAAAATGTAGCTATAGTTCAAGTATGTATACTGAAAAAGCAAGTTTTACACTGAAGAAAAAGGAGGAATACACCTTTGGTAGCTGAGATCCCACAAAGGAGTCAAGGGTCCCAGTAGGCAAAAACATGGGCTCTCTCGCAAAGAGCAAAAAGGAGCATAAGACAACTTAGACCTTGGATGATAGGAAGGTGTTTTTAGAGAAGGGAACATTTCCTCCCAAGTGTAGCAGTAAAGGGCATACTATGCACAACCCTTGCATGCACCTCCATTAAATTATATTAAACAACTTCAAAACTTGTACAAAGAAGCATAGAAGTAATTTGAGATATTGAAAATTACTGAGATTTATGAAAAGGAACAAGGAAGATGTAAGTTCAAAGTATTTATTTGAGATAAGTGAGTCATTCTGTACATGTGTTGATACACAGAAACTGCCCTAATACCCAGGGAAGTAATAATGAACGTCTTTATTGGTCAGAAAGAAAAACAAAGGTGTGATATTTTTGTTTCATTAGAAGGTTTGTATTGTTTGCTAGAGCTGTTTTCAACTGGTAGTAAATGCAAGGCAAAACTGTGATATTAGAACCATGGTAATAGATGTCAAGGTGAACTTAGTTAAAGTAATTTGTGTGGCTAATACAAAACACATTTTGATGAATTGATTGTTCTGGAGCAGAAATAATTAGAAACTGAAAATGGAATCAAGAAAATATCAGTGGTAAAAGGCATACTTAAGGGTACATAGTCTTAATACCCCAAAAATGTTGGATGTTGTTCTGCTTTTGAGGGCATACATTAAGCTAAAGCTGTTGGCCAGATCTGGCAATCAAATAGCTTTGGAAGGCCTGAACTATTTAACCCCTCAAGAAGACAGCACATCAGTATTTTTACTTATGTCATTATACTTGAGACAAAGTAGACTCATTTCACTTGATGGATGAATAAACTGAAATTAGGAACCGTGCAAAATAAAAGAAGAGCAGTTAATCTCTGAAACTAACAATAACACGGTAAATTCTCCAACTTTTCAGCTCTGGACCCTTTCTAGAAGACACGCATAAAATGGATGCTATTTTGCTCTGTGTAGGGATAAACAGTTGTAATGTTACAGTAATGCACTACATACTCAGTAAGATTCAATATTCAGGACATACTGTTACTATAGCATAGGATATTGAGGTTTTTATTTCTACTTTATTGCTTTAATGAAAGCAGCCTGGTTGATATTATTACAAAGGAAAAAGACTGAGCCAAAAAGACTTGAGGGACTAAAAATGTTGAGAGAGAGCCTTAATGAATCAGGACATTGCTTAAAATAACTTTATATTAAGTGAAATAACATATTAAGGGAAATGTAAATATACATGAATATATGAAGATAATAATAGTACTGCATTTTAAGCTTTCCTTTCCTAAGATAACAATATATAAGCAGTTCAACATTTTTCACAGTAAATAGTCTTCATTTTATATTCATGAGTAAAGGTAAATCTAAATTATTCAAGACAACACCTTAAATAAAAAGCTACTTTCATAGAACAGATAAACATTATGAGTTATGTCCAAGCAGAACTACTACCTTAAGTGTAAGAGTAGAGAAAGTACTGTAAATTCTTCAAATGTCAAGCATATAATAAAAAGAAGGTAAAGGTAAACGGCTAATGTATCCCACTATTTTAACAACAATTTTTTAATAGGTTGTCATTTATGTTGAATCATCTTAGATCATTAAGCACTTACATGTTAGATGGCTGAATTAGTTAAAATCCTCTAGCCAATAAACTCCTCTATCATCAATCATCTATAATGCATGCCTATTTCTTGAGGGTGAGTTGCTCCATTTTAAAAGCTGTTCAGATGTGGTACTCTCTTTACCTACTCACTCCTCTTCGCTAACCTCTACTAGACCAGTTGAAGTCAGATTATTTGAAGCCCAGTTCCCAGTGTACTTGTTCCAAAGGCTTTTATAGCTGGACAGCCTTTGTCCCCTTTGTCCCCCATGCCCGAACATCCTGGCACACTGTAACATCTTCTATATGAGTTTCCCACACAACAAAATACAGGCCATCAAAGCTTTCAGAGTTCCTTAGCAAGTTGCAATAAAAAGGGATGTGGATAAAAGACAAAAGAATTTTGGTCTCTCAGGAGTGCAAATATACACCAATATTTATTTCTCTGTAGGAAAAGCAGCATATATCCCAATCTTCAGAGACCAAATGAAATATAAAGGAACTTCCAGAATCTTGTTTGGTTGACTTCAAATAACTTTTTAGATAAAACCGACACATATTTTGAAAACACCTGGAAGTGTCAGTAACTTTCTTCCAGAACAGCTAAGTTATTTCTGAACAGCTAACTCATTATTGTGGCTATTAGTTGAGGACACAAAATGAAAGAGAGATAAACTTTAAAAAGAAAGAAATCACTAAGGCCTGACCCAGCTATCAGGCTATTTAAAATTTGTAGCATTTCCACAAAAAAGCTACCCTGCCTGGAAAAGATTACCCACATTCTAGCTTTGTTAAGTTTGTCACATGATGTTTTGTAACTCTGCTACTCCAAGACACTTCCTTAGTTCTGCAGCCTTCTTCTCCAACTGCTGAATGTTCCAGTGCCATTGTCTTTTATTTGAATGGACTTTGTTCAGTTGGCAATGCAAACGTTTTAAAATAGCATCATATCTCTTATTCTGTACCTAAAAAAAAAAAAAAAATCCCTTCAAAATTTCATTCCAGTAAAACTATTTACAGAGCTGAGTTCAGCTCACCTAATTCTGTCCAAGCATATATTCTGACATTTGACCAAGTCACTCCACATTTACTTTTAGCTACTGATGAGACAGAGACATCTAGGAAGCCTTTCATCTGACTTATTTCAGATGTCTGGTTTAGGACAACATGAATCATGCCTCACTTTCCCATTAAGAAAAGAAAAGCTCTGTCCTACTAAGACCTTAAGTGCAGAGTTCAGTGTGGGTATCTGCTCTGTAGAGGTCTAAAATTTAAGTAACTACCACCCAAGGACTCAATATGTCACAGCTCTGGCAAGACTTTGCACAGGGAAGATTTCAGGCTGCACAATGAGAGGTGAGAAAGAAGAAATTTTCATTCTTTGACAAGCGTGTTTTGGTATAAATGAGAATACAAATGAGGTAACCTCGATGGCTGTAGTAGCACCTTTGTAGCTGCACTGCATTTAAAATGGTACATTTTTCTTAGACAGGCAATAACTGCGGCAATGCAGGACTGTCAATTCTGCCCTCATTGCTGCCTTATGTGGAGAAGAATGGCTGCTGCAGACAATACTCTGAAAATTTGCATTCTAAAGTGTTAAAAGAATGAAACATTCACTACAATAAAAATGGAAATAACAGGCGTTCCCTTAATGAAATTTGGGCTTACTTACCCTAGTAAATGGCATATGAGTGGTAGTGTATAATTACTCGTGTCTGCTTATTGAAGCTTTATTACACTGTATTTCACATGCACATGATGGTGTACAGCTGCATCAGAACCACAGCACTGCCAGTGACTTCCTGCAGATCTCGCTGCCCACATTTCACAAATAACTAGGAAACTTCCTCACTGGTATTCTATAAATTACACTGCCTTCTTTTATTGTCTTCCTGCATGTTACCTCACTTGCCAGTATAACTGTTTGCAACTTTTCAAGGGATGCTGTCAGATTCCTGCATCTGAACGAGTGGTTGGGGCATCTGCATTGCCAGGACTATGTTTAATGACACTGAAACATCTATTATCTGAAACATCAATATTATCTGCTTTTTTTAGAAATGAGTCTCTAGCATCATTATTGGGAACAGTCTGGCACATCTGCTGAGAGAGGGAGCACTAACATGCTTTCAGGAGACTGGGGAGGGACAACATTATGCTTTTTATTGGGTCTTGTGTACATGAAAGTCAAACACTGGAAAAAATTGTCTGGGCACTCGTGGTATCTCCACCACAGGGGTTGTTTAAGGACAGGATAGGCAAGCATCTGCCAAGAGTAATATAGTCACACACTGACATTGGGGAAAGACGTCAGCAAGGGAATAGACAGTCTTTCGGTTTGGGGGTTTTTTTGTATTACTTTTACATAACAACAAATTTTCTATTATTGTGGATATCTTGAATTAGTCCTTATGACTGAAGCCTTGACCCTAAACAGATAACCATCCTGATTTATTGCTGACATCCCTGTCCAAGGCTCGGAACAGGATCTGCTTTTCAAGAAATGGGTGATGGGGCTGGTGCACAGGAAAGAAAGAGAAGGTCCACAGGCTGATTTAAGAGTCAGAATCACAGAATATGCTGAATTGGAAGGAGCCCATCAGGACCAAGTCCAACTCCTGGCCCTACACAGGACATCCCGAAGTGTCATGTGCCTGAGAGCATTGTGCAAATGCTCCTTGAACTCTGTCAAGGCTTGGTGCTGTGACCACTTCCCTGGGGAGCCTGTTCCAGTGCCCAACCACCCTCTGGGGGAAGAACCTTTTCCTGATATCCAACCTAAACCTCCCCTGACACAACTTCAGGCCATTCCCTCGGCTCCTGTCACTGGTCACCAGAGAGAAGAGATCAGTGCCTGCCCCTCATCCTCCCCTCACAAGGAAGTTGTAACTGCAGTGAGGTCTCTTGTCAGTCTCCTCCAGGCTGAACAGACCAAGTGACCTCAGCTGCTCCTCATACGGCTTCCCCTCAAGGCCCTTCACCTTCTTAGCTGCCCTCCTTCGGATGCTCCAAACAATTACATCAGGTTTCAGCAGTCTGTAGCTGAATTCCACCACCGCAGCTCAATAAAACCTCATCCATGTGCCTAGTGTCTCACTTTATTCCTGTGCTCGACTTGAGTATTCTTTCCCAAGTTGTGCTGAGGACGGCTGGGTATAAATGTCCCTGTCCACTGTCAGTTCTGATATTAAAAACTGGACTGTTTTCAGGAGAGTTCTTAATAGAAAACAATACCCTGAAAGATTTTGGGTTTGAACCTGCTTCCTTCTGAGACAAAAATACCGTATAATCCAAAAAACTGAAGAACAGGTTAACCTTCACTATTTAATTAAATTGATTTTGATAACAGAACAGAACATTATTTTTAGGCTCCCTAATTTGAATTTGGGTTTAGAGAACTTTCTGAGGATGATGTTGCCTTGGTAATAAAATATTTTCTCAAATGCTGAATAGCAGACCTATTCTAAAGCAGCTGAGTTTTGCTTTTCAGGTCAAAAAGACTCTCTGTTCTCTATCACATGAAAAAAAGGATCTTTTCTTCCTCCTACATTTTACAATGGGCAATAGACTTAACTTTAGATCAGTTCATCTTTATATTTTTAAGCTTTCCTCATTGAATTTTGAGGCATTTATTTGAACTGACAAGATAAATGGTATGAAACTTCCAAATGAAAAATTATATAATCATACAGGGTATTTTAGTAAGGAACAAAATGAAAAATATAGTTCAATTATTTAAAATAGAAGATTTTAACTATTGATCAGAATTTTATCTTGTCAGCTAATTAGGAGCTTCTATGTTATTCCTAATTTAATGTCAGCTCAAATTAAGGAGATTCACGGGAAGTCCATTTTCTTGGTGCATTTGATTCTTCCACTGATGAGTTATCAAGTCATGAATAATCGAGTCAGCAGTGAAATGTAAAGTATTTCAGAACAATTACAGAAATTTTTAAATGTGCATTTTGCTTTACTACCATTCAGTGACCTCTTTCTTTTTAGGGAATCATTCCAGATTAACAGATTAACTCCTTCTTAAAAGGCTTCAGAAAGAAATGTTCTTAACAATTAAGCTCCGAATTTTAGAAAGACCCAGAATTTAAGACAGCATCATTACTGCATATACTTGAACAATGTATAGCCAGCAATGGTGTATAAAGTACTTCAAACTTCATTCACACTATCTACATTCTCTCAGGAGACCTGCAATTAAATTTTATTCAAATTACTCACCTCAATTTCTTTTCTAAGCTTAGCATGCTTTTTCTTCTCTTCTTCCAGCAAATCTGTTTTTTTATTGATGAAATCTTTCAATGTTGTGATTTCGCTTTTTAAAAGTGTGATTTCTTCCTGCAGATGTAAGCCAAGATACAGAAATCCACTCCTTGAAAGGTTGCATAGCACATCTATTAAACTTATTAAAAATGTCTCATGTTAACAGTCTCAATTAAGAGTGATGAGATAAAGATCTATAATAAACAATTTTACAATAAACACATTAAGACTAATTAAAATGTTAATTCTGGATGAGTAATTAAAATTAATTATTAAATATTTTATAACATGGTTTTAGACCTGTAAGAATATATACTCTTGATATGAAATATGAAAATTACAACAATACAGGACTTTGAGCCCATTTCGGTGGTCTTTGTTTAAAATGTAATTAACTGCAAAATGGAAGAATATTTAATGTAATATTTGAGACATATTTTTTTTCTCATAGAAAAGCCCAATGTTAATTAGCTTT
The DNA here is from genome assembly GCA_013399195.1 of Dicrurus megarhynchus. Lineage (NCBI taxonomy): Eukaryota > Metazoa > Chordata > Aves > Passeriformes > Dicruridae > Dicrurus > Dicrurus megarhynchus. The sequence continues at coordinate 1,582,578 of VXAD01008756.1, forward strand.
TAGTAATCAATATTGAAAGATCTGTAGTACAAACAAATTTTCATCAATCTACATTAATAGAGTACCATCAGATTTTCAGTAATGTAAGTTACATCAAAGCTGAAATCTTTGACCCGTGTCAACTTCATCCTTGTGTTGTCCATATATTGGCAAAATTTTGTGGTGAAAAACCCCTAAGTGGTTGTTTTTAGTAAAAATTGCAATTGGGTCAAGTGAAAACAACAGCGTTAGATTAGAACACCAAACATATCTTTCCTCTCTTCTAAATTCTATCACCATCTCATCAAATCTACCTCCTGCCAGCAAACAGCTCAAATTTATTTTGTTGACAGCAAAGTTTAAAAGATATTGTGTTTTTACCTGAAAAATGTAACAATATGGCAATCTTCCACAGAATTCTGAAAAGTGTCCATGTAACTTTATCCAAAGATAAAGCTTAATTTACAGCTCTGTAATATTTTCATATTTGAGTTCATTAGATCACACAGTATAAGCCTGATATTTACAATATTACACAGATAACAATAGCTGATAATATTTTTCACTGCATACTGAAGTAAAAATTTCTTCAATTAATGCAGCATTATGAATTACCTATATTTCCTTGTAGTCAGTCCCTCATGAACCATAAACATATTAGACAAAATAATCATGTTATATAAACTATGTCAAAATTATTTCACATAAAAGGAAATAATCAAAAAGGAAATAAAGTACCTGCACTTGTTTTATAACAGATACTTCTGGATTCTGGAGATCACACATTAACTTCTCTTTCTTTTTCTTTAATTCTTCAACAACAGCTTTCTTTTTAGCAAGTTCAATCATAACTGGCATTTTACTTTCCAGCTCCCAAAAGAGATGTTTATGGTCCTTTATTTTTTCCCGGTATTCATTGTTTCTTGCAAGTATCAACTCAAACTGCTCTTGTACTCTTTCTGCATCACACCTCAACTTTAAATTTTCAGAATACAGTGCTCTGACTTGGGCCTCTAGGTTTTCACACTGATATTTTGTCACTTCTATGGCATCATCTTGCAGATGTATTTCCCTTTCTGTTGTCTTTGTTTGTAACAGAATAGAATTCATTTCTTTTTCTAGTTCCTGGCATTTTGCCTGTAAAATATTACAGCGTTCAATTAAGAACATTTTTTGGGAGAAGATATGAAGTGTCTAGTTAAACACTGCAATTCAGTAGTCTTCTTTTTCATTTGTCTACAGTGGTTTGAATGGAAGACTTACATTTCTTAATATCATCACCTTAGAGGCACGATGCAAGAATACTAGCTTAGTCTTCTCCCCTTAGATTGAGTCTAAAATATGAAATAAGACGTCCTTGAACTCACTTTAAGTTCCTCACGTTTGCAAGATACACAGGACGTGGCATATCAAACCCAATCCTAATGTTTGCTTAGAGATGAAATCTGGTGAAGTCCTAATCAGACTAAAAATAACTAAAGATGCTAAAAATCCCTTGCAAACCCACACAAACACATAGAAGGGTGTGTCAGGTGATGAAGCTTAACTAGACTGTTCAACTGAGGTTTTTAATCCTGCCTTCATCACAGTACTAGTTGAGAGATGAATTAATCCCAGCTATTTTCAACCCTGCAAGAAATACGTATCTCGTCCTAAAAAGGCCTTTACATCATCTCACTGACGAGAAGTGAATGAAACCAGGAAGTAGTACTTCAACCCATCATAAGAAACCACAGATTCATCAGGGTTGGAAAGGACTTGTAGGACTTAAGGCTTTAAAGTTCTGTGGGTCTTTTTTAAAACAGATACATGTTTTTAAATTGTTTGATCACAAATTATTATTGCAGCATCATCAGACTAAATTATGGGATACAGGACAGAGCGTCTTGTAATGTGTGGCCAGTCCCCAGGAAATACAAGCTTTCACTGCTACTTCAGAAATGTTATCTTCGTACAAAATTTCAAATATCAATTATTTCAGTTGTAGAGCTATGCACAGATATTATAATTGGAACTCTACTATCTCCATTTCCATTCTTCCACGCTCAAAAATATCAACTGGTATCATCTTTTCTCAGACTTAAAAGTTAAGTTTCTCAATAGAAATTTGATCTTGAAGGTTAAATAATAATTGAAAGCTTAATAAATGCAAAAAGAAATTATCACAGAGTCTTCACAAAAACTACACACAAACAGTGTTCTACAAAATAGTACTGGATAATATCAGTATTTAATGACTATTTAGGATACCCACTTCAAACATAAGGGGAAAAAAAGTATTTTGTGTCAAAAAATATGGTAAGAAAAAAAAATATTTAGTTTGGTGAAAATCTGCCAAAAAGTTTTAAAATCCTTCCCTCACAATTTCTTAGGAAATTACCATTAAAAATTTTTCAAAAAGCTCTAACTTTGCATTTAGTTGTTGTGGGTTTGCTTTGTGGGTCCAGTTAAGTATTTTTGTTTTGTTTTTCCAAGTAACAAGCAAAAGTTTCACCTGCTGTAATGAAGACTTAGCTGTGTTGTGGCCTTACAAACAGAAATACACACCCACAGTTTTGGCTGAACCAAAATGCCACACACGTGAAGAGAACAGCTGCCTTACACTTAAATGCACTCACCATTAAGTACCATCAGCTTCTCTTGTTCATGGAAATACCTCCTCATCTAATGAAAAATAATTGATTAAACTACTCTAAACACGGTTTATTACCTGCAATTGGAAAAGAACTGTTTTGCTTTTTTCTATGTCTGACACCTGTGACTGCTGCTGCTCTGCAACTCGTTTTACAACTTCAGCTAGTGATGGGGAATCTTGCTTGGCCATTTTCGGCAGAAGTGAAGAACTGGAGAGACAAGAAAGAAGTGAATTGTTTTATCTTCATTCCGTTTACTTCCTGTTGATAAAACAATATTAAGGGCTTTTCCGTGGGATGGCAGATCGATTGATTTGATTTGGTTTATTTTTAATCAGCAAGAACAGGTTACTCAAAGCTAATCACTGAGAATTAGAACACTTTCTTGCAGAATCTCATAAAATAAACCACTGCGATGTTCTTCCGTCTTCTCTGCAGGGCAGATCCCAGTTTGCGAGAATAGTCGTAACTCTTAAAAGCACATTAAGAGCATCTTAAATGCCTGAGGCCGTGCTCTCGCGTTTCGCCCGGATACCCGAGTTGCTGCGGCCGCCGCACGGCACCTGCTGCGCTCTCAGGGCCGCCGCCCTCAGGCCGCCGGTCCCCGCCACTCCCCGGGCAGCGCCGGCCTGGGGCCTGAGGGAGCCCAGGGGCACGGGGAGCCTGGAGAGGGATGATCCCGCCGGGAGAGGCGCTGATCCCGCCCGGAGGGGGGCCGATGCCGCCGGGAGGCGGAGGGAACACGGCGGGAGCCACTCCTTAGGAAATGGGTGCTGCTTCACCACCCGTGGCGGTGGTGCCGCCCCGCTCGCCCATGCCTGAGGCCGGCCTGCTCAGCGCCCTCCGCTCCCAAGTTCCCCGAGTTACCCCATTCACTGTGTTAAACTGCACTTGCTGCCCGCATTTGCTGTGCAGAGAACATTGTTTTCCCGAGCACCACTGGGTTACGAAGGAGAAGAGATGTGGCCCGGTTTCTCCTGGCCTATGCCGTGCCCTGCTCTGTAGCCATGGACTTGCCTCTGGTCCACTCTAGGGAAATCTAGGGAATTTTAACCCTAAATCGCACTGGGTTTATAATTTGATTTTATAATTTACCTATTTTGTAATTTTTATGTTTTTATAACATATTTAACTTAAAATACAAATATATATTATATTAAGCAATTTATATATGATATATATAAAATACTGAGCTATTTGCATATATAAATATACTTAAATATAAAAATATTTATGTATATATTTGTAACAACTATTTTATAATCTAATTGCTCATCTCTGCATATGACCTGTTTATTTCATCCCTTTTTTGAAGTAGCATAAGCTGAATATAATGTTTCAGTCAGAGATGTCAATTTGTCATTTTTCAATATTGTTTTGTACCCTAAATATTTTCTGACCTTTTCCTTCTCAGCATTCTGCACCAAAAATAACCCCAGTAATTAGTTCTACTTCCTTAGTCTGGCTGAAGGAAAGAAAATTATTACATTGGTTTCTCTCCAACAAGTAGTTCTCCTGTTAATTTTTAATGACCTAGCTCAGTCACATTTGGCAGTGAGGTGAAAAGCCTCAGAGATGACCGATTTCTGCAAACTTCAGGAAAAGAGATGTCTGGGTGGGGAAGGACCAGATAGCCTCATTGGTTCCCTTTGGGAGGCAGAACCAGGATTCAGCTCTCATCCCTCTGTCCAGCACATGCCGAAAGGAATAGCAGAAGGGGAGATGGCAGAGCACTCCCCATGTGTGTTTTGGACCTGTCAGAAATGTAGGTTTACTGTAGTTGCAGGGAAAGGAGGAACAGGAGTGAGCGATTCATGGGAAATCAGACTATTAATTCCTCTGTCCATTAAAAAATTACTGTTCTTTTTTCCTTGCTCCTTTCTTCCGTTGTCATATATTTAACAGTCATGACTATGATTTTAACACAGCTGAGGAAAGGTATTTATTATCATTTGATTCTTGCACAAAGCCTGATGTAAATCCCTCATTTCCTTGCTTGCCTTTTAACCTTTGCATTGTCCTGTCAAAGGATTAAGACCTTTTCCCTAAACTCTGTGAAATTTCCGATGGCTGCAAGGAGAAGTTGCCATTCTCATTTGGGGCCTGTCGCCCCAAAAGCTGACATTGTGTAACCTCTCTATCTAGGTCCGGAATATACTTTTTCTTGACTGGCTGCCAAATTCTTCACTGGAACACGCAGCTACAGCTCAGAAAAGGAAACTCCTTCCCTCCGCACAAGTTTCCCTTTAACTTCTTCGTGTGGTTGTCCTGTTTGGCTGCGCCGTGCGTCCGTGAGTTGGTTTGTGGTTGTGCAAAGCTGGTGCAGCCCAAGGTGTGATCGTGGCAGGGGTAACGCCGCTTCCGGGTTCAGCGCTCCCCAGGCACTTGTTAATCATCTTGGGGCCTCGCGGTACAGTTTGTTCTTTCCGGTGGAGCCAGCAGCAAAACAGGGTCCCGTCAAAAAGAAGAAATACAGGTTCCTACTACAGCCTTGCACAGCGTAGGAATTTCCAGCTTGTACAAATCATCTCCAAGACTGAAAGAAGTGAGATATATAAAGCTGGAAATGTCTGTGTATTTTATCAGACGGTACCTTTCAGAATTTAAAAGGATTGTCCACCTGTGTAAGTAAACTCCTGTGTTATGAAAACTGCATGTGCTTCAGTATTTTCGTTGTATGTGGTGATTTCTGTTTCTTCAACCTTGCCTAAGAAAACCTAGGTTAAAAGAGGAAGAATGTTTTATTTTAATCCAGTTTAAGGGACTTAAATGTATTTCTTTTTTCCCCATTTTTTGGATTTTCTTTTTTGTATTTGCTCTTGTTGAAATTTTACACGTGTGCTCTTATCTCTGTTCATTTGGGCTGCTTCAATGACCTGTTTTCTTTCTCAGGGCCTCTCTCTCTGGCAGATGTTAAATATCCCTTGCCATTTTACTTTTCAAAAAATTATGTCTGTTCTCTCAGTTTCTCTACTAATATAAGATGACCAGCAGGATTCAAAGATGCAGGAAATTGTCAGCAATCTTGTCTTGGCCAACAGTGAACTTTTAGAATTAGATTTCTGGGGTTCTTGAAAATTGCTTTTTTGCATCTCTTTTCTACCCGGGGCTGTCTCTTCTCTGCAGCCTGGTTTTATTTCCTTTATTGTTCTTTTCCTATATTCACTTTGCTTTTCTGCTTTTTGCTCTTGTTACCTTCCTCATCTCTCATATTGTTATTGATAATTTTCTTTGATCTATTTTTTCTTGATATCTGTGCAAGAAAATCTTATTAACCTCCAAATGTTTGTACTGACAGTTTCAGGGAGTGAGAAAATAGCTAATGAGTGGCCTTGGCTTCAATTTTGTGCAAGTATTTGTCTTGAATTGTGTACTAAAACGATCAGCTCCTTAATAAATGCACTTATTTTTTTGGATGAGGCTTCGATGGAACAATGGGGCAGTACAGCAAGTTAATTAAAACCTGAATATGCATTTCCCATAAGCTAAAACATTGCTGTGTTTGGCAAGCCTGGATTTTGAGCAGGGCTTTTTTGGAGTGACTTAGAAAGGAGTCAGTTTGGCTATGATTGTAAGCAAATTTACTGTGACACTGCTGTCCTCACTAGGACTCTGTGATGCAAAGCTGGAAGGACATGAGGGTGAATCAGCCCCATTGTTCCTATTCGTACATCCCAATAATTGCCCCTGTGGAGTTTTTGCAGTGCATACACAACTTAATAACAATGTAGGCAATTACCTGTCCCTCATCAAACACTTTCCTTCCACCCTTTCTTCGGTGGTATTTTTCTGGGCAAGTACGAGGACAGCTATGAACTCTACTTACTTTCCAGTATTGACATATCTGAAGTGGAGCAATAATCTGGTTTTGCACTACACCTCTCTGTTGTTCTATCTTTCCTGGGACTATTAGCCATACCTTGATTGGGATCTTGTCACACTCAGACAGGCCTCCCACAGAGAGCGTCAGTGTAGGGAAGGAAATACTCTGATTTCCCAAGTCATGGTCTTTGGCATGAGTCTGTTTCAGCACTGTTTTCTTAGCAAGCTCTTTCCTCTAAAATCCATTATCAGCTATGTGTAAATAATACTCTGAACAAAATAAAGGATCATAAATTCCTTGGCAGTTGCTTTTATCTGCTATCACATTTTGATACTTTCAGCTCACCTGTTTTGATAGTTGCTAATTAATCTTTGTAAGTGTTCAATTCGCAGAAATGAAAACATCATTTTCAGTCAGGATTATTTTTCTTCCAGTCTGGGGGAAAGAACAATGAAGAAAATACAGAATGTTTTCTGTAAAACCTTCTTTAAATAAGCTGTCCTTTAAAACCACAAAGGTCTTTGACCTCTCATTTCAGTGTAGAAGCTCTGGGAATCCACTGTCAACCATAAAATGCCAAGGAGTACATCACATCTATCATAATGATAGGCCTCAAGTACACACACAAGTAGTATTTTTGCAGGATAATGATGTGATGTGAAGCCAGAACATTCATGTGGTTACAGGAGAATGAGGTCCTGGGGCAGGAAAACTGCCGGGCATTATTTGGTGTGGTTAGCTCTGGTAGCAGAGCACCAATTTCAAAGACTTAAAAGATTCTCAAGTTTTTTTTTCCTGCAAAGATACGAATTTTCCTACAAGTAAATTAATATTCATGCACAATTTGTTTCTGTGCCAAAAAAACTGTGATGTTGTTTAAAAATACTCTGAATTTTTATGGGGTCTTACAACTAGTGGTAAAGGTGCATATATTTCTGCTAGGTCAAGCACAGTGCTTAGTCATGGAATCTAAATAGGTGTCTTCGAGGTTCCCAAAGCAGAGGGATCTAGCCTTTTGTTCCAGACCTCTGGATGCCTGCACTGGAAACTGAAAGATTATCAGAGAGAAAAGAAAGTAAGACACTTCTGAGATGATATGTAAAACAGGCCCTCATAGCAACAGAGAGAGAAAGAGATGGATTGACAGGTTTCCTAGCTGGGCTTGGATCAACAAAGTTCAGAAAAGGGAAAAAACAAACCACCAAAACTGGAATTACACTGGAATTGTGAATGATAGGACGATATTGGATAAGCTTAACACATGTTGATTTCAGAGCAGAGTGCAGCTAGCAGAGTGAAAAAGCTGAGGCAGGGAGTTGTGCACAGTATTTTATTCCTTTAATTTAGTTCTAAGTACTTCTTTCATTACCAGGTAAAATTTCAGTAACCTGTGCTGAGTTCTTGTTTGTGCTGAAAAGAAGAACTATCATGGTCATGTGCCCCTTCTCACAGAAGTCAGAAATTAGCAAGTCAATTCTTTTGGAAGTGCAAAAAGGAGAAGTACAAAAGGTCTTGTGAAGGCCTGTGGGAAAAAATGTCATTGCCCTGACAGCTCAGCACCCTACTGCCAGGAGGAGTAGCAGACATGAGCTCCACCTCAGCCATAAGTATGTTAAACATCTCCAAATAAATTGTTACAGAAACTCTTCCAGTCCCAGGAAGCTAAGGGACCTGTGCATTTGTTTGCATCATGGAAGCTGGAGGACAGCCCATCAATCATGTTAAGAAGATCCATTAGGCTAATGAGGGTTAATTGATTCAATAAATCTAATCTTATGTACCAACGTTTCATCATCCCTGACCTGGGAAAGACCTGAGGTAGGTGGGGTGGTAGGGAAATACCTAAATGCTTAAATAAATACATAATTATCCCCATTTCCGCTAGTTTTCTTTTGTTGGAATTTCTTTTGATGCAGCTGGGAAAGCCAAAGTCAGTAATTGACTGCTATGTACCTTCTCTATGCAGTATCACTGAATTAAATGCCTTAATATGATTCTGTGTTTGGACTAACAGTGCTGTTCTTGCCTTTTTGTTTGCTTTTCATATTTTGTTACTACTTGACAGGTGTAGAAGCCTTTAAAGATCCTGGAATATGGTGGAAGCAGTACTGATAGATCTGTTCAGCCTCCCAGCCAACTTGCAGAACAACATCCAAGGATTACTACACAACATACTGGAAACTATTGAGAAATGCTCTTCCATCCGTGCTCCATGTGTTTATGTCATGTGTTGCCAGAGGCAGGGGAGTGAAAGGAAAGATGAACAAGAGTTCTTGTTTCCAGCTCTGAGAGGTTTTCAGAGTCTGAACAGAAGACTGGAGGTGATATGTGCTCAGACTACAGCTGCTGCTTTGTACACCATCAAAAAGAGACTAGATGAAAAAGACCTGAGCATCATTAAAGTTATTCTCCCTACCATAAGAAAAGACTTAATGAAAGTATATATAGACCATCTCTTTACGGCAGTATACCAGTTCGAATTCGAGGATTTACAGGTGGTATGTGACTGTGAAAGCCTGCAGATATCTGAACCTCAGCATGAAGGGCAAACACTTCCTTCACAGGACGTGGCACTCATCCAAAGTGAGATTCAGATGTACTTGGAAAGCCTGCCGAGCCTGAAAGGGGAGCTCACCATCCTCAGATCTTCCCTGATCCCAGGTACAGAGAGTTCCAGCTAATAGTTTTTACAGAGACTGTTACCAAGCATACTCCTTCAAGGGAGTTGCAAAATGGGTAAGATTAGGAAATGCCTTCAGGCATCAAATAACTCTATATGATGTTGTAATAGTGTATGTCTCATGTCTATAAGAGGGAGAAATGTCAACAGAAATACAGCAAAAGGCTAGCAAGGCCTGGGCATGATCCAAGGAAAGACAGTCCTGGCTTTAGTGAGGGCAGACCATAAAATTTTCTCCCCTCTGTGTGGGAATGACACACTTTGAGAGTTACCATCATCATTTGGAAAGGCAGGATAAGAGTTTCTCCTGGTCTGCAGCCCTGGACACGCCTGATGTCTCAGTGTCCCTGCTGTGGCATGATTATGAGCAAGAAGGAAATTAGGAATCCTTAAATTTAAATGCCACAGCTAAATCCAAGGTAAAGCAATACTCTACTTGATTGGCTGATTCCAGGTCTCTTCAGTATAAACCCATGTAATAGCTGGCTTGGTCTTGTGTTGAAAGCAATTGTTTGTTCTGTTTTCTTGCCTTGCCAGATGATATTTTCTTACACGGGTTCACCACAAGGACAGGTGGGATCTCCTACATACCAACTCTGAGCTCCTGCAATCTCTTCAGCAGTTGCAAGCGGAGGGACCCACAAGTTGTTGTTAAAGAAAATCTCCGCCGGCTAGCAAATGCTGCAGGATTTAACCCAGAGGCTTTTCACAGAGTCAAGGTATCTTATAAAACAATGGATTCGAGTAAATGGCTCAGATATTCCTTCATGTATCACTGGCTAAATTGTAGGCATTACACTTATCTTTGTTGGCAAGAACTTGTGATAAGCAGGACAATTAAAACATTTGTGCTGGCAGCTTATCTGGGGGAATAGCCATCCAAACTATCAGCCATTTGGCTCAATATGGAGAAGCAGCACTGATTCTTCCATGTCTGTTGTAACATTTAACTTAGCACAGAGTAGAATAATCAGATAAATGATCAGAGCACTTTCTCCTAAAAGAAAAACACACCATTGCTTCTATAGTGGCTTTCTACTGATACATCTGCATGGCATTTCAACAAGAGAGCACCTGATTTCCATAAGTAATCAGTGCAGAAGAGTGTTTCATGTCAAAGAAGAAACCTTGTACTAGTCAGAGCTGGTTTGTTTTGCAGCCATATCACTGTCCACATTCTGGTTTTGTTTTGACAGATTGATCACGCTAATGCTGTGTGTATTATGGGAAAGACAGAGCCTGACAACTATGATGGAATAGTTACGAATCAGAAGGGTGTCACGCTGGCAGCTCCAGGTGCTGACTGCATACCCGTGCTGTTTGCTGATCCTGTCAGAAAAGCCTGTGGTGCTGCTCACTCTGGTAGGAATTGCACTCCCTGTGCAATGCAAAGATTTCCTGGCACTCAAACTGAGATACAAGACCTCAAAGTTGGGCTTTCTTCTCTCTATTCCAAACAATGCCCAAGTGCAAAATTGGCTTCTGTCTATTCCAAAAAATAGACTGTTCTAGGTTGAGCCTGTTTTGGGGTTTTTTTTTTTCCCTAAAACAGCATTAAAACACTTAGACCATATTATAAAAATTCATTTCTGACATATGTCTGTTGTATTCCCACTTAAATGTTTAAAGCACAGAGGAGCTGTGAGGTATGCTCTAACTGCCCAAACCAGGACACTTGGGAAAAAGAACTCTGGAATTCTAATCTAAACACTTCTCTCTAGTTTCCACCTCCACAAAATTATATCAGAAAACTGATAGCTGTTAATGTGTATGTTGGGGGACTGGGGGGG
>VXAD01008756.1:1593499-1814108 GCA_013399195.1 Dicrurus megarhynchus
GTTTGTTGGGGGGCGGTGGGGGGGGGGGGGGAGAGGGTGTCTAAACTAATTTATTATTAGATATAATTATTTAATTATAAAAAAATGCACCTCCTAATTTATAGCTTTAATAATTGCATATATTTTTAGCTACTAGAAAATTTAAAAGAAAATTTATACCAATTTTTTTTCAACCTCTCATTTCTCACAGGATGGAAAGGCACATTGTTAGGAGTGTCTATGGCCACAGTAAATGCTATGGTATCTGAATATGGCTGTAACATGAAAGATATCCTTGTGGTGCTGGGCCCGTCTGTGGGACCTTGCTGCTATAAACTTCCTCACGAATCAGCAAAAGAATTTCACAGAATTGATCCAAAGTGTGTGAGACTGTTTGACTCTGCAAATCCTTATATTGATATCAGAAGAGCAACAAGGTAAGCCTCCTGAGGGAACAAAAGACTAATTCCACATTCATTACCAATAATTATTTTGATACTGTATTATTCAGCACTAATATGGTGAGGGTTCTTGACAAAGTACTCTCTAGTTCTTTGCAGATCAAGAAAGGATACCTTTGAATGAATGGTATTTGCTCACTTTTGCTGGGTTTCAGCTATTATTTAATTGTTACACTGTTAGACAAAAGTTCAAATTTAATGTGATTTTATGGGTTGCAGGAAAGCAATTATTTTAGTCTAATACAGAAAGAAAGTAACAAGAAAAGCAAATGAAAACCACAATCACAATACTGGTACAGTTTGTTCAGTTGGTACTTGAAGTTCTGCCTTAATGATAGTGCCTTATGGAATGTGAGGATGTACAAAAAATATTATTTTCTGTTTCTCTTTTTTTTTTTTTTTTGAGGATTCTTCTTGAGAGAGGTGGGATTCTTCCCGAGAACATCCAAGATGATTCTATCACAGACCAGAACCAAAATATCACTTTCTGTACTGCCTGCCACCCTGATAAATTTTACTCTCACTTTCGTGATGGCACTAACTTTGGGACACAGATTGGCTTCATATCAATCAAAGACTAAGACAGTATCTCTTACTCTAGAACAGCATTTAGATGATAAGTCTGCTGCATTGTCTGGCATCCTGGTCTCCTCATAGAAGTTCTTCCTCTTTCCTTTCACAGTCTTGCAGTAGGGAATTCATGGGTCGTGAGATTCTCTTCCCTTCTTCCCTTCCTTGCCATTCTGAGGCAAGAATAAGTACCTGTGGTGTGGGGACAACAGTTCTTGTGTGAGACAGGATGCAAAGGAAACAAGGACAACCCACACCAGCGGCAAAATCCTTCTGCAAGACCCAGATACAAGGTCCAAGTTTATGGATCTTCCTTGACCAGATATTTTACAGAAACCTCACTGTCTTAAGGTGGTGGAAGCACAAAAAACCCAGTCTTCATTAGCTTCTGGTTGAGACTGCTGAATGATGCTAAGCATGACATTGCTAATACAGGAAGGGAAGCCAGTATTGCACATTACCTGTTTGAGACACCCAACTTTTATAGTTTCAGCTGAAGCCTTACAAAATTTTGTGCATAGGAATAATTTTCTTCTTTGGATTCGTTTAAAGAACTCCAAAATATTTACAGGACTTTTCCTATGGAAAATAACCGGAAAGTGAGAAGCAAGCAGGCTGCTTTGGGGCAGACATTGAAAATATATTAACTCTCAGCATTCTGTAATTTTTGGTTGCAGAAAAAGTAGGACTAAAACTCTTTATTTATGATGTGTATGTTCATGTCTCCCTAGGTTTTTCTTTAAACAGTGCTTTGATAATGTCATTGACACAGTCTCAACAATGCCAAGTTATTCAATAAATATCTAAAAAGTTCTGTGAATTTATCCTCAGGTAATTTTACTGACCAGTAGTTGGACTTTCGTGTCTTACTAAGCAAATTCTAAGTGTGCACTGTTTTCTTTCGGCCATAAAGAAAATGCCTGTAGATTTTACAATAGACATGATGTTTTCTGAGGCGCATACAGTGAGCAATCGCTAACAGTGAAGCTGTGCTGACTGCGGCTTGCAGAGGTGCTAAGCACAAACCATGGGCCAGCGGCGCGCATGACGTACTTTCTATTTTGGATTCGGCGAGCTTTCCCCGGTCTGGCTGTTGTGCCCACTAGAGGTCAGTGCTCCCTCACGCTGCGCTTCCGTCCTGGAGGCACGGATGGATGGAGGTCCAAACCATGCGGTTTGCAAAGCACCGCACAGCACACGCTGCTACTTTTGCCTCTGCACTCATCTGCCAAGTTATTCTAATATCTGTGCTTGAAGAATAATCTGTTTTCATTTCAATTCGGAGCTGATCGAATTAGAGCTTTCCTTGTTTTTTGGAAGAACAGTCATTTAAAAAAAACTTCCTTTTACCTGTGAATGGTTTTTCTCAGAGAAAAGCCTGGCTCTGAGTATGTTCTCTGACTGTAACCATCGACAAAAAAAATATGGTTCTGCCAACCATCTTACTTCTTCAGAACTATTATTCTTCTGCTGTAGCACTGCAATCATTGACAATTTTCAGTTACCTTTTTAAAACTCCATTGCTTTCACCATTCTCGGTTTCCCTTGTAACTTCACTGTGGTGATGTTCAGTTGGCTTCAAACTGGAGGTTCAGCATCCAACGGGGGCAACACTCACACTACTCAATTTAGAGCTGCCAAGCACATTGCTGCACACCAGCTAATGGTGTGTATGGTATGCATTACGTGTATTATTGACTTGTTCTAAATGTAGGATAGTATAATTATATGGACACCGACAGGCTTATCTTGCTGCACTAGTTAAAAACACCAACCCAACAGCCTACCTTCACCTTTTAGTCCTGTCCCTTTGCCCTGATATCTGTACCTCTTTATGGATACTGACTGACGTAGCAGTGAGGTGAGCAAGGTATCCTTCCTGCAGCTACAGGGGCAGTAGCACTACATAGCTTTCAGTCCCTGCACCTGAAGCTCAGCCAAAGCTTGAGCAGTCTCTCAGTGCCCTTCACTTAACCCTTATCCCTTGTGGATTAAGGGTATGCCATGAAAAACATCTGAGTTACTTGGTTTTGCAAGGTACCTGACAGCTGAAACATCATAGGGGCCCATGTGCCTGCTGTTATCCCATCTCACCTCAAAGATGGTTTTAAACTAATGCATTTATCCTTGCAGAAAGTAGGAAGACCTTGCAGCCATGCTACTTACCACGGTTCAAATGCTCAACAGTACATTAAATCACATTAAGTATCACACATGGTACTGATAGTAAGCCCTGGCTTGTTCTTACCTGCTCAAGAATTACAATAGAGATTTTATGTTTAGAAAAATACCATATATACCATAGGTCATGGTAGGACTGTGCAAGCTGGAGAGAGTATCAGAATGAGCAGAAACACCAAAGGCTTCACCTTTTAGAAGACAAATCATTACCACAAGTGTTCTTTTTTTTTTTCTTTTACGTGAATTACCTAGACTGTAAACCTTTCAAGACAAGAAACAGTCTTTTGCACACGGATGACTGAGGTGGAGAACTCCATGACCAATAGGAAAATATTGTAAGGTTCAGTCCCAAATCAGGGTAGGCTCTGAATCATAGCTTTTTTCAAAAGTCCCTCCTACAAAGGCATTTTAGTTTTGGTATTAAAAAAGTGAAAGTTTAGAGGAAGGGCATGATAAGAAACTAGGCTGTTTCACATCTCTATTTATTTACTTTTCATTCCTGTTGCTTACTGAAGAAGGCAAGCACACCACCCGTGATTCACCACCTCTAGGGAAATCTCTTAAAATGCTTCATAAATTGTTCAGCTGTACCTAACTAATTATCAGATCCCATTTATTAACCTAATATCCATTGAATTTATAAGCTGCATTTGCCCTATTATTATTATTATTAAATAACATTATTAACTAGGATAATGGTGTGCCCTGAGGAGAGCACTTTACATGATCACATTGAATATTGGTTTTGATAGTTGTTACTGTGCAATTAACATTTGTTACTATTGTAGATTCTTAATATGGGCCTCTTTATTCACATTATATACTTAATTGAAGTGTACTAAAACATGTCTGAGAAAGGCTTTATTCACTGTTCCAGTAGAAGAGGGCAGCTCTAGCACAGCCTTCTGCCTGGGGAAGCAGTGTGAAACTTCAGAGGCATAGATCAAAGCCTGAGATAATTAGTGAAATGTTTATCCAGCCATGGCATTTATTGCCACAGGTATGGCAAAGGTGAAAACTATCAAGGAAGTTAGATGAAAAATGTTTTTAATGCATTTGTAGAGGTTAGTTCAATCAGTGACTGCTAGTCTCTTTCTACTGACAACCTGGGGAGACAGGTTGGCGGCAAGGCAGTTCTGCATTTGATAGCTGTGTTTGTGATTGGCTACAAATTCAGAAGCCATGGGCCTGGACATTCAGCAAAGCATTTGGGTACATCTTGACTCACAGAAAGTATGCAATCCCTCCCAAATTACGAGCATTCAATGACAGGAGAGCATCTCCTTTCCCCAGCAGTAAGATGGTTTTGCAAAGTGGTTGTCTTTGCTTGTGTTGTTTTCCTGCTGCTTGTCTCTTGTGCTGTATTTCTGTGCAGCATCACTCACAATTGCCCTATGAGGACGGTGAGTCTGGCCACAGGGGGTTGGAAAACACAGATGCCATTCTGCTCAGAGCAGCACCAATATTGCTTTCTTTTGTATGCGTGTGCCTTCTTTTCTTTTAGCAGCAGTGTGAAACTTCTTGTTCTCAGCACAGGGTCTTTATTACTATCCTCCAAACCATTCCCATTTTACAGTTTTCCAAAAGAGCTCCCACTTTCCAGCTTACATAGCAAAGAAGTCAATATTCCTAGATTCCCTCACTGCTGTCCTCATTTCCACTCCATGCTCAATTTGCTGCTGGGCGATGCAAAGAGGGAGATGAGCTGCACTCATTTGTCCCGAGGCCCAGAAGGGCTGTGCGTGTGCGCTTGCCTTGATGTCATGTGTATGAAGCCTTTGTTCTCTGAGTACCAAAGTCCTTCCTGAACTCCGGCCTCTTGTGCAACAATATTAACAGGACAGTGCACTGACAGGAGTAGTAAATCCTGTATGTGACAGAGGAAATAATGTATTGACCTGCTGAGGGATTTACATACCTCCAAAGACTGACAGCAATCTCTGCCTGTGAGGCTGGCTTGTTCTACTTTCCATTTCCAGCAGATACTATCCAGTGCTTACAGATGAATGACTTGGATAGATATGTACATGGATTTAAAAACTGTCCTAATTGAGTATATTCTTATATACAGGATGCTACTAATCATTATTCAGTGTAACACCTTTTATAAGACACTGAGTTTGCTGTTGTGCTTGCTTTAAATATACAGTGCCTGTGGCTGTGCTGCTAAAAAGCATGATTATGTATTTCCCAAAGGCATGCAGAGAAATAGGAAGCTAGCTTTTTCAAGTGAATCCCTCTGATCTTTCATTAGTAGGCATTTAATTTATGGTAGCATCTCACATTACAAATATTTGGCTGGCTGTCTTTGTCTGCAAGCTCTCAGGGGTGAGAGGAGACCCACAGAAGAATTTTGGGAGCATGGTCCCCAAAGGACAACAGGACTGAGTTCTTTCTCTTATCCTTCTGCGAATGCAGCATCACATCTCCAAGGCAACCTGAATTCTGACAGTCATGGGAGCAAGGACATGGCATGGACTTCTATTTGATTCCTGCAACTGAAAAGAGATCTGAGATAAAAATCAATATGTGACTAAACTAAGAGAGTTCTTCTCACAATTAATTTTATCTAAGAGTTCATTTTCTCTCTTCTTGTGCAAATGTAATTTACAACTACTAACTACTGTGTTTGTTTTGCTGATCTCTCCCGTTCTACATGTAGCAAAGGTCTAAACATCTGAAATAAATAGGTTGCAACATAAAAATGAGGGGTGAGCCTACCATAAAACTGAACAAGCATTTTATAAGGAAGCCTGAAAACAGTATTTATATTTCAAGATGTATAATTTCATTTTTTCTCAGGTGATGCAATATTTTTAGGCAGCAAATCGTAATTCTGGTCAGATGTTTCAATTGAAAGTGATTTTTCCAATGACAGCTGTCTGAAATAAATACCTTAGCATTTCTCTTTGAGGCACTGAGCTCTATCCTAAAGCAATATTGAAGCATACGTTGCAGCTAAAGGAAAACATTTCTGTTCTGCTTTGGTTATCTTTCTTAGAAATATGTGAGCTTGATTTTCCTGCACAAGAATGAATCGCAAAAAACTCAGCTCTAAAAACAAAATTGTGACAGGTAACTCAAACACTTTCAGTTTGTTCTAATATGTGCTTTTAGTAAGTGCTTAATAAAATTATCATTGAAGAAAACTAGGTCATGCAGATGGTTTTATTTTGACTCTCTGCTTTCTTCTTTATATTGTCCCCATAAAAAGCTGCCACACATGAAATGTAAGTCAGTCAAGAAACTCCTTAGAGAGGCTCCTTTAGGCTTGTGGATGTTTATTGCTGTATTTGATACTTAGATCTTCCTCAGTTGCCTTAATTACACTGCAGCTTGGACCCATGAGTTCCCCCAGCACTGAAATATCCCAACTCACATAACTCCATGCTAGCCATGGCAGAAACAGGGATGCAGAGTTGATACTGATGTTTATGTCATAGCTTTTGTTCAGACTATATGGTGCTGACATAAATGACATTGTGACAAAAATATTGTGCCATGATGGTGAGATATTTTGAGAAAAGTCTCCTGACATTCACTTAAGGTTTTAGGGGCTAGGTCAGTAGCAATTTTTTTGCTTTTCATGAGACTGGGAAAGTTAGAGATAATTCTGAACTCTCCTTATCTAGTAGATGTGTTCATCAGAGTGACATAGAGTCTTGTTCTGTGTGCAATTATATTTCTCTAATTTTCTTTAATACTAGCTTCTTAAGAAAGGACTGACTGTGTGTATATTGGCTCGGAAGTGCAAAATTCAGCTGACTCCATTAGTTTATGTTACTATTTAACATAAAAATCTGTTAGAAAATACAGGCACCACAAAATGGGAAAGTTGGACTGCTCCAGCTAAAATGTTCTTGTAGGAGAAAGGGTAAAGATTTAGACAAAGCAGTTTCAACATCTTCAGGATGACAGAGTTCAATACAACTTCTGAAGCAGCTCTTCATTCCCTGTTGTGAATATCAAGAGTAATCTGAAATAAACTTTAAAACAGAAGAAGTACCATTGCAAATTGAAACAAATATTAAAATCTCAATTTATGCTGAAAAGAGCCTGTCTTCCACAGAGCTCATCTTACTATTTATGTACATGTCTGCATGAACCAGTCCTCTTATTTCTTCAGTAAATATTTCCTTCATAGATTGTAGATTGTTATACTCCCATCAATAAATGTTTAGCTAAGTTTGACATGCAACATTTTGCTCCATTTGTCTTTCCTAAGATGACACCTCAGCTCTTAATTCTCCAGATGCTGCCTTATTAAGGTCAATTAGGTGTTAATCAGTTTTCACTTACATGCTCTTTTAGAAGGAGCATGACATTTGAACTTTGTACAGAGACTTGTTTTTTTCTGGTAGGCTTGCAAAGTGGTGCTTTTTGATATAAAAAAAAAAAGCTTGAAGCAGCCTTAATTGAATGAACTTGGTCTTCCTTTTTTCCCTATTTTCCAAAAGAGTCATAACCTATTGCACTTCAATTAGGATTTATTTTATCCTTCCCAGCTATAACTCATAATCCACCACGTTGTTCCAGAAACAATCTTCATGAAGGAGGCTCAACCCAGACAGTGAAAAATAGTTGTTATTTTTGAGGCTAACACAGGATTTATGGTAGGAGAGCATTTCTAACTTAAGCAAAAAACTTTTTAAGTATCTGAGGTTGGAAAGCTGACACTAGGAAACTAAAATATGGAAATAATGTCACAGTTTTTGCAGGGAGAAAAAATACTCATATGTGTTACGCTGAAAATTCATTCCTTGAATTATATTCACATCAGGACTGGATGCCTTTGTATGTACTCATTTATCCCTAGCAAACTGGGCAAAGGCTAGAAGGAAAGAATGAGGTTGTTTGCCCGCTGTAATAAATTGTATCAGAAAAGAGGGATACAGCAGCATTCCTTTTAGCAAGTGAGCTAAAGAGTGCACAGGCTAATGATGAACCATTTTCTATGCAGCCAATATCTGAGACTGAAAAGGCAGCCAGTCATTCCTTGGCTCTGCAGCAGTCTTGGAGCCTGTTATACACAAACAGAAGCAGGGAACAAAAATCTCATTTGGGATGCAGCTAGCCTGAAACAGTGAGACACTCTTGGATACAAGAGGCAGAAAAAGACAGCATCATGATGATGAAGATGTTTCTACACCTGCCTATTAATGATTTAGTGCAAGAAGAATTTATTGATGTGGAAAAATGGCCCCCTACCTTATTGTCCGAGCAGAGAGTGGTTCTGCCAAGCATCTTCCTGTGTGTAGCAATTTGCCACAGTTGCCAAAGCTACCGAGGCTTCTCTGTGTGGTCATGATTCTTCCCCAGAACCTGGAAGGGTTGGAGTATTGAGTGCTTATGGACTTATCTCAGTTCTCCTCTTTCTTCATCACTAATTTAAACCCTGCTACAGGCATACCATGCACTCACAAGCTTTCAGTCTGTGCAGGCAGGGAGAGGACCACAGTTAATTGTGGGAGGCAGATAGTGATAACTGTATGTATTATCTGCATGCAGGCCTCTGGGACCTTGCTGGGGTCAGAATAATCCCAATGAAGGGCAAATTTACCCTCGCCTACTGCAGCTGTATTTCTGGACTGAAAATGTGGAAGAGAAGCTGTTTTTTGAAATTTCACTCAGCTTGGCTAACAGCCCAATTCAGCAGACTTGGAAGATTTTCCATCATAATATTTCTCTGAAGCTAGCTGTAAGAATAAATGGCATAATGTATGTTTGGCTCAAGAGATGGGAGTCTAAATTTTGAAGAATCTTCTCTTGTTTGTTATGGCACAAATCCCAAACTTCTTGCTTAGAACTCCAGGCTCCCTGCTGCTATGAGGCCCCATCTGAACCTCTTGAGTATATGGGGCAAGTACTCTCCTGTGTGAATACTTGCTAACATTTCTAATCTCAGCTGTACTAATTACTGTGGCAGAAGTTATTTCACAGTGGACAAGGCAGATCAACCTCCTGATCAGTCCTAGAAGGGCAGAGAGGACAAGGGGGATAAATATTGTGAAACTACTCCTTACTTGCATGGCAGCCACCTAAGACTCTGGGCAAGGCTTCAGTGCTGAGAAAAGGTAGATCACGAAGATAAATAAATCAGTTATCTTGGGTTCTGATAGAAACACATGGAATAGGCAAAGCAGGTTTTTTTGCACCCTATATACTGTATATTTTCTCCAATTTGTGCAGTTACCAAGCATCTTGAGCACTACTCCTTATGAAGCAATAGACATTTCTGATATTCTTGATCTTACCTTGCTCTAGAAGAGAGAGAGAGGATGACAACCTCAGCCATATTGGTAGTAGTAGATTCTTCAAGATTTTGACTGATCAGTTAGATATTTCACACTTCTCCTAAGAAAACATTAAAGAGAAACTATGAATTTATGTTGTTTTTATTCTTCTTTGTGAGCAATGCCACTACCAGAGACAGCAATGCCAATAGCACAGCTCACAAGATGGGCAACTCTGCAGAAAATGCACAAAGATCTGAACAGTCTAGATATGTAAGATCTACGGACCAAGAGGCATGTAGGATTGGGCCACACTTCCAGGCCCTGAGATCACCATCCCAAAATTTCAGAACCATGAGACACATACCAGAGGCTCTCAAATCTGAGGAAGGAGAAGGGGAGATTTCTAGGAGATGCCCAACGAATGGAAATTCCATGGCTTTGCCTACTATGTGTTTGGGGGGCATCAGCAGCAGAGTTTGCATTTGTCACAGAACACCCCAAAAGCACAGCATCTACAATGAAAAAGCAGCACCTTTTCATGAGTTTTGGGAGACAGAGCTGATTTTGGAGCTGTGCTGTAAAAGCTTGTAACTCTCATGTCTCTCAAAAGTCATAACTGTCTACCTTTCGATACTGTAATGCTCTTCCACATTTTTAGACTGGCTATGGATGCTGTTAGAAGGCCCACTGTGTGAAAGTGTGTGCTTTTTTAAGGGATAGGGATATCAGAATTCTCAAATTCTGAATATGCAGTTTCTACCGACCAACTCAGGAAAATTTGAACTGTTCCCTGCCTTGTCCATTGTGGGAAGCAACATTTTAACTCTTACTTATTTTGTAGTGAACAGTGGGAGCAAGTTGAAATTTCTGTAGCATTTTTTCTTTTGTTTGGAGATTGCAGGTTTTCATGGGTGTGTTTTTAGTTGGAGGGTATTTAAAATGTTCAGTTTTGAGGAATTACCATGAGCAAATGTTTTGTGGATGTTGTGGTTTGTATTTTAAATTACTGATTAGCTGTGATTAATCTGATTAGTCCTTTGACTGGAAGAGTGTGAATTACCTTCCCTCAGGTATAGCTGCTTGGGAACTGAAAGTGTGTTTCACAGACACAAGTTCAAAGTCCTCCTCACGGGAGAATAAGTGCCAGCAAAAAATGAATAAAACTTCTGAAAACAAGAATACAAAGTGTAAAATCATTACCACAGAGAGTGTGTTTAAACACTGAAGTGAACAATACCAGATAGTTTGGAGTGGAAAATTTGCTTTGTTTGTAGAAAGCACATCTCCCACAGAAAACAGGAGGAGGATGGAGTATTGTTAGCCAAAAGCCAATCTGCCGTGGCCTCTCTCTTGTTATTCGTTTAATGATATGCATTGTAGTCTTCTTTTTCCATTATCTAGTATTAACTTCTAATTTTTTTCATCACATCAGATGTAAACTGAGATGATACTGTTTTCCAGTGGTGATGATGATAGTAGTTAGCCCACCACACTGGTAACTAGACCTGGATTTTGAAGGGTTCTGTGTGAGCTGGACCTGGAAAACCTATGGTTTCATCAATCTGTAGGGGGATATCTTAAAGAGGCTAAACTCTACACCATACTGAATAACAAAGAAATTACTTCTGAATGAAAGCAAGCATTAGTACTCTTGTGGAAGTATATGGTGGTAGGATCAATATATGAAAGTCTTACATGGAAAATATTTTTACTGGAAGCACAGAATTATTGGCAGAAAATGTGAAATGTAGCAATGAAGTTGAAGGTCTCCAGTATCTCAGAAGAGATTGTTTTGTGCTTGAGAACATGCAGACAAGTCCAGGAAGAACGATTCTTAGAATTTAGAGGAAATCATGACACATACAGATTTCTCTTCTGTTTGAATAGAGGTACCAACTCATTTGAATTCATATGCTTCCATCCATATTTTTATCACTTATTTGCATGCATAGGCACACACTTTCAGCTATGCATCTGTGCTTAAAAATGAGAGCACAAGAGCCATGTATGACTCCGAGCATGTTTTTGTTAATATATATATATATATCACACCAGCCAGCCAAATAGCAATAATATTTCTCCCGCTTGCTCATTCTTGGATGGCTCATTTACATATTTATGCAGCTCCTATTTTCTTTGTAAAATAAAACACTATGAAATGATCTGCCTAGGCTTTCACAAGGACACAAATCATTAAGCTTCTGATTTTTTTATTAATTATCCACTTCATTTTTGCAATTCTAGACTTTCCTGAAAGTGAGTCTATGCCATCATTCATTTGCTTTCAGCAAAAGCACAACGGCTCCAGAATAAGCTCTTAATTGTGGTCAGCATTTATGTCAACACCATCCATAATAAAACAAAAAATGATGAATATCAGCTTTTTTATATTTAAGTTGTAGAGCTGACTTACTGTACTGTCATACTAAGTTACTTAACAGAAACAGAAATAGATTAGGATGGATATTGGTTTGATTTGTTTACTAATTTGCTTTGAGACAACAAGCAGGTCACTGCTAAAAGAGAAAAGAAAAGAAATGTAACTAATCAAAACAGACTGCAACTTACAATCAAAGTACACTCACAGGATTCATTGCACAGTCACAGTCATGCAGTCGTGACCTATGTGCTCTTTCTGTCTGCTTTGTACTCAGCTACACTGTGCTTTATATATATAGACTGAAAGACCTACAGGGAAAGAGTTATATCCTTGATTGTGGAACAGCCTTTGTGCTATGCCTCCAAGAGCAAAATGCATGTTTTTACCAACATCAGATTATGCCAAGAGGTGTAAATCCAGCTCAGCTATCAAAGGAAGGATGAACCCAAAATAGAAAATAAATTAGTGGCCTAGCATAAATCTTCCCACTTCAGCACTAGTGCAGGATATAAATTCTGATGGACAAAAAAGCTTTTCTGGGAAATCCCAGCATTTGAGCATGCACTGCTTAATCTGAAACATTTTGGGGTTTCCTGCATTTTGAAAGAATACAAGAATACACAGCTGATTGTTGCCCCATGACTGGGGAACCAAGGAGGGGATTTGCTCCCACATTTATTGCCCTCTTTAATGGAGGATTTTAGAGAAAGTCAGAGTCAGACTAACCCCGAGTAAAAGGATCTCATGCTGCATAGTGATGGAAAATGGACCGGTTAGCAGTTATGTCAAGGGAAATTCTGATTGCATGGAAATTGATTTTTTCCTTCCCAGTGAGGGCATTACTCAGCAAGGCAATGATATCTGCAGCCATGGAAATTTAAAAACTCAGCTAGACAAGGACTTCAGCAACCTGATCTAACTTTGAAATTATCTCTGCTCTGAGTAGGGCTTTGGAGCTCCAGACTACCTTAAATCATTCTGTGACTCTGACTTCAGACAAATGAAATACTGATATTTGTACTTGATTTAGTCAATCAAGACCTCCTTTATAGTCAGGAGAGAAAAGCTGGGTGTGGTTCATTTTCATACTATGCTATTTAGGTCTGTCTGGTTGCAACATTGACTACAAAAGGTTTACCTAGCTCAGGGTTGTGCACCTACACGGCATTTAGATAAGAAGACAAGCATGTGTTTTATCTTCTGTGGAGATGTTTGGGCAATGGGGATCCAGAACTGACAGGCTGCTTGACCTCAGGAGAACTTGATGGGATGTGGGAACCATGGAAGCCTTCAGCAGGTGTTTTGTGAAACCCATATTCTCACTTATATATTCCGAATATTTTTATTTCTGTATCATGATCGATCCTGAAGGGCTCTGCAACAGTCCTTTTATTGAATGAATTCAGCTAAAATTAATGTTCTAGTAATTCGTGTGAGCTGGTGCATCCTTTGGGGAATTTCCAGTTTTATTCCAGTCTTATTCAAACAAAAGAATTTTAGAACAGAGTTCTCATTAAATTTTGCCTTTTTTGGAAACTTTCAGGGCCCAAGTAAGGGTGGAATGCTGAAAACAGTTTTTTGAGGCTCTTTTATTCATATTTGAATGAGAATATCACTACACTAGTCCTACCTGCAAGAAAGGGAGACTGAGAATAAGAAATATTTGCATCACAGTCAATTTGTGAACCTGACTGATAAAGTAATAGCTAACGTAGCAGGATCACCCTGCTTTGTGCCTTTGTGCCATTATATTTAGAGATATATTTAAGTGCAGTGGAAGAAAAGGTAGAGTATACCTAACAAATCCCATGCTAAACCTGTGACCTACATCTGTAAGCTCTGAAAGCTCATCTAGAGGGGCTTTCTTACCAATGTGGTTGTGAAAAGTAAAGCTATTTTCTCAGCCAAGGGACACCAAGAGGAGTCAGAGTCCTTTTGCTACCTTTCCTCCAAACTCCATTCTGACTCTGACAAATCGGGACTTGGCATTTGCCAAAACAAGGACAGTAACAGGCGTTTTTTGTCAGCACATGGGAGCAAAGCCATTAAGATTCTTTTTTTTCTAGGAGGTACCAGTATGTCTTCCAAAACTGTACACAGAGTTTTAATTAAGATGTGATGTTTACTGCCACCTTTCTGAGCCAGAACAGATGTTGCTCTCCAGCAAAAGGCTCCTCCAAGATGACTGGAGAATTCAGTGACATATGGAAATTAATGGGATTTTTGTGGTCAAATTTATCTCAGCATTGCTTTCCACAAGGAGGTCTTGATTCATGAGTGCACTCCTTGAGGCTCTTCCACCACATAAGTCCAACGGTATTACTAAAAGCAATAAAGCAATGATGAAACCACTTCTCTCAAGGTGCTTAGAAACATTAGTGACTATAAATAACAGCTGTGTAGTGAAAAAATATCTTTATGCCAATAAATGAACTCTCTTTCTCCTAGATGAAGAGACATTAACTTGCCCAAAGTGTGGGAAAAGTCTGGTAGGAGCAGTGGGAACAGTCTTGACTAGTATTTGAGTGTGGGTGGATGCCAAGCCGTGCATTTCCCACTGGTGGATGGGTTGAGAGCTCCGTGACAGGCCAAGGCACCAAGCTGTGCCGGGCTCTGTAACCTTTTCTCCCTATATGGTGAGCCTGCACCAAAAGCGGGCTCAGCCTGGCAGCCTCTGTGTTGGTAGGACCAGTGCCAGCTGTGATCTAAAAGCTGGGGATTGCTTCTGCCCAGTGCTGAGCCCCAGCTCCCCCATCCCAGCTGCCAGTAGGGCTCCTTGGCCTGCATTTGCCCTGGATATGTGGGTTGGGATGTCCCAGAGCACAGGAAACATCGGCACGTATGCACAACATACCATGTACCCATATCTTGGGAAACCTGCTAAAATCAGAGATAATTTGGCCTCTTCTCTGTATTGACTCCATGCTGAAAAATAAGACATTTTATGGTATTAATAAGAACACAGCTCAGTTCCTTGGTTCTGAAGCAGACAAATGTCAAATGTGTACAACTAAAGGAGCACTTGTTTTGAAGACAGATCAACTGCAAAAAATGAATTGGCTTTGCTTTCCAGATCCTCCTACGAGTCCCCAGAATAGTTGGTGTGGTTTGCAGTTATGCCATCCTATTTCTGAGCATGTTTTCCTCTCTTTTGTACTGACAATAAAAAAAGTCCTTTTCATCACAAGAAACAAGAGTCTCTATACGCTTCATGTGGGTAAAATCAAAAGGGGAGTATATGCAGGTACGACTGTTTTATAGCTGCATGCATCTCTGTTGCAGGATAAAGAGGGGTTTTGTAAATAGCCTGGTGTTCCTGTATTGACATTTCCTCTGCAGGCAGCACTCCAGCTTTGTGCGGGCGCCTGGCACTTGCACACAGCTCTGCTCTGTTATGGAAAGTCAGGCATGCGTGAGCTGATCACTGGAGACAGGCAAGGAAAAGGGGGACCTCAGCGAAGATGAGTCAGTTGGGGACAGGGAACACTGCGTCTTTTGTGGAGCAGTGTTAAGAGGGAGAGGGAGGTGAGAGTGATGCTTGCACGGCATCCCCGTGGCCCCCCCTCGCTCCCCAAAGCAGTGTCGGAAAAAGGCGGAAAAAGGCAGACCTGCTGGAGCACAACAAAACCGTGCAGCAGGAAAATGAAAGCCTTGGGGTGAAATATAACTCCCGTGCATTTGTGGAATACAAGTCCTGGAGAGGAAGAGTGGAGGAAATCATGCCGTTGCTGCTATGGAAACCAAATCCTCCCCATCACAGGGAGGAGATATGCCAAAGTCCTGGGCAGCCTGGCTGCTGCTCACATCATAAGCCAGACCCCCCCATTTCCTACCTCTCTGCTCTCTCCTGAGACCTGAATGGTTTCGAGGCTTTGTGTACAGAAATGAAGGGTTACGGGCTGCAGCAGTGTTCAACCAACCATCCTGGCAAAATATATTCAGGTCTTTCTCTAAGAAATGCCAGAGGCTTTCCAGTTATTATTTGCCATTACAGGAATGTGCTGGGTTGTTTTGCTCCCCCCTTGAATCAGATTGAAGGAAGGATAAAAAGACGTTTAGAGGCATCACCTGTGATTCATGTCTGTCTCGGTGGCTTTTTCCACTCCTGAGTCTGGATGAGAGATACTGGCTGGAGAATGTAATTTTAGAGTGGGGCTCCTGGGTGCCGGTAATCTAGTAGATGAAACATGCTTCCTACTCGTGTTACTTCTGCTGCATCCATGTCTGAGGAAATGAGAGCAGGGTTTTACTAGTGAAGGCAAGGTGGAGTGAGGACCAAGGAAAAAAAAGCAAAAGAAAAATTGTGATAAGGACTGAACAGGCCTCTCGTTATCTTTTCTTGGTCTGTGCCTGTGCCAGGCTGTAGGGTATGAAGAGTGATTGCTCTCCAAGCCCTGGTTATAGAAATACCTTGCCTTTTAATTTTTTTAAACGGCAGCTGTGCTCATTACAGTGTGTGTTCATGGCAGTTTTGTATTCATCAGTTTTCTTATACCAGAGCCAGAGCTGGGCATGTTGGTCAGTGGGTTACTGCAGACAAGAAAAGCTGGTAGTCATATATATACTGCATCATCCTTACACAAGCTCTTTATTACAGAGAAACCTCTTAAAGAGGCTAATCTGCAAATATAAGTGAAGTAGAGCCCATGGCATAAAATGATCATAGTTGAGACCCCTGCTTGGAGGCAATCCTGGTACCTGCTGGGATGACGACAGATGTGTGTGCTGATTTCACAGGAGGTAAAAGAACATTCCCTATAATAGGAACCAAAAAGTCAGGTACTGTGCCAGTGGCATAGGAAATTACTGGAAACTGGGAAAATACATCAGGGATGTGTGTCTACCTTATTCTTTTATTATTCCCTTTGTGTCCATAACTAGCTGCTGCTGGAAAGCCTGAGTGCAGATATTCTGGTAGTCTGACACAGTTCCTTCTGTAGTCCCATTGAACCAAATAGCACCAGTTATGAGTGTATTATTATGAATTACCGACAAGTATTTATTGAGGCTTACAGGATTTCTGCATTGTTGTAGCTCTTTGAGTATCAGTGAAGGTAACCCATGTTCATTGTGAATGCCAGCATCAACCTTGTCCCTGCTTGCTGCTACCGAAAGTTTCTGGGGGCACACCAGCCAGCTTGCAGTACATGCTATAAGACTGCAGTGTATTTTAACCATGACTAAAGGAAAATTAAAAAAAAAAAGGAAAAGGAAAAACGCATCTGAAAACAGAGAGACTTGGCTGAGTCCCAAGAGAAGGAGGAATTTCACTGGTCTAATGATCAGCATCTTCTTCAAGGACAGGAGCAAGAAGAATGTTAAGTATTTGTCTTGTCTGCATTGTTCTGTGAGAGGAGATTCACCCTCAGTTATGAGCCCATTTTGGTTACAGTAGAACTCCTGCATGCCCCACTTCAGTGATTTTTAGTGAAAGGTCAGAAGGAGGGGGGCACTGGTGCAGCTAATTCAGCAATTGTGCAGTACCTGCTCTTAGATTCTTGGGGTTTTATTCTGTATTAAAAGTAAGAAGCAGTTGTTTACTAGGGTATTACGGAATGGCCTGTGTTCCCATGATACCTAGAGGAGGCTGACAATTATTCTCCCTGGAGCTATTTTCTTTGCTGGCAGGGAGGAAATTGTTCATGTTTCATTTGTGCTACCGTTGTTCCAGCTGCCAGAGCAGGAATGTTTGCCTGCCAGCCTGCATCGGTGGCAGCGGCTCCTCTTCAGACCTGCCATCTGTTAACGTTATTCCTGATGTCATCTGCGTGTTGGCAGCTCCTAGACGGATATCCCTCTGTGCTAGGCACTGCTTCACTGTGTCAGGAACAGCAGAGGGGCAGAACAGAGGCAGGTAAGGGACACAAGGTGCTGGAGAGGGACTGTCTGCCGCAATCCTCTTGGTAAGCTGGAAACAGGGCCTTGAACTACGTCTTCCTGTCTCTGGCTTCTCTTGGTCTCTTACTGAAATACTTCCTTAAGTATCCACTGTAAATAGCAGCTGCAGCACAACACAAGTCCCTGGTTTACAAAACAGGGCTTCTTATAAACATCCTCATCCTGAATCCTTGTATGTATGATCTGGACAGATTAAAAAAAAAAAAAAAAAAAAAAAAAAAAAAAACAAAAAAAAACCAAGGAAGAATTTTCATTAAATTTCACTTGGTTCTTAGCTGACCGGGATCTTCTGTAACATGGGGTCCTCACTGCTCAGGAGAGTGTTTTTTTGTTGACTCATTGGTTCCCACAACGAACCCTTTCAGGCTGAGCTTAAGCCACATCACGCTGAGCCCGTGTTTTAGAAATGAAGCCCACTCCAGGCTGGCCGGCCCTTGGCACCTTGGGCGACTGCGGTCAGAAACACCCTTGGAGCCGTGCTGGAACCCCCGCCCCAAGATAACACCTGTCATTGCACCCCCCAGCCTTTCCCCTTCCCTTTGTCCGGAGCCGGGGAGGCTGCGGGGGCGGCTGCACCCCGCCGAGCCTGCAGTGCCGGCGCGGCACCACGGAGCGGCACCGTCCGCCCGGACACGCGGGGCGCGACCGCCCGCGGTGGGGGACCCGAACCGCGACCGCCCGGGGACGGCATCGCAGCCGCCCGGGGACGGCATCGCAGCCACCCGGGGATGGCACCGCACCCGCTCGGGAATCCACATCGCACCCCCCCGGGGACGGCATCCGCCGCCGCTCGGGAATCCAAATCGCACCCGCCCGGGGAGCCAAGCCGCCACCTTACGGGAACAGTCGCAGGGCTGCTCTGAGCGGGAGGCAGGTGTCCCCTAACTCGGCTGGGCACATACACAAACAAAAAGAGCATTTCCACGTAATCTCAGCCCGCAACATCGAGGGTTTCCCACATAAGTCGGTCAAACACGAGTGTTTGCATCACAGGTTTCTGTGAAGGGTGAGTTGGTAACTCAAAATGCTGCTAAACCATCCAGGGTTGCATCCAAACACAGCAAGGAGTTTTTCATCATTTACAGCATTTGGACTGGTAGGAAGTGTTTGTTTGGTTTGGTTTTCCCCTCCCGTTTTGCTTTTGGTTTTGAGATTACATTCGTGCTTCCAGATGCTCAAATGATTCAATATTTGAAAGTTCCGAACAACGATTTTCTTTTTTTCTTTTTTCAAATGAAACTTAGCAGGAAAATTTTTCAACGTTGAATTAATCCACTGTTTGTGTTTGCCATGATATGAGCAATGTTTCTAGCAAATGGCATTATACAGGTCGGTGTCTAAATCATGTCTATTTTCACTTTCTAAAAATAATGGCTTTTTTTAACCTGGAAATCTGGATATTTAATGATTAGCAGTTATGTTTTTAAGCCAATTTAACAAGTCTTAAGAAGGATATAAAAATAAACTGGCAAAAAGAGCAACATTTCAAATCGGTTCTGCACTTTCCATTAATTCAGTTCCTTCAGTTTTTGACCACACATCATCCCAGTAATTCTCCCAGTTCTTATTTGAGCACGGCTGTGGCTGATGTGGGGCTACCTGGGGCTACTTAGGAAGATCTACCAAGAGTCACAGCCTCCACATCATGCAGACTAGGGACACACGCAGGATGCCACATCTCCTTTCTGGAGAAGACTGAGGTGACAGGGATGACTTCAGGGGTGCTCTACCATCTCACCCTGGTCATGATGTGAGTCCTACTTCAGGAACTGGGAGTCTCCCACATTTACCAGTTTCTGTGTGGTCAGTCTGTCTGCTTTGCCTGGCAGAGCCACTTCCCTCCTTCATCTTTCCCACCCAGAACTGAAATTTCTGTCTTTATTTCTCTGTGTGTTTTGGAGGAGTCATTTGGACACGACTTTTTGCCATTTTGGAATGCAGGCTTGCTCCTGCAGCCTGGTGCATTGGCTCACCACAAGTGCATTTGGAAACAAAGGACTCTAAGAGCTTCAAGCGAGACGGAGGGTTTGCCAGCGTTTTGGTAATGAAATTGGTTTAGTTTACATACATTTAAAGAAAGAAGATGGCTCTGTGATTGACAGCCTGAGGAATGTTAGTTTTTGTTTTTCAGATGACTTGATATATCACACACACACATACCCCCTCCCCCGCCAGTAATCAATGGCTTAAAGTGAGACACCATGCCTGGAGGAGGGACTCCGCACTACAGCATCTGGGGACACCCTCAAGTCCAGTTTCCCAAAGTTATATAGAGTACCTATATCCCACGGAAGTCAGTATCCCTATGTTATCCGTGGGAACCTTACACAAAGTGTTACTGCAATGTTTTTACTGTCTGATCTCTGTTTCAGCAAGTTCAAGGTACACTGGGCCAGGCTGACCCCAGCAGTAAAGAGCTGAAAGGGCACTCCATGAACAAGTATGGGAGTCCATGTCTGCACATCCCTGCTGTATAATAATGTCCATTGTTTTCTCTGTCTTTTGTGGTTTCAGAAAAAACCCAAACAAACCCACACAAATAGAATGGGGCCTGCTTTCCTTCTCCTTTCAAGATCAGAGTCAAATTCTTGTAGTTCTGCCCTTCTTCTCTCAAAAGCCCTTGTCCCAAGACTGGTAGCACAACAAACAAAGCTTTTCTAAAGAAATACAGGCAGCAAAGAGTCCTTTTGCCATTCCCATCCTTTCACTGGCTTTGAATCCAGAAGGGTTACTCCCTGCCAAGCCTAAATGAGCTGTGTCAGCTTGGGTTTGGATGCTTGCCTTGGTCCCAGGCATTTTCTTTCACAGTAAACAAAGCACAGGTAAACAAAGCAGCTGCTGAGGGGAGTTGGTTGGCAGACCTGCAAAATGGCCCATCACCACTTTGTCAAGGCTGCAGAGCCAGGTGGCCCATGGTAGCCAAGGCCGAGGCTGAGGCAATGAGGGCTGTGTTTGCACCTGGAAGAAGAGGCAGCCTCTCCTCCCACTGCCCTTCATGCCCCATGGAGCATGAAAGAGCAGCCACCCCCTACCTAGCCTTTCTGTGGCAGAAACTGCAGTCCACTTTCAGAAAAGCCAAGTGCAGCCTTGGTTAACTTTTGACCAGCCTCGAGCTTGACATCTGGGTGGGGTCATCCCCCTGTGACACATCACACTCTCTGAAACAGCACTGTGCCACCAACAGCACTCATCTGCTGTGAATTGCTGGGTGGAGAATGAAGGCAGGGAAAGAAAGGTCAAAAAGATACGCTGAACAACACAGATGCAGCCCCACAACACTTCATTTAGGAGAACAGCTGCCTTTTTTCCTGTGTGGTCTGAGCAATATAAACGCAAGGACCAACACAGTTGCGTGCTGTGGTGCAGGTATAAAAACAGCAACTGGCTTCAAAGTTTCACTTAACTTGGATCCCAGTGCAAGAAATGGGGAGGGACAGCCATCTGTGTTCCCCCCAAGGCTCCCTGCCCTCCTCATGTTCCAGCTCTCCATAGGAAAACTGAGGACTCACCCCCCACACCCAAGCAGCTTGCTGGGAATTACATGTTTGTCCCTTCTGCCCTTGTAGTCGGCATTTTAAGGCCTTCTTCCCAGATGAAAATAGAGGGCGAGGGAATGACCTAGCTGTCTGTCCAAGATTACTTGGGAGAGTAAAAGCCCTTTGTGTGTACTGTGTTTTTTTAGGATATCTTTGCATTTGTGTTTCTATGATCACTGGAGGGCCCATTTGAGGCTATATTAGGGACTGTGCCAGCACTTCATAAAAAGTTGGATGTGTCCTGAGGACCCTCCTAGGAAGTAATGACAAGTGATATAAATTGATGAGAGCCTAGACAGCATAGCTAACAAAGCACACTGAAATGATCATCTGCTTTTTTGGCAGGGGTGTTATGTAAATAAAGTAAAACTTGGTTATCCTTGATTTCTGTGCAATCATTTTTTCTTTCATATATCACTGAGAAGGAAATTTGAGAGGGGAGGAAGAGCTCATTTCTATCGCTGTGGCTGAAACCCAGCTGTAATAGTGGAAATGACTTTTCTGTCTTCTTAAATCTTCAGGTTAGGACTTGCTATCTCCTCAAAATACAAATGCAAGTCATTGGGTTCACCAGAAATTGCAAAATCATGTGATAATTTTGGCTGAAAGTGATCTCACCAGGTCCTCTAGTCCCACCTGCTGCTCAAAGCAGCACCAAGTTACTCCAGCTTGCTCAGAGCTGTGTCCAGTCAAGTTCTGAGTATCTCCAAATGTGATACCTTTGGAGACAGCTCCTCTGGGGCATCTATGCCACTATTTTACCACCTTCAGAATGATCTTTTTTTCCTGACACATAATCAGAACTAGCATGTTGCAGCATGTCTTTTTCCTGGTTTTGTGTGGCTCTGAGAAGAAAATCTTCTCTATACCTTTCTCTTCAAGCAGTTGCAGTCAACTGTAACAGCAATTTCCCCTCAACAAATCTGAGCCTTTTCTCATATGCTGAGTGCTCCAGCCCCCTGACTACCTTGGTTGCCCTCCTCTGGGCTCTGCCTTGTATATCCCAAAGTGGAGGCATTGCTGTAGATATTGTCTCACCAGGTTGTGAGCAAAGGGTAGCACTGCTGACCTGCTGGCTATGCTTTTGTTGATAGAACCCAGTACGGGGCCGTCCCTCTGTAGAAATGGCACACTGTTGGCTCATATTAAACCTGCTCTCCAAGGTATCACCCCAACCTTACCCTGCAAAGTTGCTTTCTATCCAGCTGACACCCAGCCCATACTGGGGCATGGAGTGACTGTGTCCCAGATGCAGCACTTTGCCTTTTTTGAAGTTTGTGATTCTTGGCAGTTCATGTCTCCAGCCTGCTGTTTTCCTTTCAAACAATGCCTTGACTCTCCAGCTTATCAACTGCTCTCTCTAATTTGGTATCATCCATGAATTTGCTGAGAGTGAGTTCTGTCCTATCATTCAGGTCATGGATAAAGACATTGAACAGACGGGCACCACTGTTCCATGACCTGGATGCCACCTGGACTTCATGCTGCTCTTAACAAACCTTTGAACCCAAAGATCCAGCCCAATTTTAGTACAACTTATTGTCCCCTTATGCAGTCAATGCCTGACCAATTTAGATGTGAGGATACTTTGGGACACTGTGTTCAAGATCTTTCAAAGTTAACATAATCTGTTCTCCCATTGTCCCCTGAGCTGATCATCTGATCATAGAGGAGAACCAGGTAAGTGAGACATGTCCTGCCCTCAGAAAAGCCATGCTGGCTGATTCAAATCACCCTATTGTCCTTTACATGCGTGGAAATGTTTTCTATAACCTTTACAGGGACTGAAAGGTGAGATGCACCGGCTTGTAGGGCAGAAGGTCTCACCTCTCAAGAAGGTCTCACCTCCTCAAGAAGGCTCCTCCTCCTTGGCTTTCTTCAAGAACACATTTGTGACTTTTGCCTTTTTCCAGTCATTGGGAATCTTGCCTGATTACCATGGCCTTTCAAGGATGACAGGGAATGAACTTGCAGTGACATTCACCACCTCTCTCAGCCCCATAATATTAATCACATCTTGTCCTATGGACTTATGCATGTCTGATTGATTTAGGTGATCACCTTTGTCAAAGGTTCTGCAGCCCCAACTTTGCCACATTAATTAAAACCATAGAATAAAACCAGCAATTGCTGCCTATCCACCCCAGACATTTTAGATATCTAATCAGGAGAAAAAGTTTGATTGTAGACAGCAGCTGAGATTGTTTGTTTGAATTTTTCCTTTCCAAAACTACTCTATGGCCCTGTCTTCATTTTTCATTAACTGATGTTCCAACTTTTTTTTACCCCCAGCAAAATACAAAAAAAAATATTAAATACCTCAGAACACTGAACCTCTGTTTGAGTAAGGAGCCTCTTTGTCAGCTCCCTGCATTCTGACATTTAGATACTCTGTGGAAGTGTCCACAACCTTCATTGTTCTCTCACCTTGAAGACCAAATAATTCTGATGACAGTAGGCTGGTTTCGAATTACCATGTGATGATGACTGAAGACCAGGAGAAAATGGCTGCTAAAAGCAGAGATATGCCTCAAGAAATAAATCAGATGTGAGTTGTTAACAAACAGACACACACAAGATCACTTTGAACATTCAAAAGAATACATGTTACTTTCCTCAGAGTGGAAGTGAAATTGAACGGTTCTTAAATTCACAGAATAGGACTCAGTAACACCATATGGTCTTGGTTAAAATTATTTTATATTGTAACAAAAGCAAAACCATCCCACTGAAAGCAAACCTTGAACCAGTTATGTGAGTGCTGCTGAGGGAGTGAGAAACCTGAATTTGATTTCCTGACTGACCATAGTGCAAGTCACTTTGTCAAGGTATCTTATCTGTATACTTTAATAGCTTTGAGAATTTGGACTTTCATTTCTTCATCTGTAAAATTATGATGTTGGTAATAGCACCTCTGTGTTGTGAACTACTTGGATACGGTGCTACTGGTGATCCTATCAATATCATAACATAAATTAAATGGAAATGGAATTGCTTTCATGCAGACTGCTTTACCACAGTCTAAATGCAACCCTTAAGATCAATAGGTGTTTTTGCTCATTTTTAATGTACTGTTTCCTATTTTTAGCAGGTTTTTTTCCTTCTTCCAGTAAACATTGCCAGAGGTGTCACAGCTTAGAACTGGTCTCTTTAATATTGAGGAAAACAAAATCCTGCCACTTCCTAACTTTTTTTTTCACTGTAAGAACTACTCTGACTATACCCATGTAGAATAATATAGCATTTTAACACATGCCAGTGAAATATTATATTGCTTTATATTATGACTCAATGTCCTGGCTATATTTTACCATCAGGAGCATAATTCTTTGTTTTGAAAATGAATTTCCAAAATTATAGCTGCAGTACTGTTGGCCATAGTTGGCTATTAGCCATGGCCATTGCTTGGCTTTTGAGCAGGATGGGAAGTGTGCCAGGGAAGTAATTATTCTAACAAAAGAAGAACTTGACTCTGTAGAAGAACAATTCCTATTGTAGAGCTGCATCTATTATTTCTATCCTGCTATAATCATGTAATGCAAAAGCAGTGGTGTAGGATAGATGGAGTAGGGGACCAGCAGTCAGAACATCTGGCTTTTCTCCCTGGGTGTGGTGTCCCTCCCTTCACGATCCAAACGATCACTGCTTGTCTCCTTGGAGGGATGGTTTCTGATTAGCTGTGGGTGATGTTGCTGATCTGAGGAATCAGTGCTTGATAAAAAGCAGCCTTTTTTTTTTTCTCTTCCTGGGTCCTGTTTCAGTCTTTGCAAAACTAAGATCCCTCTTGAAGTGTGATTTGTGACCAAACAAAAGTTCGAACATTGCTTGATTAGACAAGTTGAAGAATTATTCCTGTTATTACAATGGGGTAAGCCACTCCCAAACCGTAATCCACTCCTAATATGGGGCTCCATGCTTCTGAGTGAAGAACACCAAGATTAATAAGGCATTCTAAAGTCTATTTTTTATTCTTAGTTATTACTTCAATGTAAACACTGCAGTGCTTTGCATGGGAAGGAGCGTGAGCCTCAAGAGCTGGTGAGCCATCAGAGATAATAATTGGAGTTTCTGGCTGTGGATAGAGACACACACACACAAATCCCCACTGCAAACGCAGTACAGCCTGAGCTGCAGTCATGAGTGCCATTGCTCCGTGCTCATTTTCATTTCTAGCCAGTAAAATAATTTACTATGTCAATAGTACATGGGAGGCATGGATGCTAATTTACATTCCTTTGTAAAGGGTTTCAGATGATTATACTTCCCTCGCAGCCAATCCTATGCTAATGAGAACTCTCTGATTCCAAAACACTACCAGGATTAATGTTCATGGACTCTGCACCAGGGCAAATGACCTGTGGCATAGCTTTAATTAAGGAAGACAGCCACATAATTAGAATAACAACAGCTTACTATCAATTTCTGCAGCAAGTCTCAGGCTGCGGGTGATACGTCATTTGTGTGCACCGCCTGCATGTGGGTGGACTACTACATGAAAGGCCCAAAAAAGAAAGCTTTGTCATTTCTAAATGGGTATTACATAAGCTGCACACTTTGTAGAATCCCTGAAGCAGCAGTTGCAGCTTATTATTGCAAGAAGAGGAACAGAAACCAGCATTGCACAACAGAGACCTGAGGAGAGATTCGTATGAACTGATCCCAGCGCTTTTGGCCTGCCTTTCTGGGCAGATATAGTAAAAGATTTGGTGATGTCTCAGTCTAGCAGGTGTCAGCTCTCTGGAGAGAGGACTACATCACAAAATACCTGGGTGCCTGGCCCTACTCTCCTCCTTCACACTGAATATGGCACACTTTGCAGTGACAGATCCTACCCTCAGGATTTTAGGCTGAGTTTTTACTTGTGAAGTGTGGGAGCAAGGAACTGCTTAGAAAAATAAGTCGCCATTATCCAGTAACCATTCTGCTTTGCAGATAAAGCTTTGTATGAAGCTGACTGGCTCTCAGCACCCTGGTGCTGACAAATTTGGATGTGGACCCATCACTGGCAATGACTATCTTCTTTTTTGTGTTTGCATGACACCGTAGTCAGATATGCTTTTCAAACATAGCATATGGACTCAAATTCTTTTACAACATAGATTCTTTAAAACTGCATTTCAGACCCTCACAAGCCCCAAATCTGGTCCTAAAGCAGTTCCTCTCCTGACATGTCATGGCTAAGCTTCCTGCCAGTGCCTGTCCTAGTGACCCTAGACAGCTCTACTGTTGTTCTGACCCTCACCCATCTCAGAATATGTCTACCTCTCTGCCTTGATAGCCTGCCCAGCTATCCCATATAGTCACAAAACAGAAGGAATCTTCAAGGGTCATCTAATCTTGTCCCACAGCAACATTCATAGTGATGGCAGATGTCTAACTTCCTTGAAAATATTATCTGAAGTCTTTTTAGAAAGTCTATTCCACTGCTTCACTGTCCTTGCAATTAGAGAATTTTTTCCTCATGTTTTGGTGAAACCTTCATTGCTTCAGGTTAATTGCTGTCCTATCTAACACAAATACTTGGAAGGAAGATTAATTCCTTTGTTATTTGGAACAATCTTTCATGTGCTTGAAAAAGGTTACCCTGTCCCTTCCCAGATGTTTGATCATTCTCATTGGTCTACTTGGTGGCTCTAGAACTGATTCACATCTTTCCTAAAGTGGACTCTAACTGCTTTTGTTGCTTTTGACTTCACCTTCAGGTTTCCCTGGATTTTACAAAACTTTTTTTCTGCCTCTGCACATAGGAACTTGTAGACCCTACAGAAATAAACAGAATTTTTTTTACAATTATAACATGTAAGAGAAACAAGGACAAAAATAATTATAGAAGCATCTTAGCTGTATAATGACACTTCAGTGAATAAAGTGATAGAGACAAATGAAAGTAGTCAGTCTTTTCATATGATATCCAGATAAGTTGCCTCACTGTCAAGTCTCTGAACCTGAAAAAATGACATTTCAGAGATTTGGTTGCAACATGACAGAAGACTGACTGAAGTTCTTCTAATTAGTCTGGTGGACAACAGACTTGTTCCTACAGAACAGGAAGCTAATTATTTTTGCTTATAATAAACTCTTCAGATTTCACTCGTAACATCTGCTCTTCAGCACTGGCACAAACACAGCACACAGACAATGAATAATTATGTTAACACCACAATGTTACCAGAAGCGGGGTTTTATTCTAAAGTAAGGCTTCATTAGTCAACTGTAATAAAGAATAGAGAGGTAAGTGCAGTAAACTCAGTTATGAGTTGTGTAACTGTGATTGCTTCATACAGAAATTCAGGGAGCCTGTAGTTGGTTTTCCTGATCCTCTGTGATTTGGATAGCATTTCTGCATGAGTAGGACAGATCTTTACTACAGAGTCAGCCCAAACTCTCCATCTCTTCTTTTTTGTCCGTCTACCTAGCATGTAGAAACCAAAGCATTGCTACAATACAGTGATGTAGGCTGACAAGCAAGTTTTTCCTAAACGACATACTGTGTATGAGCTGCCCAGTACTTTCTACCCTGTACCTCAGTTACTCCAAGGCACAATTTCTTGATCTCAGACAGTCCTGTGTGCAGTGATGGGTAAGAGAAACACCCAGAAGAGTACCACGGGTGACAGTGCCTCCCCCTTGTTTGTACATATGTAATGGAAATTAACTTACATGACTAGGCATGGGTTAGAGCCAGAGCTCTGCTTTGGCTTGGTTGAACTCACCTCATTTCAGATCATTTGGGTGGTGATAGCCCTGCTTGTTCTCTTCCACAAATGACAACTTCTCCCATTATTACCTGGAGAGGACTCCTAGTGGAGTGGTTTCCAAAGGTTTGGAGCAGCAGATTGCCAGTAACCTTCAAGCTTTCTATGGATCTGTGCCCCATACAAAAAAGAAAATTAATAATAGTTACTATTTCAATCTGCTCTGTCTGTGGGCTGTTACCCCTAACCTCTCAGGACAAAAATCTGTGGGATGTGCCTCATACACACATGCACCAATACAAGAGCATTGAGGATAACAGAGGGAAGGCTGTTTGCCACAGCCAAGCTCATCCCTGCATCAGGCTGTATCAGATGTAAGCAGCCGCTCACCTGGTTAAGCAGAAGACAAAAACATGTGTCCACTGTTAATATGAAGACTGTAAATAGGCCATTTGTGGATGTTCACTTGGACAAGCACGCGAGTTTATGTTCTTCTGCTTACACCAGAGCAAGCTGCCCTTCGCAAAGTGAAGTTTGGGGTTTTCTTTACTGAGGTGTGTGTAGTTGCACCTCTTATCTCTTTGGGATTCCCCAGCTTTCATCTCTTCGTCTTCCTTGCTTTAGGCAATGTGCATGACTAACCTGTCCTTCCAGCTCAGAATTGTTAAACACAGCTCCTCCCTGAAACCATCAGCTGCAGTCCTCAGACCTGACAGGTCCTGTGTGTTTTAGCATGAAGCTCCCACCTTGCTCCCTCGCTATCCATGTTTGCCTAACGCCTTTACCATGCAGAGTGGTGGTGTCTCTCCCACCCCAGGATGTGCCATGCCAGTGGTGACCCATCACTGGTCATGGGATCCTCTGATCTGCTGGCAGCTGGAGTAGGAAAGGTAGGTTGTTCAGGCACCGTGTGGTGTCCCCTTTGTTCCCTCTTCAAAGGAGCCTGGTGGATCCTGCATGTGGTCCACCAGGAGCATTCGGAACTCCTCATCATCCTGTGCTAGCAGGAGGAGAATGGGCTGTGATGCCATCTCAGCTTTCTGAAATTCAGATATGTGCCAAGTCAGACTTCGGGGTGGGAAGGGGTGGCAGGTTGATGGACAAGCACATTTAGGTACTTGGGTAAGCAGAGTTCACTGCCCCTGCAGTGCTTCTGGACAGTGATAGCAATGCAGATGGGGGTTTGGGCAGGATATCTGAGTGTGGATCTCATTTATAGACACATGACCCTGCCAGCCAGCTCCTTAGGGCTAATTTGTGGTGCAGGATAGGTGATGTTCAAGGGATAATCTAAAAAGTGTTGCTTAGTGAAAGAAGCAGTCTAATGAAGTAAAAACACTGTCTTTACTGGGATATTTTCTAGTAGGTGCTATTTATTGGTGGTTCACTGTGGGCCTGTGATATGCTTTACCTTGTGAGGGCTAAAGAACAATCGCTGCAGGTGAAAGACACTACAAGTTCGATTTGTCTCAGCCTGCAGAAGTCTTTTACAATAGATAAGGTGAACAATGGCTTGGAAGTGCCTCTTTCCTTCCATTGACTATAATTTAGGGAGCAGAGTCTGTTTGGCTCGCCAGAAGTTAAATAAGCTAAATCCCATACTAAAAGCACAATAAGCAAACCTAAATCTAGGATATGGATGTTCCTGTGTCTCTTGCAGCTGAATGAAGTGATCCTATGTCTGTAAATACAGACCCATTTTCCAACACTGTTTTTTCAATCTGCTCTGAATTAGAGATCCATATCCCTTTATTTCTCCGTCTCTGGATTCCCCAGGCTGCCATGGAGCACTGTACCAGTGATCTGCTCTTCCTTGTCTCTGGTCTGTGAAAGCAGAAAGTCCCCACATGCGACAGTCACATTCCCCAAGCAAGTGACTTGCTCAGCCCCAAGACAGCCCGGCAGAATCTTGTTTTGCTCAGTTCCTCAGGAACTTGCTGTGGACAGGCAAAAGCAAAGGGAAATGCCACTGGGCTACTACTGCCACAGTGGAAAAGGCATCAAGGAAAACATGGCACCCATTTTGGAATACCCAAACTAAATGAAAAAGCCAAATAGAAATCTTGGTTGTTTGTACATCTCAGAGCCAGGACAGTGTCTATTTGAACACATTTGCCAAGGGTTTTCTGTTGGCCTCAGTTCTCATGTCCCCATTGAGGCAATCCACTCATCCCAGCACAGACTGGTGTTAAATGTCACTGGGTCATGGAGGTAATGTCTTTGACCCGTTTTGTCTTGGGGTGGATGACTGCCACAGGGGTTGAGAAGGGAGGAAAAGGGCCCTTGAGCTTTTGCACTACTCCTGCTGTTGTCTCTGCTCTCTGCCAGAGGAACAAAACACTGGGCTATGCTCATACATACAAAGTGAAATGACTGACCTCCACCTCAATGAGACACCTCCATGTTTCCCAAAGTTTGTCAAGATGCTGTTTACTCTGAATCAGGAAGGATTTTGGCCAAGCATAATTGCTTCATAGGATGCAGCAATGCCAGACAAGGAAAACACCTTATCAATGGAGAGGGATAAACTCTGCTAGCATAGATTGGATTGCCCTGATTTCACTGATTTACAACAGGATGAATTACCTGCCACATCAGTAAGAAAATCATTTTCCCTTTCCCTGAAGAAGTCAATCTGATACTATGGTATATGTGAATCAGGATCTGTGCTGAGATAACACGGGAGAGGAATATTGGACTTTTATTTGTGAATCAGCTTTTGGTACCTGGTGCCTTGTTTAAAACAGGCACTTTTAAAGAAACATACTGTTGTCTGTGTTTTCTTCTACCCACAAATAGAAAAAAAAAAAAGAGGGAGAAAAAAAAGGATATGAAAACATTCATTGGTAGGAACATGCACAAAAATATAAGCAGCTGGAATTGATCCTTGTACCTATTTCCTAAGCATATTCTGCTATTTCCCAAAGGCATCATTTCAACCATCCAATCCAGAGAAATGTGGTGGAAGAATATAAAGGTTTTTTTCCCAACAAGGTTGGTGAAGTGGAGTCACTTGGGCAGGTGGTTTCCAGGAATAAAAGCCCCTGTGAAATGGCAGCCAGTGTAAGCTGATTTGAGGATGTATGCTCTTGCCCCGAGATGGACAAAATCCCTTTTTCCTCAGAAGAAAGCTCCCTCTATCTCAGTTGAGTTGGCAATGATATAAATGATAAAGGACTACCAAGCTGGAGATAAACTGGATGGAGGCTTCTTGAGCTTCTGTAATTGCCAGGATATGTGAACATCCTTCGCCTTGCACTTTATCATGTAAACTATTGTAAAGGACTCTGAAAACAGGTAGGAACTCTGTCAAACCAGAACAATGTTTTTTTCTCTTTCATCCTCCCTGAAATAAATCAGTCCATACAGAAACAGGGCACCAGAGCAGCAGTCCCATTTTCTAAAACTATTATTTTCTTGACTTTATCTTTTCTTACAGCATTGCATGAGAAACAATTGGGCTGCCTTTCAGGATGGTAAGAGTGCTGGTGGGATTAACCTTCAGTCTAGCACCCTCCTGGTTTTCCTCTCTCCTTGAAACCAGATACAGTGTGAAAATCATCTCTGTTTCAAGAACAAAGTACAGAATGATAAGCAATTTATGTTATGAGTACTTTTGCAATGCTTTCTCATCCCAGTTCCCAGCATCCCCACATGACTCATTCTGCCTTCCTGCTGTGAGTGCTACTGGTCCTACATGTGAAATTAAACTCTGGAAAGCATTTCACAGCAAGAGGGGTTTGCTCTTTGGGTTCAAGCTCTGCCTTTTGTTAGGAGGCATGCATTAATTGTTTGAAGGCTAACTGGTTTCACTCGCTAAACCTGCTCTTATTTATAAGCAAAGCAGCTCTTGCAAAATAAGAATCATCAAAGCTCAGAGACTGAAAGGGTAGATGAGGTTACACTCTCCACTCCTTTGCCAGGACAAGCTCATACACAGCTGTCTGTTCTGTGCTTGGGGTAGTAAACATTTGAAGAAATAGGATATCCAGCACTTCTTTGGATACTTTTGGCTGAAGAAGCCAATGATGACTTCTGACATATTTCTCCTATTTTTTTCAGATCCTGTGGCATCAGTATATACAAAACTTAATATCATCCAAGAATAAATAGGAAGCTCACAAAGAGGACAAAACAAATGGCTCGAGCAGTGGCAAGTGCTATGTTAGGTGTAATGACTGAAAAGGCTCTTTTTTCTGGAGTCTACACTGACCTCTCATCCACTTAGCTCACCCTGTCTCTGTTCCCTCTGCATCATTCACTGTAGTTTGTTAAAATTAAATCAGGATTTTTGTTCCTGTGGTCTGTCTATGAGTTTTTTTCTTTCTCTTAAATCAAATCTAACAGAGAACTCATTTTACCTGTACTCAGATCAAGTTCTCTTTAAAAAAAGACTGTCCATTTTTCGGTACCACTAATGTGGGCTTCAATTTACTTTTGTCCTGCTCTGCTTTGGATGCACTGGATTCCCTCTCTTTCAATACAGTTGATTTAATCTCTTCCTCTTCCCTGCTTGGGGCATCTGGGAGCAATTGTAGTGACTTTATACTCCTCTTTGGTTTCACGCTTTTGCCTCACTTTCTGATGTTGGCTAGACAGATGGAGAGTTTTGTATTTTATTTTCTGGAGATCTTAGCATGGTGACAGCTTCAATTTTAGCGTGTGTTGTTGGTGTGATTTACGATTTTTGTATTTTCCCCCCGCTAGCTGTCAGTGTCAATCTTTTCCCTGTGCCAGAAATGTTCATTTCCTCCTATGACATTAGCTGTAATGTATGTCACCACTTGCATATTGTTTAGGACTCTGTCACAGCTTCACTCTGGCTTGCTATGAAACCTCAGTTACCACATTTTCTTTACAACTTCATTGAGCCAAGCTCCTATGTGTAGACATAGATTTAAATACATATTATGTATTTAAATAAGGTTATATTTGGATAAAACAAATGGTCTTAAGCATACTTTTTAGTATGCAGGTTAAGAAGCTTTGCAGAATTAAGACTATACATTGTAGTGACCATAAATGATTTAAAACACAGGGTCATGAGCCTCATTTCTATTTTTGCTCATAACAA
This sequence comes from Dicrurus megarhynchus, assembly GCA_013399195.1. NCBI lineage: Eukaryota > Metazoa > Chordata > Aves > Passeriformes > Dicruridae > Dicrurus > Dicrurus megarhynchus. The sequence continues at coordinate 1,626,510 of VXAD01008756.1, forward strand.
GGCACTTTCACAAGACAGGGTCACCACAAATTGGAATGTGCAATCCCTCATTCTAGCTTGAGCATAATCAAAAGGTTCAGAACAATGAAACCAACCTCAGATTTCCTGGGTAATAGAGATGTACAAAGCAGTATTGGTGAGGCAACGCCAGGTGGAGTTTATTAAACTGTGACTTCTTACTGAGCTCTGGAGCAATTAGGTGCTCTTAGCAGGTTGACTGAGCTGGAGGGTTTACTTTAACTGATTTTTTTCTGATTATTAAATCATAAATCTACTGACTGGAATCATAGAAAAGTGTACAGCCTTCACCACATTCATTGCATCTTGGTTTGCAAGGGGAGGTCACAAATGGGTCTCACACACAGAATTGCATTGCACGGCAATATGTGTTATTAAATGTAGGCTGAGAACATTTTAAAGCAATTTGCATTAAGGAAAAAACCTGCCTACAGAAACACATATATGCAGTAAATATATGCAATCATATATACAAATCTCATAATGCCTGGAGAGGGCCAGTCTGCATCCTTCTGTTCTGCTGATTAATGAGAACTGTAACTCATACTTTAAAAAAGGCTGAGTGTCCATTTTTGGCCATGCTGGATTCTAGAGCATCCTGCAGACATAGAGGAATTAGTGTTTGATCTCATTCTGTTTTCTAGGTGGCACTGGCAATCTGTGCTATAAATTCATGTGGTGCCTGGAGGGTCTCTTTCATTTCATTCATTTGCTTTTCCCACTCTCAGTTCTGGTTCCAGCTATAAACCTGCAAAGAAAACTGTTTGTAACCTAGACAAATTGCAGAACTGACATCCCACAAAGGGTCCCAGGAGGTGGTGAATATATTCTGAAGCTGTGAAATTAAAAGAAGAGCAAAGAAATACAATTAAAAAGAAAAAAAAAATAGTATAAATGTATAATTTCTTTTAGTATTATCTTAAAATGAAGCCATCCTACAGCTAAAGCAAAACTGTTAAAATCAATAAGTTCCACAACAAGCTATACCATTTGTCTGCAACTGTTTAAGGTTTGAAAGACTACCTGTGTCCTGTAACATAACGAAACAGAACCATGATATTCATTGGGAGATCGTGCATAGAAGTACACACACCCCCCACATATGTACGTGTGTGAATGAAAATGGATGTGTGTGTGTGTGCATAAGTTTATAAGTGTACATCATTCAGATATGTCCTGACACGTGTCTTTATGTACCTAAGTCAAACCAAATAAATTCTTGTGTGTATATGAAAAACCAAATTTTTAGTTACATCTCTCCTCCCATGCTTCCTGTGGACATTTCTGGGCTCCCTTTCCAAGATAGTGTCAGTTAAAACGATAAAGGTTGGCTCCTCTTCTCTTGGAAATGGGACCCATAGCTTGATGCTGGCTCTGATAACCTGTGACAAATGTGGTGCTGTATCTATGGAGGAAGAACTCCAAATTCGTGTGTAAGCAATACTGAACGAGCAAAGACACCACCATACTTAGTCATGCACTTAAATACTAAATCGGTGTCCAATTTTGTAAAACAAAACATTCAGCAAACACAATCCAATCAGTCCAGTGTACCACCACAACTCAGAACAGACATAGTTCTTCTCCACCATGCCTGTACAGCTGAGCACAACAAAAGTTATGTAATATAAATGCTGCTTCCTTCAGTAATGCCACACTGGGTGGTGGCTCACATCGGTTTAATCTTGCCTGGAGGGTTTCCCACCCTTCCAAAGGCACAACTACAGCTCAAAATGCCCTTCTCTGCATTGTCTCCTCATTCACAGGGTGAGGAGATCCAGAAAGATCACACTCCAAGCCTCATCTTCACACTCATTAGACATGTTTGCCATACTTACTCAATTGTGCAGGAAAGAGCTGGCTCAGAAGCTGATAGCAGGATTACTAGAGTTTCAGAAAATCTATTCAATCAAAGGTTTAGACTTGAGTTTGCAGGATTTCAGGAACTGGGGTAATTTTTCTCTATAACACCAACTAGCTTTTTGTCTCAACACTTGGCTGGAAATTCAGCAACAGCAGAGATACAACCAGGAGCTATCAAAGGATTAGCAGTAGCTCAAACTCCATGTGCAAGTACAAGGCCTGGCTAAAGGAGATAACACGAGCAATATTTTTCATTTTGAAATAGCCTTGGTGGCTATTTTGACAGAAGTTCTCACAGGTAGATAATGCTGGTGTGGGATGCACTTTCTGACATCGCTAGTGGGAACTGGATGGGCAGAAGAGCTGCCCATTTTGAAGCACTGCCATTAATCTCCCAACTGTAAATACCCATCTAATATTTAATCTCTCAGCTGGAGTTTTTCTATAAGGTCAAACTTGCTCCTGGAATCGTTCAGCTTGGCTCGACTCCATTCAGATTCTGGACGAACAGCAGCGTTTTTAAAGGAGCATCTGGTTGATACAATAATTCAACAAAAGAGGATTTTCTCCTGTGACAAAATAGGCTGCAGGATAAGCTAAATATTACATTTAAAAAACTAGAGCCAGAGAAAGGCAAGGTATCCAGGTGAAAGTCTCCAACTCTTGAACATAAATCAAGTCAATTAACATCAGTGGAAAATTATTGACACAATTATTGAGCTCAGAACATGCTTACCATTACATTCTATGGACAAGAATTAAACTTCAAGCCTACACAAATAGTGAAGAGATACTAAAATTGTCCACACTGGGGTAAATAGATACATGAAATCAGACATCCTGGAAATCTGAAGAACCATCAATTCTTTGCAAGGTTTCTGTCTCCTATTAGAAATGAATTTCATTTCATCAAATATCCTTTGGAGAGAGAATCCTAGAGGTCATTTCAATAAGGCTTCATGAGTTTCCAGGGAAGATAAAACTTCATGAAAGTATTGCAACTGATCTCTAAGACATAACCCAGAAGACCATCTCTGCTGATTGCTAGCAGGGCCCAGTACTGCTCCATTTTAGATTTAGAAGTGTGCAGCAAGCTGCTCTGTTGCCATGAGACTGAGGATGGGCAGATGTGAGAAGGGCAGTCCCAGTTTCTTCCTGTTAAAAGCTCAGCCCATCTTCATTGTTAATTATTCTGTCAATCTTCTTTGCCCTTTTGCTGGCCCTGCTTTTGGCAAATGAAAACGGAAGCTGCTGTTGCTTTTGAGTCAGGCCTTTGGTGGCTCTCAATAAATAGTCCCTTCTACCAGTGCCAAATATTATAAGAAAGGGATATTGTGAAAGAGCAAGTCAAGGTGAGATCAGACGCCCTGGCTTAATTGCTTTACAAAGGCTCTTCTTACAATTGTGAGTCTTGTTTTTAAAGCAGGACAGTAGCTAGGAGAAAGGACTCTCCAGCTCATTTTCAGGAAACAGATGTAGGACTGGGGTCATACTGTAGTTCATGATAAATTGTACAGGATAGTGCTGAATGCTTGGCTCAAGGACTGCATTAGCCTTGACAGATAGCGCTTTCCGACGGACAGCTCCTTTCCAACAGATGATAATGTAGCGCTTAGCATCCCTGCTCTGCTTTGCTACATCCGTTCCTCAGGAGGGGCTGAAACCCAGGAGAGGTGGCAGCATGGTCCTGATGGCCAAGAGGTTCCTGTGACTACTGTGGACACCACTTGGCAGGTGCCAAGGACTGCACAGCTTCCCCAGGCTGAAGCAAGCCTGAGGGCAACATTGTCTTGTCCTTGCAAGGAGGGCCGGAGAGGATCAGCAGGGCACTTGTCACTCCCATCCTCAGCCAGATGGTCTCTTCCTGTGATTATAGAGGATGATTTTATCTCTTATCATAATAGAGGGTGGAGACACTTCTGAGACAGACAGGAGGTTATTGTTCTTTAGGTTGAATAAGAGGTCCAAGTTACATCCGAGGCCACAACAGGCAGTATCCATGCAAAGTGATGAGACAGCACCTGCCCCAAAGCATTCATGGTATATGTGATAGCTGGAGGCTGGGTGAAAGAAAGGCTGGAAACCAGAGGCAGAAAGATCTGCTGGGACCCTCACACTCAAGGTTTCCTTTAATTGGAAACTGCAATGAGGGAAAGAAGAGAGGGAGAAGGACGTGGAGGCTTGTGCCCCATCCGGAAGTGGTGCACGGCTACGGGCACACCTGACCTGACCTACCAGGTCCTCCATCTTCTACAGAAACAGCCAGAGGCTGAGGGAGCTGAGGGGCTGACCCAGCTGGCTATGGTCACTTAGCCATGTCCAGCCCTTGTGCCGGTGCTTCAAGGGATTTCCCACAAGTTCTACAGGGATCTGCCCTTTACAGCTTATCTGCCCCGTCTTGACAGGTACTTCAACTTGCTCAGGTCAAGAATGGCAGTAATGTAGTATATCCTCATCCAACCACCAGGATATCTGAGAGTATCAGCCCCTCATTTGGCACTATTTGTTGTGACAATTTAATAAAACAATACTGCAGGGGTTTTTTTTATGCTTGTCTTAATGTAACGCTGAGCATAACTGAGAGAACCAAGACATGAACTCAAAGGAAAAGTTCAGAGGCTAAGAGCTGCTTTTAAGCCTTAGGAAATGCTGAAATGAAAACAAAGCAAGAATTGTCAGACATGTAGGAAATCATTTCTGCTTCAAATTCATTGAAGACATTGGAATTGTTCCAAAGAGGAGCCAGTCCATTAAATCTCCTAAGAATGTCTGCACTGAGTCAAATCAAAAGCCCATCAAGACAGTATCATGTCTTTAACAGTTATTGGTAGCAGCTACTGGAAAAGAATAAAAGAAAGAGGACAGGGGAAGGGGCCCTACCTAACCTCTAATAAAATCTGTGCATTAGGGACTTCTGGAGTTATTCTCTACCTTACCCTTTCAGGCCCAATGCTCACACTCTCTTTTATAAACCTATTTGTACATTTGGCATTCCAAAAGTTTATCGTGGTGAATTTATGGCAGTGAAAAATTTATGGCAGTGACTCTCCTTCCTGAATTATGTTTTGTGTGAAAGATTGTTCCCTTTAGTTTGCTCGATCTGCCTGATCATTTAATTCAGTGTCCCCAGCTCCTCCCCTGCAGTGAGCAATTACACACTTTCTGACCTATCTGGAAAGCTGCAGGATTTTACATTCCATGTAATTTTCTTTTCCCTGCTGGAGAATCACAGCCTATTTACTTTCCCCATATACAGGAGCTGATCACCCTCTGGTCTCCATCTATGCATTTCCTATAGTTTGACTGTAAGGCCCTCAAGAATATGAGAGAGTCCTGCCTCTTCCGTAAAAAGTGCCTTTCACATCAGTGCTGCCTTCTCCTGACACTGCTGGCATTACAGACAGTCAGGAGGAAAGCACAGGCTGCAGAATTTCTGTAGGTAAGATTTATGCAAATGAGTACATTTTCTGCATTGCGGGCTGGAAAAGAGATAATGCACCAGTGGTATAATCTACTCCTAGCTACCACTGGCCATGAAGCAGCCCAGTGACATTGCACTGCTCGAGGTTGGAGCGGGCAGGATCAATAGCAGGAGATACTTTAAAACCAAGCACCAGGAAAGGACTGATGTGTTTGGATTTGTTTTATAGCCTAAGATGCAAAGCAGGTAGGAATACCCTGGACTGATTCCAGCTATTGCACAGGGACGTCCAAAGATATCAGCACTCAAGAGCCCTTTTATTTTCCGAGCCATGCCTCAGTAGTCAGGAGAACTTGTTCAGTGGGCCTGCAGCCAAAGGGCCCAACCGTCTGACTTTCCAAAGCTGATGTTTACTGTCCCTTGTATCACAGAGCTGGAGAGCAGCTGGCTGGAGGTGTCTGGAACAATCCCAGCCACCGTTTCATAAGAAACTCTTTCTACATCTCTGCTTTCCCACAAAGGCTCATATTTTATGATTGCTGGTGGGCAGGAGGCTGATGAAATGCATAGCTGATCTGAAAACATAAAAAGGCAAGAGGCAAGATTTAAAACATATAGCAGTCATGGTTAGGCCTGTGAAATCAATAACACACATAGTCATTTTGTGAGGAGGAACAACAAACTCACTGCACCCTCCACCAGCTGGTTTCCTGTCTGTGGTGTAATGGGTAGGAGTCTGGGTGGTAAATTTACACCTTGCTAAAAGCCAGATTATAAATTCATTGTCCTCCCCTTTCATTCCCCTCTTTTGCGTCCTCTCCAGAGCTAAGAGATGAATTGTACCAGATTCATTTTAACTACATATTTATTTTTAGAAAACCTCAAATGTCACTTTCTTGTGCCTGAGAACAAAGGGTTTTTTGAAACAGAATCCCCCCTTGAATCAGAAATGAGGCAAAATGCAGTAGTGTCAGCTTTGACACCTTGGAAACTGAACTCTACTTCTCTCTTGGTGGTCCATTTCAGTTTGGGTAGATGACTTCAGGAGTGAAACCAAATGCTAGCCCCTTAGTTCCCGGTCCCCATGCGGAAAAGTGCGGTTTGAATCTCCCATGCTCTTCACCTGGCAGACAAACACCCTGCCAAAACCAAATTGAAAAACAATGAAAACTAGTGAGTCAGTAATTACTCATCCCTGTCAACATTACCCACATGCCTGCCACTGTCTCTGTGTCACCTCCTTTGCCCTGAGGCCACAGGTCAGGGAATCTCCTGCAGTGTTAGAGACTGGCTGTGTGGCCCTTTCCCATCTGCTAATGGTCACAAGCATTGTAGGTGCTTCCTAGTCCACCTTCCCAGGTCTGTCTGGGCATGAATGCTGCGGCCGTGCCTTCTGTCCACAACATGTTGCTAACAGTGCCCAGAGGTCACGAGTGCTCAGGTGTTGCTATTGTCCAGCCTCAAGGGGACACATGGGCTGATTTCCCATTGCAGGACTTTGCCTCCGAAGACAGACCTAAGGCAGAGGCTGCAGTGTAGCCCAGCCCTTGCATGTCATTCACACCACGTCGGCCTTCTTATCACAGAAGTTTCAAGCCCTGTAACAGGCCAGCGTGGTTTGAAATACCCTCCAGCTGTTTTGTTATTTGTTAGTTTGATATTGTTCCTCCCCTAGGGGGTCTTCATTGGTTTACCACTGTGTATCTTCCTTCTATGGTTGGTCAATTCTGTTATCTCTACCTCATGATGTAATCCCTTAAAACTGACTGCCAGAGAGCAAACTGGGGTCTCTCTGCTTAGCTTTCCTTTGAGCTAACTACCTCTTGCCCCCCCAGGGCAGGAGGGAAATAAACTTGGACTGTAGCTGACAGAGTTTCCAACTCTTTCTCCTTGCCTTCTGCTACTGGCTTGAACAGCACACCTACATGCTGTTGAGGAGGCGTTGGGCTGCACTGGTAAACTGAGGCACGCTAACTTCAGTTGCCATCTTTCAGTCGCTGGTTCACGCGGGCAACGGACCACGTTTACCTGTGAGCCAGGCTGGGAACAGCCTGGCCGGCAGGAATCAACACTCAGGTGTATCTCGAGGCTGACCTGAAGGAAGACAGATTACAAAGGCAGTTTCAAAAGTTGTGCTGCGAGTGAAAGGCTGGGTCTTTTTCCCTGACTCTCCTCTGATGTTCATAGCCTATGCCAGCAAAAAAACCAAAATATATTGCCTAGGGCCTGAGTCCCAGATGTACAAAGGCCAGTTTACCCAAATCATTTTGTTGAGGATGCTTCACCTTCCTAATATTGGAACACCGAAATTCTCCCAAGTGCTCAAGAGCCATAGGTCACCACATACATTTCCTGAAGAGTCAACAGAAAAGGAAAGGTAGATGTCCCATTTGCTTTTTGATACATTGGGATTTTGCAGGTAAGAGACAAGAGATGCTGGATTTTCTGGCTCTTTTTCTTGACCATGAGAGATGCAGAAAACGCAGCAGCCTCATACCATCACAGGGTGAAGGTATTTATAGGTAGCATGCTCAGCTCAGGAGGTAGATCTGAGCTGCCTGTGAGCCACCCTCACCTGCTGACCATCTTCTAGAAGATGAGAAATAGACTCTAGTCTAAACAAGACCAGGGTCCCATTTTTCTAGAAGGATTTCCTCAAAACTCTTCCAAATATGAGTAAATAGGTCAAATGAGGAAAACACAAAGTTTTAGAAAAACGCCGGCCTCCTGGGGCTACCTCAGCTACCTGAATATTGCTGTGCATTACAATGGCAAGGCAACTGTCAACAGGGTTGTTCCTTGGAGACAGCTGTGGCAGTGTTTATTTTGGTGGTTATGGGGCAGTCTGTGTATGTGATTCATGACAGATATGCTTATCTGCTGAGAGCTTCTTTGAGAAGCTGGAAACTCATTCCAACTGATACATTCACTGGTGATGATAAATGTAAAGGGAAACCAAGTGCACTATTTTTATTCCTTTTTCACTAGTGTGTTTTTCACATAAAGAGACATGAAGATGCTGTTTTGTAACCTTCTCTCCTCCTGAGGACAGAAGAAAGTACAGTTGCCTTTAGTCGAGTAAAGCATTGTCAGTGCACAGCCCAGAAGTCCCCAGCTACCCTGGCAAGCAGCCAGACAAACAAGATTGCTCCATTTTGGGTCTCAAGTGTCACTGAAGTGTGACATATTAGAAAGAATGGCCTTGGATGGAAAATATACCTTGACCTATGACTCAGCTAGCTGGAGAACAGAAGCCTCTTGCTCTGTCTCCTAATTTTTATGGTCTGGGAGAATCTCTATTTCTGATAGCATGGACCTCATCTCAGCAGTGAAATTGCTCTCTGAACAACCTTCCTCATTGCATCACATATGGCCTTCTGCTCCCTTTCACTGATAATCACCCAAGCACCTTGTGGCTAACGAGCAGATGCAGATTTTGCTTCTGTGGGAAGCACTGTTAAAGAAGTATTAACGTACTTTGGCTTCCTGTTATATAATGAGGGGTTTTATCATCCTTTGTATAAAGTTGACCATGGGTGCCTGCTTTTATTTGGTATTTCATTCCAGCCCACCCATCTGTTCTCCTTCTCTACAGTGGAAATAAAGAAGTAGGTTGGCATCTGATTAGCTAGGGCTTCACAGACAAGCACTGGCTCACCTCCAGTTCCAGGATTCTTGTTCCCGTACACAGCCTTCAGATGTGTTTGAGGCTATGCTACATTCTGCTGTGCTGCACTACATTATTCTATTCCATTCTATTCTATTCTATTCTATTCTATTCTATTCTATTCTATTCTATATTATGTTCCATTCCATTCCATTCCATTCCATTCCATTCCAAGTTTCTCACCTTTGTCTGGATTCCAGGTCAGGGGATGTGTACTTCAGACGCTGTACATCAGATATATCAGATGTCTGTGAATCAGATATTCCATAAATGTGCTCCATGGCAAAAAGCCTCCTCTTCTTTCCCACCCCCTGATTAAGACCTCATCTGGAGTGCTCTGTGCTACTGTGGGGATGCAGGCTGAATGCCTTCCAGCTGGTGCGCTGCTGATTCAGTGATTACAGGAGCAGCACCCACTGCCAACTGTTTCATGGATTGGATGTGCAGAAATTGCCATGCCAGAACAGGCCGCTGGTCCATCTAGTGGCTAATGTAAGATTTTTTAGAGAAAGACATAAAAGGCTTATAATGAATCCAATTAGTCAATATTATACCAGTGGGGGATACTTCTCCCTGACCTCAGCTGGTTATCAGATTATGTACCCTGAAGCATGAGGATTGATAGTCCTTGTTGTTTCAGTGCATCCGGAGTAGCTGCAGATGCTCTGCTTATTCATATTTATGTTTAGGAACAAATTCAACTCATATACAAGAATGTGCAACTCTGTTTCAGTGTGTCAAACTAGTCAGATAAATTTATTGATTAAAGACATCTTTGAACATGGAAGAACAATGTCAAGCTTTGATTTTTTTTTCTACATGCTAGGAAATAGATCAGTTCCTACAGAAGAGTATTGCTTACTCTGTGATATTCTTTAGCAGATTTTTTCAGTGTGGGCACAGCAATTTCAAAGAAAACAACAAAACCAAACAGCTGGCATTTACTGAGGCAGACTTTACACAGGAACGAGATCAATCTAAGGGAAGTAAACCTCAAGTGCCTACTATAATATTGATATGTACCTCAGATTTCAGTGGTTTTTAATGCATTTTTAATGAAGAAACACTTTTCAGAAACAGTGTGGCCCTTCAAAATATTGCCATGGTATTTTCTGCTGAATTCACCTGGCTCTAAAAGGTAACACAGTAGCAATGAAGGTGGGTATAAAACCTCCCAAAATCCCAATATTTATTATGAATGTGACTTCCTTTTGTGAGAAGGGAGTGCATATGTGAATGGTGAATGTCCGTGCGTGTTCGTGCATTTAAAGGTCTGACATCAACCTGGCCCGCTGTTTACTGTGAGAGGTTTCTGAAACCTTTACATTCATTTCTGATTAATTTAGCCAGTCCTCTTTGTGATGTTCAGGGTGACTCACTGGCTGGTGTATGGAAACATAATTCATCCTGCAGATTTCCCCTAGTTTTTACTGTGATTATTGCTTTGAGCATTCACTGATTTACAAATTAAGACCTGTACTCATCACCTAAACTTCGTGATTACATATCTACTCCCTGCTGAGGACTCACCCAAGTCATCTAGGGGCTTTTGGGAAAAGCACATGTACAACAGGTGTTGCTATTTTGGAAGAATATTCATTTGTATAAGTAGTGCTTAGTATGGTTTTGGCATTACTGACATACTCCTTTTTTAAAAGGTAGAGAGGCAACAGGAGAGGTGCTGTATGAATCAGGAGATGAAGTGTTTGCTATAGAAATTACCTCTCATGCAATTAATACTTAAACATGTGTTAATATCTAGTGAACAGCTGCACGTACTACTCCTAAAAATAATATTTAATCTCAGTTTCTCCAGGAGAAACATTAGAGAGCCATGCCTCTTCCCTATGATTGGTACATTTGAAAATAAAGCAAAAGTGTGGTGCTTGGAAGAATTCCGAAAGCTTTTCCAATTCATTATTTGCCCTTCTTTGATGCCTCTGAGTTCATTCCCTGATTTGTCATTGAGTTGCAATGCTTTTCTGCAGCTGTCCTCCCTGCCTTCACACAGGGTTTAAGTGACACATTGCATCCCAGGCCCCTTGCAGAGTTTCAGATGGCCAGTTACACTTGTGCCAAGGGGATGCACAGAGGGAGTATTTGCATCACCTGCCGTTAGTACATAGGAGCACAGCATCCTCAGGATCCCCTTTCCTGTGGGAGGAGGAGGAGGAGCTATTCCGGAGACCAGCGCAGAGGCCAGTCTTGTCCACACGTGCATGGGATTCGATTTCAGCCACCCACCTTCCTCACTGGGGCACTGGGGACCTATTCACAGCAGACCATTCTCACCACCTGGTCTGGGTTGCCTCTCCATGGAAAGCTGTGTGACAGAAAAGCTCAGAGTTTGGTGAGCACCTGGACTAGGACCTGTCTGGAGCGTGCCTCCAGGTGAGGAGCATGGAAGTGTGCCCAGGTGCAATAGGACAGGTACAACTGTAGTGTCTGAATTCAGCTCCTCAGCTGAACGTCTGTCTGTAGGAATGTCTCTCCTTCTGCACTGCAAATTAAGCCCAGAAGTTGGATACAAACCATAGCAACCCACCACAACCTGACCATGGGGAGAAGTAGGGCATTTTGGCTTGCTGGAGGACACACTTTCCATTGGTGCTATGCTGGGATAATAATCAATGTCTGGTTTGCCCTTCCAGACTATGACTCAGGAGCCTGTCAGTCTACCCTAAAAACTGGATGAACAATCAAAATCTGGACTGAAAATCAAAGAAGATGCAGGATGGCATCTATCTCCTTCTCACAGCATGCATCTTCGTACGCTCTCTGAACATTTCGAAGTGTTTTGGCACGTATTTTCCCAAAATGTTTGTTTCAGCTCTGGCAGTTAATGAAAACTCATCAAATGCAGTATTATATTGACATTTAGATGCATGCCTTCTCTATTAGTAGTTCTTCTCTACTCATTTCCATTAATATAAAAGTTGTGAAGTTGAGCCTTGGTTTCTGATTTATGTACTGCCTGTTCCTAGCACGAGGCTTTTTGTAGAGGACGAACTGCAGCAGATGAATCCTGAGCAGAGTGCCAGAAAAGCTACTGAAGTGACCCCAGACACAAATTTGTCCCACCATATCTACTTAGAATTTTTGACTATTTACAAAGGAGTTGGCTGAAACAGCCCTTTAGCTTGAGTATGTCTAAAGTTCAGTTTATTTTTTCCGAATCAGGTCCTGCAGGACTCCTAAGGATTTCAGGCACCAGACAGCTGTGTTTAGCCTTGCCTGTTACAGTAACGTCAAGGAAACCTATCACAACTGGCAAGCCTTCTAAAAACATGAGTGCTTATGGCTTACAAAAGGAGAAAACAGGGAGATTAAAATAAACTGTTACCGGACAGAAAGACACCCACCCTCTTCCCCTATAACTTCTTTTTAAAAGTCCTGGGAATTTGCTTTGATCAGACTTTAAGGTGAGAGCAGATCTGGAAGTTATCTTCAAGCTAACAAAACAGTGATAAGCAAGGGAGGAAATGGAGCCAAGATACATCATGTTTGTTAAAAGACAAAAATCTGGCGATTGTGACAAACTCTTCTAAGATCTAGCAGAGAGGACATTACAGAATGAGCCTTGCTTGCACTGTTGGTCTGTTTGTGTGGCTTTGGGATTCGAGCTTCTCTGGAGGAGACACAGAGAGACTTGAAAATTCAGCCACCTCTGGTTGGCTTTCCCCTTGCTGGGATAGAGTCAAAGTATAGAATGCAAGTGAAAAACAAAGAAACAAGAAGCAAACTGAGACAAACCCCAAACCAACAAAAAANCAACAAAAACCCACCCAAACCTCTCCCTCACTATTAGTCTCTATCGAGGAGTTGAGTCACTGAGTGATTTCAAAGCCAACAAGAAGCCAGACTTCTTGAGACACCAGGAGAATGAGCTTCCTAAGGGAACACTTTATGTTATTATGGAAAACAAAAATAATTCAGTCCACTCAGTTAAAGCCACATTAGTATGCATCGCTTTACCAGGCTGCTGTAAACCCATCTTCACTAGCCAATTGACAGAGGGCTTGTGTTGAGCAGCTGGAAGAGCCCTATGAAATTGAGCCTTTAATTTTCGTGGAGAGCTTCCAGGTTTAAAATGGAGTGAGTGAGATGAGAATTTGCAGCGAAAGAGCATGGTTCCATCAGCTTTCAGCCAAAGAGAGATGGAAAGTCTCCCTGCCACAGCAGGAGCAGCCAGGTCTAAAAATCACCATCCTTAAAAAGGTGTCCAGGAAAGATGGGATGCACCCCCTTTATGGAGTCCCTCCCTCTTTACATTGACTGCAAGAGAAGCACAAGCAATATTTTTGGCTGTTTGCTCAGCTTTATACCCCTAAAATCTGTGTCTGGTCGAACAGCTCAAGGAAAATGCCTCTGCAGATGCCAAGGCTGTGGTGCAGATAAGCAGAGGACTCCACTGTGTTATTGGTCAGGGCTCCTCCACCCAGCAATATTTAGAGTAAAGAAGCTCAACAGCACAAACAGGATTTGTGTGTGCAGTTATCTTGTTTGTCTGGATTTTTAATAGCAGCAAATTGCTTGACAGGAAGGTGAAAACAGTCTTCCATCTGGAGTTTCTCTGCTGGTACAGGGTTTTTAACCTGAGAACCCAGAGTAACCTAAAGTCACACGCAGAAAAGGTCAGAAGTGGTTATGGCTCTGAATAAGCTGCTCATCGGCAAGGACTTCTGCTTAGCACATGATTCCCACAGGGCAGTTTTGTTCCAGCTGTGTTAGATATAATGCTTAGATAAGAACTACAAGACACAGACAGTAAAAGGAGTTTCTATTCAAAGTTGTGATGAACACGCGAAGGATATGTCAGGACTTACCCTGGTGTATTCAGGGCAAAAAGGAGAGCAAATGCCAGGAAATAGGAGCGTGCCTTGCACATCAACTCAGAACATTTGTATTTTATTTGCTGTTGGCCAGTTCCTAACAACGCTGTCCTGAAACCATCTAAATGGCAGGGAAACATTCCTGTAGATAATTTGCCACGTGTCCTGAGACCCAGGATCCCTTTGGATGCAGCTGGTGTTCAGGAGATTACCTGGCCCTTTCAAAGCTTGCTGTTCACTGGGTCTGATACGCATCTGTAATTGTGAATTAATATGCTATTAGTCACTGCCACTCTTGCTTAAAAATGTTTTCTTCAAATTCTGTACAATGTCTTGCAGCTTCTGGATCTTCAGATAAGATACAGAAGGGCATTTTAATGGTGTCATTTATGTACTCTTTGAATGTTACAACAGTCTTTGGCCTAATTTCCCCTGACTTGGCAGCAGGATTGTTTTGCTTTATTCCTGATTTCTCCCAGGCCTTTACCAGGCACTGAGGCTGGGCTGTCAAGGAAGGTAGGAGAGGGAAATCACTGAGAATTGTCATAGTCTTTGGCATGTTGCACCTTGACTCCATCACCACTTCAGAGCAGGAGCAAAAGGGCAGCACAAGCACCACGCACACCAGAGGAAACAGTGAAACGGGGCCCTTTATTCAGCCAAGAACCACAGCTAAGTTAGAAACCAGAGCAGTCCTCACTTTCCTTCACAATCTGATGGCCTGCACAGACATCTTGCAGCTCTTGGTTTTCCAGTTTTATGTTCCTCCTCACATCGCTACTTCCTTGCCCTTCAGACCCTCCTCTATCCTTTCCCATCTCATCCCTGGCAACTGGCCCCAGGCAGCTGACACAAGAGGCTTGGGGTGGATAGCCTCTCCCTGTCCACGTGCAGTGTGGCTGCTGTTCCCTCACCTTTCCTAGCCAGCCATCACGCCCACATCCAACTGCCGCTAAGCAAAGCAGCACAAAGCCAGCAGATTTGCATACATCTGTGCAAACTTTCTGTGAGGTCTCAGTGGCTGGGTTTCACTTTGGGTTTCAGGCTAATGTGGAGCCAGACAGCGGTGGGCATCCGCAAGTGTGTAGAAGGGATACGTCTCGTCACTTCTGCTTGCCAGGTTGGGTGTTCCACTGTTGGAAAATTCGCTGTCTGCTTGTATTCAAAAGCTCCCTTTAGTGAGACTAAAATGATTGTCAAGGCTTTGCTGCTTTTGGCACTGATACATGTGAGGGAAGTCTCCGGGATTGTTTAGTCTACAGGAGCGATGGCCAAGGTGGTCGTGAGAGTGGTGGTGGTGGGGATATAGCACCAGTTTTCAAACAGGATAAATATTGCAGGCTAGCAAAAGGGCATGCTCTCTATGTCCTTGGAGAGCGAGACAAAATGGAAGTGGCTTAAATTATCAATACAGAAATTTTGTTTAGGTACTAGGGAAAGCTTTCTCATGGCAAAGATGACAGTGCAGCCATGGAAGAGTTTATTAAGGAAATTGGTGTAGCCTTCATCATGCTGCCAGAGCAGGAGGTGGCAGAAGTCCAGCACAGATTAGATCAGTATCTGACTCTGCTGGAACAGGCAGATGGACCTGGTGACCTCTCAAGGTCTCTTCCAACCCTCTTTTCTCTGACTCATTTTCAGTAAGTAGGACCAAGGAAATGCAATCAGTGCACTTTTGGAGGCTGTACTAAGATGGGTAAGAGAGCACCTCTACCCTGGGGAACATGGAGAGTCCACAGAGATAAGACAAAGTGTGCCTGGGGGGAGAGGGAGGCAGAGAGAGGGGGGCCATGTTTCCCAAAGCTTTCTAGTGTCAAGGCAGTGGGGAGGAATCTGTGCCTTTGGAGCCAACATCTACTGCCTGTCTGACCAGAGATTGATCAGAAACATTAAGCTTTTGTATTGCCAGTGGGTCTGAAGTTTGGTGATTTTTATGTTGCTTTCAAATACTATTAATATTTTGCATGTCAGAAGGCTACAAAACTTCCCATTCTGCCTTTCAGAGATCCTGAAATATTTCAATTTCCTTATCAAATTCCTTATCAAATAAGGTTTTGCTCAGATAGTCCCAATGTGAGATTTCCAGGTGATGGTATTCTGCAGAGGAACCCAAGAGCTGAGGCAGATATCAATCTGATTTGATGAAACCACAGAGTTCTCCCTGTCCTTTTCCCCTTTTCGCCATGGGAGAGCAACTGGCTGCTCATCTGTGAAATCCCACACCACTCAAGATGCTGTCTCACTGTGAAGAGGCTGCTGAAGGACCAGGCTGCAGCAGCACCTGCAAAGCAACTGAGGCTGCTCCTTCATCTTCACCTGTGGAGATGAGAGCATTTAATAAACTAGGCAAATTAATAATATTTATAATAACCATTTGATCTTGATTTTTTTAGTGCTCCCACTTGCTACCTGAGGGACTTCCACAGACCCAGCTGGAGCTGTCACATTTGACACTTGAGTTTGGAGCACAGAAAGCCAACACACGTGCACAGGCATGTGCTCAGAGGAGAACACACCTCTGCCCAGTCACTCCCTGTCAGCAGAGGTGGCAGCTCCCAGAGGGATGCTATCTCCTGGAGATGGGGAAGATGCAGAGGGGGCTGGTAGGAAGCATGAAGCAGGGGACCTGCCTTTGTTCTTTTAATTTCCGCATTCACCAGACAAGCGGTGCCCACCCCCGAGCTCACCGGAGGGGAGTCAGAGGTAGGTCACACTTCTGGTCATGCTGGAGAGCCGCAGCAGCGTGGGCAGTGGGAGGCTGCGGCACATCCACACCAGTAGCTGCTCTGCTGGGTCGGCAGCAGCGGGGTGCTGGCAGGTCTCAAGGCACTGCTGGCACGACACAACGAGCCCCCGCAGTCTGGCAGGTGGAAGGGCTCTGCCAGATTGCCTGCGAGCCAGCAAACAAATCAAGCAGAGCCGATGGTGTCTCCAGGCAGCTCAGCTCCCGCAGGTGTTGTTTTTATTTCCAGCATCAGGGGATCAGTGCCGAGGCTCTGCAGAGAGACAGGGGAGAGGGCAGCTTGCCTTTGTTCACTCTGATTTCTTGTGGAGGCACCAGAAGAGCCTTTCCCGGCACTGGCGTCATTGCCTTGCAAAATCTGCCTAATTAAGAAGTCATTAAAAAAATAGATTTTTGCCCTCTTTTTCTTTCTAGGAATTAATCTGACTCAGTGTGTTGTCCTTCATTCCTTACAGACCAGCTTATTTCTGTTTACCCAGTGCAGTGCACAGCCCTGCAATCTCTTCTGTCTGTGAAACTCCTGGACCTTGGTGACTTCCCAATAGCTCCAGCAGCCATCCCACAGCTTCTTCACAGGCTCACTGCTAGGAGCCCACTGCTCTTGGTCCAGCTGCTCTGCACTCATGTGGGGAAGCCCAGGACAGCTGGAATCTGCTCTTTTCAGCAATGGCTGATATTTCTGCTTTAGTGAGCAGTGGTGGCATCTCTGGGGAATATCACAGTCTGCAGGACTACAGGGTACCCTCCAGTCCAGCCACTGTTTGCCATTGGGTATTTATTAGTGGCACTGATTAACAGGGAGAACTAAGTCCATCCTCTCCCTTGGGAGACACTGGTGCCATTTAAAATAGCAGAACAACCAAACCAGGAGAAGACTCTTAGAGGTATCAACTCTCAAACACAACAACTCAGTGATACTCAAGCCTTTCAAATAACCTTCCATTTTGTACATTAGCCTGTTTCAATGAAGAGCCACCCTTACAAAATCCCCCTAAGATCGATAATCTCCAGTTACTTCCAGCACTAAAATTCTCTCTAAGGGGAGCTTGCAGATACAGCATCTTCAGGCTAAAAATTAATCTAGTTGGAAAGCCTTTAACCCACCATGAGGTGGTGGAAAAATTGACTTCTGAGAAGACGGCAACAGGTTGTGTCCTAGAAGCTCCCAAAAGTAACTTTGTGCAGTTGACTGAAATGAGTCACCAAAAAAGCCCATGTGATTTGGAAAGGGGGGTTGGTATCAGTATAATAAAACCTATATGGTTTGTGTAAATCTACCACCTCTGCTGCTCTCCTAACCAAGGTCTTCTCTTGAGCTCCCTTCACAAACCCTGCATACAACTCAGAGGCCCTCAGGTGTGGGCAGTCATGGCTACAGATAAAGCACTGAGCTCTTTGACTTGTTCCCGCCTGAACACTGAGGGAAATGTGTGCAGCAGCCTGCAGGGTGAAACTGTGCCCCGTGGCAGGTCTCAACAAACAGGATATCAATGTGTAGTTGCTTCAGACTGACTTGAACAGGGGCAGGGCCGTGGAGGGCAGCAGGGTCCCTGCAGGTAACCAGCAAGGGAGGGATGTTCGTGTACAGCACCATCTGGCATAGGTGGAGCTGGCCCTAGCTATTTGTTATGCTGAAGAAAACCTTAGGAAAACGTGGATCCCTCTGTGTTTCACCGATCTATCAGGAAAGATGACTTGACAAGCTAAGGGTGTCTTGGCTAACAAAACAACAAGTTAGCCTCTGCGTCAATGGTGGGACTGCTAAGGCCATTACTCTTGGATATAACTTCAGAAAGGTGGGGGGTTTTTTAAGTGATTGAGGTGGCAATTTTATTTTATTTTTTTACCCTTGTTGCATGAATCTAAGAAATCATCCAAGTTTTAGCAGCACCAATTTACAGATCCAGGCATTAATGATAATTATGATACAATGGTAGGAAAATTGAAGTTGTAGAGATGTGATCCAAATTCAGGCCTCCATGTAAGGCACAATCCACATTAATTGAGTCTAATTAAAGATATTTACTTGGCTGCAGAAAAAAAGAAATCATGATAGTATTGACACAGATACTTCTAGAAGAAATGAGGGGGTAGGAATAGTTTAAGCTGGCATTCACTGCAGAGAAATATCTGTTATATCTCAGCCTAAGTATTTGTCAGTGTTAAGCCAGTTACTGCAGTGGTAATTTGGTCTTCTTGAGGGGTGTAAATAGAAGTTATTAAAATACAAAATAAATATTTATAAATAACATTTTCATAAAAAGGCACAACGGATGCACATGCAAAAACTTGTTTGGGTGAAAACAAAGAGTAATTGCAGCTGCTGGTACACGTGAGTAGCTGCTGGAATTTACCTTGAACACAAAAATGTTAATTTGCATAGTTAACTGTTGGCTTCAAGCAAGCACCTGGATTTGATGCAATTAATGGATCTGGTGGGTGCTGTTCCAATCACCCAAACACCCATGAGACAGACCTACAAAGTGAATGAAAAGACTTCATAAAGTGTTTTCTTCCAAGTAAGTCTTACAGATTTATTTACCACCTCATTTTAAAGCTTTGCTGGCTTATTTGGCCATTTATCTACGTCGTCAATAACCCACCGAAATTCTGGTTTCTTATCCTTTTTGGTAATTAGAATTTGCAATTCCAATTCCATAGCAATCATTTATTTACAGGAACTAAGGTTTAAGGAGTGCTTGATTCAGGGCCTAATGAGGATGGAGAGGGTCAGCAGCCACACCATGGCGTTACTTCTTTGGGAAACACTGGGATTGAAGCAAAGCAGGACAGTCCCATCTTCCACTCTGATGCTGGCAGGAGACCTGACCAGCTGTTTATAAGTCTCAGGGTAGGAAGCCAGTGTCTGACCAGGGATTGTGCTTCATCCTAGCCCTTCCCAGGCATGGAGATAGCCTGAAATAAACAAAGGTTTCATTTTGGTGATTTAAAGTGAGGACTGTATGTTTAAGCTTCAGCAACAGCCGTGCAAGGAAAAACTCCCACCTCCTGGAAATGTGAGGCTCCTGTATGGGTAATATTTGAAGGTGTTGAGAGTCAAACACAGGAAACCCATCTCAGCTGAAATTCTCAAGCCTGTAGAAATCCCAGAAGTTGAAGGCAGAGCAAAATTCAAGTCTCCCAAGACTCTGCTGCCTTTTAGTAATGAGTCTGGGACTCAAATGCTACCCAGCCATACGTAATGTTGGTAAAAAGAAGCTGAATTCTCTCTTCCCAACATGGAGGTGACAGACCTGGACAACACACACGAGGCTTTCTATGGGAAGAACCTGGTGCTTCCTGCTACTTCAAGGCTCTGGAAGGTGCTAGATGAAATTAGCTTCCAAAAAGCATGCTGTAGCACTGGATCCCCTCTTGCAGGATATGCAAACCTTTCTGCAGGTGGGCCTGTTAATAGATCATATTCTGTAACTGCATCTGGATGGAAACATGTCTGGAAAGCTCTTCAGGGTCCCTTTGACCGCAGGGCCCATGGCCATGGGTACTGGAGTGAAGTGCTGCAGCTGAGTGTTTGAAAATAAATTGCTATTGCTGCATGGTTAAGACAGAGGTTCTCAGGCTCCACTAAGTGTCTGAGGAGAACAGACTTCAGCACAGAGACAAATACAGCCTGAAAGTGTTGTCAAATCCATGCAGCTGCCTTGGAGCTCCAGCTTCTCTCCTGAATCTGTATGTAGCTGCAATTCAGCACTTCATAGGCTCCTACAACGGCAGAATAATTCATACTGGAGGCTCAGAGCAGGCACTGAGCTTCACAGCTTCCCCAGCTTCACAGCCCTATGCTGAATGACATACAGCACTATCTCCCTGTAATCCTGCCAAGAAGTCTCCTGGTAGCAGCAGTCAGGAGTGTTGGCTGCATCCAAACAAGTATCAACAAGATCTCGGTTTTCTTAGTGTCTGTTTCAAGGCTAGATAACATTTTAACCCTTCAACTCACGTTGAAGTGATGTACATGTATGTGCAAGGGCTTTGTGTGAGGTTTTGAAAGACCATGGAGCCTCCAGAGCAATGATGGAGGATGATGAGAGGGTGAAGTAACTCCCTGTGGCACTGTTCACAATTGCTCTGTAGTCTCCATATCACAGTGTGAACACTCTACTAACCCACATTCAATTCACCCAGTGTAATTTTTAATTCACTGCAGAATGTAGGTTGTATGCAAAGTAACAATGGTATAGGCATTGAAAGGCTGGCAAGGGGCAGGGCACTCTTTATTTTCACATTATAGAAACATCCTGTTAATGCCTGGCTCCTGCCCTTCACAACCTCTGCATACAGATCTTTTTTACCAGGTGCCTCTTAGATGTTTTGGCCCAAATCAGTGTGAGTACTCCTTTCCTCCACTCCTCTTCCCTCAGCACCACCCAAGAGAAGTGTGGTTAACCTCTCACCCTTCTGTTTCTGCCTGTGCCATTGAAGATGTAACACTGGTGTAGTTTCCTTTGCACATCTCAGTCCTTGCTGTTTCCACGTGCAGAGCCATAGCAAGGGAGCCATGAAGCATGCTAGCTGCACACTATCAAAATGATGAATCAGCACTGCCAGTGGGAGGAATAGAAACCAGGACAGGCTTCCCAGAGAAGTCAGGGAGTTGGCCAGAAGCTACTGTTGTAGTCTGGGACAAAAGCAAGTTCATCAGCAAGTATTAACTTCTGCAAAGCCAGAGGATTTGAGGCTGTGGTGGACTTACATCACTGGGATAAGCATAGCTTTCTGTTTCCTTCATCTCTCTTATGATCCAGTAAACCCAAGTCCATTTTCTCTCCTCTTTTTCTCAAAAGAAATGAAGATTTGTTTGCCTGCTCAATTATCCTCATTGCTCATCATGCTTAAAATTCCTATTTTGCCCCAGTCAAGAGACAAACAGCCTGAGAAATGACTCAGAAGCAGCACTGGGCTTTAAAAGGTTGTTCTCTGGGAACCTGTACAAAAAGTTTTGAAGGACAAAAACTACTAGTAGTAGAAAGAGATGAAAAATAGTAACAAGAAAAAGGTCAGAGTCACAGAAATTGTTTTTAAAATTCTTAAAACAAAGGGGCCTTCTGAGGCACAAGGGAGCCAAGAGTTGAAAATGGATTGACATTTCTGTGTTTCTTTTTTGACACAGCTAGGGTTGATTAAGTGATAATTAGGCCAGAGAGTGCACCAAGAGTCACTGCTTCATCCTAACTCCTTCACCCCCTCAGGACTTGTCACCACTGAATAAAGGGTAGAAATGATATAAGAAATGCCTGCAGTTTTGAGACTGTATAAATTAAAAGCTTGTGCTTTTTAATGCTTTATGGCTGATTTGAGGCAAATCAAATTTCCGGACTGATTCCCACCCTCACATTTAAAAGGGCTTGGGTTACATGCTCCTTAGTAGTAGGATCTAGAGTCCACAGAGCTGGTGCATGGACTTTAGTTTTGTTTGCATTTCTGTGGACTTAATATGGGAGGTAAACAAATGTTCCCCATACACAGAGTGCAAAACAAGGACAAATATCAGTGTATGACACTAGCTCTCCCCAAAGACAGACACTGAATAATCCAACAAAAACTATCACACAAAGTCTTTTTCAATCTCTCTTCTCCACAGCTGTGATTTCCAGTCCAAGGGGGGATGCGCATTTTAACTTTTCTTTTGTTCTTACTCAGAAAGACAAATCTTTTTTTTGTAAATATGTCACCAAAAAAAACCCCACAAAAATCCCCACAAAAAACAAGCAAACAAAACCAAACCAAACAACAACAAAACCCACAAAAAATACCACAACAACAGACCATTAAAGACATACCCCTGATTGGAGAAGTATGTACTATAGGAAAACTTTGAATGTGCATTTAAAAATTCCCTAATCAATTGACTGGATTCCCAAGCGAATTTAATTCTAACACTTGTCACTTAATTTTAGATTCTTTCATGAGGTTTTTTACATATTCTAATTTTGTGACTTTTTTTGTGCAAACCTAATTCCTATTTAGAATACAAATTTTTCTGAAGTCAAAATATTATAAAATACTTGATGTGTAAATAAACTATGACTGAATAAAACCCCCTATATTCTAGAAGTTAGTGTCTCCTGTTGATTTGCAAAGAAATTATTTGTTGCATTGCTCAGGGAAAGATGAGCTCTGAGCACAACACCTGCAGGGGTTTTAAGTTCTTATTTAATTAGAATATGAGTTAGGTGCATGCATATGAATTATGTGAGTGTATCTTGTAGCAGCCGTTTCCAATTTCCTACCATTCAATTGCTACCATTACCCATACAGCTTAGATAATGTCATAAGATCCTTGGCAATTTTTACCCTGGCTTTTTCAGGTAAACTCTATGACAAAAATCTAAATTAGCTTTTTCCCTTTAGCTTCTGGGAGAGAAGGGCATGGGAATAGCAAATAGAACAGAGAATGAGTGTGGCCTAACTACAGGCCTGATAAAATTTGAGCAAAAGTTCAATGGAATTGGCTAATGTACTTACCTGACTCTATTTATTCCCCATCCCTGGAAACATTCAAGGTCAGGTCGGATGGAGCTCTGAGCAGCCTGGCCTACTTGAAGGGTCTCATTGCAGGGGGGTTGGACTTGAGGACCTTTAAAAGTCCCTTCCAACCAAAACCATTTTGTGATCCATTCCATTAGAAAGCATGATAAATTGCTCACCACTCATTGAATTGTTTTTTTTTTAAATTGTGGTTGATTATCAACCCTGTAGCACCTTGCATTCCAACACACAAAGGTTAAGCTCATTTCCTCTATCCCTTCTGAAATGACCATAGCCTAGTACTGAAGCCTTCCCGTCCGTCTTGGATTGCACATGCAAATCATTCTCAGGAGGAAACAGAGTTAATATAAGCCATATTTAAAGGCTTTGTATCTACAGTGTATCTAACTATACAACACTTTTATGAGACCAAGCCAAAAATTATGAAGAGCCTGTCTTTATCCCTGGCTTCCCACTAATTTTGAATCATCAGTTTTCAATGGCCAGCTTCAAGCTGAGGTTTGCTTTAAGTATCACATTGCCCATGAGCAGCTGGAGTGGGACTTACTTCACCTGATTTCTGGTGTCTGGGGCCACCAGTGAGTTTTGTTAGAGTTAATGGAGAAAAACAGGTACATCTGTAGTGCTTTGGCTCATCCTCTCCTGTTTGCATTTACATTCCTTTGCTCTTAATATGTTTTGTTCCCTGAATAACAAACGTAGAACACAGCAGGGCAGATGCTTCATGTGCCTTCCTTGCAATACAGAGGAGATGAGTTGTATGGCCCCAGCTACAGAACATTGGCTGCTTCCTGAAACTGTATTGTTTGCAGTCTTTTTGTTCGAGAAGTTGTCTGATTCCATCTCTCATGCATCAGGCAGGACAAGAGTCTGTAAGTGCCCTGAATCCTGTTTGCTGCTGGATGCTGCCCCACCAGGCTAGCAGGCTTTCTCAGAGGCAAGGAGACACATGCCACCTTTGGAGCCTCCTAAAATTCCATGTTTCTAGCTACCAAATGATATGCACAGCACCTGGTGCCACTGATTGCTTTCCTTAGCCATGGCAAGGACGGGGCTTCTGACTCAAAAGACCATCAGGAGGCATTTTTATTTAATTCCCCAGCTCTTTTCAGTTGTGCATTTCAGTGTTCAGCTGTTACCATGCTGAAATATGAAAAACTTAGCCAAGAGGTACCTTTAGCTATTGTAGCCGTTGGCTCGCTCCTGGGAGAGGCAGGACTGCGTAGTTTATCTGATGTTTCTTCTGCGTAAGAAGAACATATTTTCAAAATCAAAACTCAGGATAGGTTTGTGGTAACAGTGCTGAGATTCCTGAGATAGTTCTGTGCTACTGCCCTGGCCGTCTGTCTGACATACCCTGCTGAAGTTGCTCTTGGCACCCTCTGACCAGCTGGCAAGTGGATATATTCCTCTCAGTGGAGCATTTTCCCAGTACCAGAGCTGAACTGGAAAGTGAACCTGGAGGCACAACTCATCGGACTGGCACCTGTGGAATGTAAAAGGAATCCAGACACTTAATTCCCTGGTAGCTCTCCGGAAAATCCCTCTCTCTCAGTAGATGCTCTCAGCAGCTTTAGCATGCAACCCTGAGCAGCTGGCATTGACAGTGGGCACTGGAACAGCTGGGAGAGGGCACGCTCATGGGACAATTCTCTTTGTAAATGCTTTGTCCCACAGAAGAGAGGCTGTTTCAGGGACCCACCATTTTCCTGGCAAACCTGTGATTAAGGCCATTGGTCATAGTAATTATGAAAAAACAATAAGGAAAAAGGAGGGATATGGCTGATGAAATCCTCTGTAAAAAAAATCCTGGCTGTTTTAGCAGCCATGAAGTGTTGGGTTGTGATCACTCCTGCTGGTACCCCACAAAGGAGGCAAAAGGCACACACCTGTGTGAGCATTTGTCTGTCTCACCTTGTCAAGTGAGACTCCATCTACAACTCACAGGGATCCCCAAAAGGGCAGTGCACCCCACCTTGTCATAGTATCTGCGAGCAGCAGAGTGAACCACCCTCTACAGGGCCCTGTCTGAGGGGGGAATACGGCAGAGCCAACATCTGACTTAAAATGACTGCATTTCAGTGAGATGAACGCACCCTCCTGTGTACATAAACATTTAGCTCACATGGATGAAGCATATGGACTGTTGTGTTTATAAGTTTAATACTCACTCTACACCAAAGAAGGCAAGTCTAATTAAAATATACAGAGTAAAAAAAAGGGATATTTTTCCTCATGTCACCACCCCACCCCACTGCAAACACCACAAATATCACTACATACAAGTAGGTCAAGTGGCCCCAAGATATCGTGGATTTACTCTCATCTCCAGCTAGAGTATTAAATCAGCAGCTGTGCCTCTGAAGTGAAGGTTAGCCATCACTCAGAAAGTTCCTGATGGGTTGTCAGTGGCTTCTAAATCAACAGCTTCCCTAAAGAAAAGAAACTCTTTTAGGAACAAACAACTCCCTTGTCAGCAGATGCTTGGCCAGGACACAGACAGATGCTAATGACTTCCAACAGGGAGAAGGGTCAAACTCAAAAATCCCCTAAATTTCCTGACCTAGATGAGACCAGTCTCATCATAGTTGAGAATGGAATCACCATTAAGACCCCAAAGTAGTAATTATTGTCATGTTTAGCACTGGTAATGCGACATATCTGTTGAATCTGTTTATATTTCTTTGTATAAAGCATTCTTGTCAGTGTGTGTGTTGCAGGAAATTACTTACTCACTGAGTAAATTGCAGTATGAGGTTGGAGTATGACTTCCCCAGGTGGGAAACCATTTTACCCTAACAAAGATTAATGATTACTGGCAGTTCAGCCAGGTCATTATGAGCAATATCTATTTGCTATCAGGCTGGGAAGGACGGCCCCTGCCCACCAAAAAAAAGCCATCAGCATCCTTAGACAGCTGAAGGCAGATACTAGCCTTGGGGCAGCAGTGTGGAAAATGTTTCCTGAATAAATTACTACCGATAATCCCGGGAGTGAGAAGTGACTTAAGGAGAAGCCCGGGGTCCCCAAGGAAGGGGAAGTAAATGAACTGAGGTTTTCTGTCAGGAAAGAGTATTTAAGACATGAATCTTTTGTCAAAAGTGGGTCCTTAGACACGGCTCATTAGGTGAGAGTGAAAGAAGTTCTTGGAGCTGAGCTGCTGATAAGCAAATAAGTGCTTGTGCTTTTGTCTTCTTCCCCTGTCTCTAGGTCCTTTCAGGGTGTTGTTTGCATTTAGGCTCTGTAAATAGGTACAAGTGTCTGCTATGTGTTAGACTGATGTTAAGGATGAGGAGAATGTGTCTAAGGTACCTGGCAAACAGCAAAGCTATTCCCTGTTGCATGGCTGTTGCAATCCTTAATCTTAAACACTAAGTGCCCCAGCTGTGTGCTGAATTCATTCCTGTGGGCATTTAGATGGAAAAAGAGGGGTCCCCACACAAGTCTGGGGGCTGTGTATTTAGGAACGAGAAGGAGGAGGATCTGTCTGGACGTTTCCAGCAACCTGTGTTAGCTGGGAAAGGACATAACTCTGCAGCAGAACAGTAGGACAGTATTCACACCTCCAGGGTTTTAGTTACAGGCACACGTTAGTAAATAATATGGCATTTCAAGTAACAAGACTCCCATGAAATGAGTGATCATGCAGAAGTTTAAGATCAGATGATTTTCTTTCTCTATAGGAATTTTACATACAAGAATTCTGTGTGGTGCCATGGTTTAGCTCATCACATGTATGACAACATCTCTAAGGTGGGCATGACTTCCTAAGTCTATAAGGATGTCTTTAGATAAAAGGGCTCTCATTTGCAGACATAATTAGTACATACAGCTCTCAGAGAAATACCTCTGGAAAAATACAGCTGTTCCTACCTGTACTGTGAGTTTGTCCATGCACACAGGGTGGTATTACCGTGATCCCGGCCAGCCAAAACTTCAAACTAATCCTAGTTCCTTTCCTCCTCTTTTGTCAGGGACACATCAAACACATACCAGATGAGGGCATCCCATATGATGTGACCACTGACACCCAGGTAGTGGCTCTGGCTGGGAAGGGGTTAACATTGCACTGGGGGTGCTGTGCTTTGCACTTGTATCTAGGAGGGTGTTGGTAACACACCACGTGTTGGCTGCTGCTGAGCAGCACCCACACAGCACCAAAGCTGTCTTTCCAACACCCCCAAGGGCCGGTAGGCACTGCATAGGAATATTCCATAGGAATATTCCATACCATATGACATTGTGCTTAGCAATAAAAGGTAATAGAAAATGGGTTGAGGGGATGATTCATTACTGAGGCGTTTGTCTTCTGAAGCAGCCACTTTGCATACTGGAGCCCTACTTCCCAGGAAGTGTCTGGACATTGCCTGCTCTTTGGAAGTAGAGGATATGTCTTCCTTGGTTTTGCTTTGCTTCTGCATATCATCTTGGTTTGCTTTTTTTTTTTCATTTGACTGCCTTTATCTTGACCGATGAGTTTTTTCATCCTATTTTCTCCCTGTGTCCTGCTGAGGAGGGGGAGCGAGAGAGCAGCTGGGTGTGCATTTGGCATCCAGGCAAGGTCAGCCCACCACACCAGCTATGGTACATTTGGTCCCAGATGACTGAGTGTGGTTTTTGTCATATTCCCAGATGATTGACTGGGAAAAGTCTGTGTTCAGAAAGACAACTTACGGTTCTTTAAAAATTAAAGCAAATGCATGAGGGAGAGAGTACTCCCATCCAGTGTTCAGTGGAGCAAGACTGTCTATATAGGATTGTATTACCCGCTGATTCCTTCTCCTCATGACAACAGGATGAGTAGCCACTTGTGCTAAGAAGGCTGCCAGAGGAATGATGTGAGTGAGAGCCATCCCCTCCTGCAGACCTGTTCTTGTGAGCCTGAGGGAATTCTCGTGCACCCACCTGTGCCCATGTGCATTTTCCCTGACCAAAAATATGAAGAACATAATGAGCAAAAATTAGAGTAAAAGCACTAAACATAACAGTGCTTTGGAGAGATGGTTTCAAACTTATATCTCTAAAAATTAACTGGCAGCAGAAACACTAAGGAAATTCAGCTCTGAACTCACTGCTCAGGTCTCTGGCTTGCTGTGGTGCAATAGCCATTTGAACAGGTACTGCCCTGGAGTAACTAAGTGGATATGAGAGTGTCTGTGGCTCCTGGACACCTGTTGGTTTCACTGTCAGAACCAGAAAAGGCTTATTAAAAGACATGATGTAGTCCATTTATTTCAGTCAAGAGTTTTCAGCCATGCAATTTGATTTTCCTGTGGGTGACAGGTTATAGTGGACAGTTCCTTATTCAGCCTCAGTTTTGAAATGTTGTAGATCACAACTTTATCTTGCTTGGTCCAGAGCCCTCCTCCCAGTTCACCCTCCTACACCAGCATACAGTTGCTTTATTTTTAGATAATTAACCTTTTTGTTTGCCAGCAGTAGATAAAGTGCAGGGCTCCATAATTGATGTGCTGCTGTCTCTGACTTCTCCACACACAATGGCTTTCAGTCATTGTTAGAGCTGGAGTCTGGGTTTGAATCCATGACACAGTGCTGCCTTATTATTTACCTTGAGTAGAAATGCAGCAGAGATCGATGAAATGAATGATTATTATTACGCAGAACTGACTGGAATTGAGATGCTGAATGATGCACCCAAATGAATTTTTAAAAAGGCAGAGGTGCACAGTGGCTGTGTAACACCAAGTATCACTCAAAAACATAGCTCTTGTTAAGAGGTGAACATCTGACTGTAACTGGATTTTCAGTGCCTAGTTAGCAGAAAAATACAAGAGACTTAATTGACTAAAAAATTTCTCAGGAGGCGTGTTTATAAAAGCAGCACCTAAATATTGAAATAAAAGGCAGTGCCCAAGTCTTCAAGTAGAGCCAAGAAGATAAGCAATGTCCTAGGCAAGTCCTGTCCCGCAAGCCTAACTTCAACCAGCAGGCCTTGGAAATCGGTTTATTGGATATTGGCTGAATAGAACTTTTATCCTGGGGCACAGGGGCTTTTAATCTTCAGATCATTGAGGGGTTTGGCTTTTATGAGAGCTGTAAATAGGATGCGATTCATGACTGCACAGCATCATTTCTTTGTACTTGTGAACACTTGGAAAGTCAGCATGACCTGGGATTGCATCTGATTTTTCTAGGAAACAGGGTTCTATACTGTATCAGAGTCTGACATTGCAGGTGCAATGTAATATAGTGTGCAGCTTTCCTAAAATCTGCTGCTTACTGTGCTCCCTTAATTTGAGTAAATCTGCACTTTGCCTAGAAGTAAGCATTATGTGCGGAAGAGGGAAAAGGAAATCCTTTTCTTTCTTCAGCCACAGACAGGGAAATTCACAGGCTGTCTTCAGATTCCTTTCCAAACCCATCATCATTCCCAGTCCTCTGGACAAATACATGGCTTTACTGCAGTGGTCAGGACCTGTATAGACTCATAAACTCAGTTTACTGGAAAATGAAAGTGAGATTGTCAGAGCAATTGCTTGATGCCCAAGAGACTTAAGTGCAGCCTTTGTTTCTCCTGTGAATGGTCATTCTCTAGTGTAGGGAAGAGAGAGAAGACTCTGTTCATTGGGCTGACCAAATAATGCAGCTGAGCCCCCACACCTCACCCCTAAAACTCAAATGCTCTTTACTCTTTGCCTGGCCTCTGCAGAATGCAAGTTAGCTGGCAGCAGCTGTGGCCTGGTGAAGGTGTCGGGTGGGAAAGCAGGGAACTGTGGGATCTGTTCTCCATCACCTCCAGGTCTCTCCATCTTCATACCCCTGCCTGCACCAGCCCCATATCAGCAACAACACACAAGGACAAGGAGCAACCATGCAAATGGGAAGGGAGACAGAGGGCCTTGCCCCATCCTTGGTCTGCACAGCCTGTCTGGACTTTTATTGGGCCATCCAGGGGCCCACCTGCCCACACCGAATAATTGCATTTTGTTGTGGCTGTTATAAAATACATTGGAAACATATGTGTCTACAAGGGCACATTAAACTCCTGTATCTCAGTTAGTGTGCATTTTTTCTGCTCTGTTTTATTTTGATTTAACAGGCCAAAGGAGACATTTCAATAAGGAGCTCTGGCTCTCTTGTATTTCTCTGTTTTCTTCAATGGGCTTCAGGAATGCATATCAGTGTCAGAGCAAACACAGGGCTTACAGGTTCAAAGGGAGTATTTTGTTCTGGCTAAATCACCCCAAATGGCAACCCAGGGTAGCATCCCCTCCCTTTAGGACATTTCCAAGTGACCTATGAAAAGGGGGTTCATCTCTAGGGGAGCATTTGATCTCAGGGCAATACCTGATGAGGAATGTCTGTCTTTCTCAGCAGTGCTTTGTGGATATTCTATCCGTCAGAGTCACAGTCCCATATGTACTCATAGGACAAGTTTTCTGCATTGCCCAGGGCTCCTGGCTACCTATCTGAATGGGTTATCTCTTTGTTATTGGCTGTGGCACTTAGGACCTGATTCTATATAAAGCACCTAGGAGCTACCTGAGGTTTTGCAGGATCAGTCCCTGGGTTTATGGACAGGTCCATTTTGCCTTTGTTTGGTTCCTCTTTGTGCAGCCCTGAAATCAGGAGCTGATCAAGGAAAGAAGCCAGATATGTCAGGTTTCATTATGTCCTCAGTTCCTGATAAAGGATGAGGCTTGAGCAGCCCAGTTCTCACAGTTTCCAGCTTTAATCGGCCTTTGTGCACAAAACAGTTTTTAAAATGTTGCTTACAATCTGCCCTGCAAATAAGAGAAGTCTGTGCCTCTGACAGAAGGTATAAAGTATTATGTTTATTCAGTGAAAGATAGCAATCATGAACGTTAGGCTGGGTTTAAAAGCCTTGGACTTTATAAGGGAAATTGACTTCAGTTTAAGAGGAAAGAAGGGGAGAGATAGAGGGGGTGAGAGGAACAAAAAGGAAGTTTCAAACAAAAATGTTCCAAGCCCGCATGAATAAGAGTTTAACTTTTGCCTGTTAAGCTTAAACAACTTTCCATTAACATTCCTTTTTGAGTAACATAAATGGAAAAAGCAAATAAACATTAGTCTGTGGCCTGATGTGTTGTCAGTGATGCTGTTCATGATTTTTTTCCTCTGTCAATGAAAGGGAAGGTGCCAGCAGCACTACTGCTTGCCAGCCCCGTCAGACTCTGGGCTGCATCTCTGTGCAAAGCAGGCAAGATGAAAAGCCTTGTTTCACCTCCATGCTGCCTAGAGTGGGGACTGATATGGGGGCTTATAAAATGCACCCTAATAGTTGCCAAAGGAAAGCCTTCTGCCATCACATCCTACATTACCTTCCCTGAGCTGGTCATGTTCTGTTTTGCAAAGTCAGTAGGGTTTTCTGGAACCCACCATTTTCAACTTCACAGCTGTAATAAGCAAGGGCATCTCCTTAATTTCCAGTCTGCATTTTATTTACTTACCTATTCTTATGCCAGGATTCACTGTAGTACTTCCGTTCTCTCTCTCTCTCTCTCTTGTGTTTGGCCCCTCCTGCTCCTCACTGGTTTAAAATACATGAACATGAGTTACAGAACAGATATAACTGGGGAAGTTTCAAGACTTCACACTGAACTAGGTAAAATTCTACAAAAAAAGGTCTCATCATTGCACTCAGGTCTGTAGCATGACTCAGCCGATTCATATCACGAAGTACTTTACCCACTTTCTCATAAATACTTGTACTTTTCATTTCATCTGAGAATTTGTCCTACCACTGACATTGCTTTCTCTATTGCTCTATCTTTCTTTGCCTTGCTTTCCTCGCCATTCCTGTGTCTTCCTTTGCTTTGCTTTCCTCTTGTGGTCTGCACAAAGGGATGTGTAGGAGAGACACTGTCTTCCACTTTCACCTCCTAGTTTAAATTTCTTCTTATCAGGAACAATATCTGAAGGCAAGCAAAAGAAACTTTCTTATGCAGGAAACACTTTTAGGAACATCCTAAACCTTTTTCAGTCTTCTCCGGACTCCTGACGTAAAAATGTGGGCGTAAGAATGTAGCAAAAGGTGACAAAAGACCCCACATATTTATTGGAAAGCTAGAGCTTGATTCAGTTGCATAAGTGTAGCTGTATGATACTATTTATGACACCAGAGGTCATCTAAGACATCTTCACTAAGCTTGTAGATATGACACAAGATCACCACACCTTTCTGGAAAAGCCTCTCAAACGTAGGTGGGATCCTCAGGGGCATCTGGATGCCTCTGCTTCACTAGGACAGAGCACAGAGCACAGAGCTATTCAAGTCACCTGCACCTGTCTCCCAAACAGCTCTGCAGGCTCTGCTGACAGTGGAGCCCAGTGCTAATGAGCAACAGGAGCTGTTGGCAGTGGCAGGAGCTCTGACACGCAGTTCCCATGTATGCGTCCAAATCCCTTGTCCCTTGGCTGAGTGTCAGTGTATGTGCTTAGCTTAGGTTGCAGGGCTCCATTAACTGGGTAAGGAATTTCTGCTCTTGGAATCAGATGTTCCAGTGAGATGGTATTTCGGTGGAGGATTGAATGAGGAGAGGAGGAAGACAGTGAAAAAAACAGGAATGGAGGTGTTGTA
The DNA here is from genome assembly GCA_013399195.1 of Dicrurus megarhynchus. NCBI lineage: Eukaryota > Metazoa > Chordata > Aves > Passeriformes > Dicruridae > Dicrurus > Dicrurus megarhynchus. The sequence goes on from VXAD01008756.1 coordinate 1,659,126, forward strand.
TGGGATCTTGGGTTATAAAACAGGTGCCCATGGCAAATATTTGTGGAGGGTTGTATTATGAGTCGGTTACCTTTCGGTTAAAAGGCAGTATAGGCAAAGAAAAGCTGCTAAGTAAGATTTTTTTATGATTTATGTAAAAGGAGGAAGCCTTAACAGACCAAAGGAGCTAATTATCAAAGACAGCCAATCTCACAATTTGAATGTGTGTGTGCAAGTTTCAACCAACTTTAGAAAATACTTTAAACTTCTATTCCAAGAAAGAAGAGAGAAAAACTAGCAGGGAAGGACTGCTAACATAACTGGATGAATAATCCAAGGTGAAGAATCCTAGAAACAAACAGGAAATAGAGAGAGAAAAATAGGAAAATGAAAGCAAGGAAATTCTCTTAAAAGTTGTAGAGGTAAAAGCAAGATTTAGCAAACCCTGAGTGAACTTTAGACTTCAAAGGTTGTGAGAAAAGGATGACACCTTCACTGGTTATACAAAAAATGAAGAGGTAAGAAAGTGGAGCATTATGGGGTGAACATTAAAGATATTGTATCTTTGCTTCCAAAACCTAAGTAAACGTGTTGCCTCTGTTTTCAAGAGCTTGGGGAGAAAGGCAGTGGTTAATACAAATGAGGTTAACTACAAGGAGCTCAGGTGTTTATGAATTCATGAATGGATAACCTCCATTGCTGGACTTTGAAAGGATCACCAAATAACACCAGGTTTGGGAGCAAAGTTTTTCAATAAAATTCACAGTTTAGGAGTGATATTATGGAAATAGAGAACAGCAAAGGTAATATCTATGTTTTAGAAATGTGAAAAATGTGACATGTGAAAAACACAGACTTGTTCGTCTGATCTCAGTCAACCACAGGTCCTTAGAATGAAATAAAAGAATTACCTGGAAGCAGGTAAATGAAGAAATGCAGCACACTAGACTTAAATGACATTTCCTTGATAGGATAATTAATTTTCTGAGACAAAAAAATTAAGTGAATCATGCAGGTCTATACTTAAGTATTTGAAAGGGGGCTACATAGGCAGTTGTTAGGTGAACTGGAGGAGGGCATTAACAGAAGAAATGTTATAGAGAACTGGCTAAACTTGGGTCATAAATGGGGTTAGTATTGAAAGGCATTATAAGGGAGGCACTTTCTCTGATGTGGCTGGTGATTTAAGAATTTCTTGTCCATGCAGAGAGAAATCAGAGCATCTGAATATAATAGGATGTGATTCAAGATTCAACTAACAAAAGATTTTGCTGTCAGCAGAGAGCTTTTCTGAAGTAAATGACTGGAAGGCCACCTGACTAGAAGGCAACTGCAGTGAACAAGCCATGAGAAACACAAATGTAATCTCAAAGATATCAGTACATCCACCAAAAATAGGAAAGCAAGTCTGCCATTTTAGAAGGCATTGGTGAAATTTTAGGTGCAATATCTCAATTAGGTACAACTAGGAATTTTTTTTGTTGTTGGTTTTGGTTTTTTCATTTTGGGGTTTTTTTTAGCTTAGTTAGAGCAGGTGACCAGGATGCTTTACAGCGTGTTAGATTTATTTATTCAGCGAATGGTGGTTTCTCTCACTCCAGTCACTCATGTGACTCAGAGTTTCTCCTTCACACACATATCCCAGTAACTCCTGCCAGCACTGCCTGGCAAAAGCCTGCCACCTTTGTCCCACCTCTGCTTTCTACATGATTTTATGTCCTAGATACCAACCATGATTTGTCTGGGAAATGGTAAATCATAAGTCTGGACTGACACATCATACCTATAACTGCAATTAAAGTCGTTTTAAAAGCATCCCCGCCTCTCCTACGCACAGCATTTGGGGGGAGTGCAGATTACAGTGCATTGCATACTGAGGCACAGTAAGGGCAGTGGGCTGGGCTTGTTCCCACTCAGGCTTTTGCCCTTCTGCTGTTCTCTTGCTCACCCACCATATCCTGATACTGCAGGAAAAAACATCTGCTTTGGCTGTCTCTGCAGCTGTTTGACTTGGCGATACGTGGTCATAAAACCATCCTAAAACCTTTGCTACTCAAAGTTATTGTGTGACTTTGTGCTAGCTGTTCCTGAGTAACTTCACAGAAGAGAAAAGCAAAGGATGTTTTCAGGTTTTAAACCTTAAATTGAGATCAGACCAGAAATAGCTATGAAATCACTACAGATAAAAATCAATGGTGGCACAAGTTTTGGTGCAAATGTAAATCTCAGAAGATTTATCTGCAGGCTCTTCTGATACACCAGGCTTCTTAAAGCAAAAAGCATTAGAGTACAAGTCAAGAGCAAAACTCAGCAAAACAAGCTACAAGAAACACAGGCCCTGCGCGAGAAACAGAGGACAGCCTTCTGGAAGCAGTGATGAGCTCTCATTGCAAGTGCGTGGTAAGGAGAGCTAAAAAAGTAATTCTTGCTTGTATAAACAGGCAGGTGATGAGTAAGGAACATGGTTCGCCCCTGTGAAAGCATATCTGGTGCTGATAGTCACAACTTCAGCATCAATTTCATAAGGAAGGAGACAATAAAGAAAAGCAATAAAAAATTACTCATGGGCTGGGAAAAATGCCTGCAGATGTGAGGTTGAAATTTTATCAAAGAAAGGACTGGGAAGTGACTGTACTAGAGTATGCGATTATGTAGAATCTGTAAAAGATGCTTCTATCTAGTTGCAACATGAGATGGGAAGAGATACTTGAGAGAAGTGCAGGTTCCTGACCCCCTTGCCAGCATATAGGGGTGAACTGGTGTATAGGGTGCACAGGTAGCCCAACCAGATAATCTAATGGTTCTTCTTAATCCTAAATTCTGTGAATTTTTGAATCATAGAGCAAAGGCCTTTCTCTGTTCGGGATTCCCATCCCTCACTAGAGGACAGAGCAAAAGTCCTCTGGAAGGCTTTCCACTGGCTTCAGGGGCTGTGGGCCAATGCCACAACATAGCAGTGACATACTTCTCTTTAGAGAAATATCAATTAACAGCAGTGGCCTAAGAAATATCCTTGCTTCCAGGGAAGTGAAATTAAGATTTTGAAAGACAGACCAGTGCTGTCTTTTCCACCCACAAAGACTCAGAAAACCTCACCTGAACAACCCTTACAGATCCTGGATGGCATGCTGGGACGCTGCTAACAAGACTCTGAGCATCTCTGAGGGAATTAGCTCTTCACATTAATTTTCTGGCAGGCAGCTTTAGACCAATCTCTTCTATATATTACCTTTGATCTGCAATTTTTTTTTTTTTTTTTGCCAGGGCTTAGCTCACTGCATTGCCATATCCTCAGGTAAAACCATGTGAGCTCCGTTGTGCCGCACAGCTGGAGAGATGTGCTTCTCCTCTTGACCCTTTCACAAAGCTCGAAGGTTAAAGCAGTTATGAGCTCCTCAGTGGGACTGACTAGCTAATTATCAACTTCAATTTCATGCACTGTTTTTATCCATTTAGCTCCTAATGAAAGGCTTTGATGCTGCATTTAACAGAAAAATTCCAGTTCATGCTCACCAGCTTTTCAAATCTCCTTTGCCATGAGAGAAGGGATGTGCTTTTTTTCAGGAGGTTGAGACCTCTCTGCTGAGCTGTTAAATTCAGTGTTAGGTGCTATAGCAGCAGGAGTACATTGCATTTTTCACCATAAGGGCTTTAAACCAGCCAGGCTCTGCTTACATATGTGCCACAGAAAAAGATGAGGATGAAGAAAGACCCAGGTGCAGATTTCTCTGTCCAGTCCCTGCCCTGGGGTGGCACATGAGAGGTAGGTGAAAGAGCACAGTCCCTGCTGTGGTCAGCAGTGGGAGATTTCAGCGGAGGTTGCTCTTCTGGAGGTCTCTCACTCTCCACAGCCATTGTGGTTTTAAATGACATGCCAAATTTAGGCCATTGGACTAGGTGTTAAAATTGGTAAACCATGCAAGGACAAGAACAGCAGTTGGACTCAGGTGCATTCCCACCCCAGAAATCACACCAGAATTTCATCAGACTTGCTTCTTTGAAGAGTGTCTTCTTAGGACCATGTGTAGGACAGCACAGGATTAAACATATTTAATCCTGAATGCACAGTTCCCTGGGTGCACGAAGGGGAGGAAACTGATTTCCTGCAGCACTCTGGTGGATGTGGCCAAGAAGGATTATGTGTAACCTCTGTCTGGCAGTGATCACCATCCAGGCTTGTGACCCTGATTTTCCTCAATTATGTCATCAGGATTATTATTTTTCCCCCATTCTGCCTGAAGACACATTTCAGTTCCAATCTGTCCCAGCTGAAACAGCTCAGCTTGGTCTGGCAAAGAACAGCCTGAAGATTTCATTGCACTGGATGTTTAACTCTGATACTGAGTATCTGAATGAACTCTTTCTTTCTTTTTACGTCTTCAAACATAATGCAACCTCCTAAATACCATCTTCCTCTCCCCCCACGGCACTGAAGAAAGAGCTCTTGCCAACAACATCATCAGCTGATAGTGGGGAAAATGTCCGTGTGATTTCATGAAAGCTGTAGGAAGGGGCAGAGAGTCTCCTACTGCTCCCAGGAGAACATCCTTGGGTGCATCTGGAGACTGAGATGTCCAAATGGTAGAGTGGGATGGAGCTAGACTTGGAGGGGCTTGGAGCTGGGTTGTGTCTGCACTTATGGCACAATGATCCCTCCTCTCTGCTGGGCGCTTCTTTACTGGGGGTTCCTCCCAAAGAAACTTCAAATAGAAAGCATCAACAATTTGGACCTTTTTTGTGCCTTTTTTGTGCAGACAAAAAAAGGGCCAAGCAGTGTAGATAGCTCAGTATCAAGGCCTTCTTGTTTTTTAAACTAAACCACTGTTTTTTAAACTAAACTATTTCAGTAAATCCTCCTATTTCAGCACCATTTCAAAGCAAGAGTAAGAATCCTATAGCTTACCTATGACCTAACTGCTCAGAAGTGCAATTTTGTTTCCCTTAAAACTCAGACTAAACAGTTTCAAGCCTCCAGAGAATTTACTTAAGCCTTGTCAGGTTTTGAAATCACATTAAAAAAAGTAAATAATCTCTACTAAAATGACTGCCCATCCTGGAGAGGTGTTTACCAGGGCCAACTAAAAGCAGAGCCATAATTGCTTTTGGGGTAGTACTCCCTCGACACCCCTCAGAGCCCCCTTCCCCTCCCAGCTGACTAACGCTGTGTGAAAATCTACTGCATCGTCATTTTCTGTGTATGCTGCTGAGGGATAAAGGACAAAGGAGAGGCAAACTGTGCAATGAACTGCTTCACTGCTGAAGATGGCTGGAAAGCTGCAGTCAATCTGTCACAGCCCACCTCCCAGGCGGACCCGCAGCAAGGGTTAACGAAATCAGAGTAGATCGCAACACTCCTCTGGAGTGCCTGTGTTCTGCCATGCAGCAGCTGTGCCTCATGAAGGGAAGGTTTGAAGCTTTAACTGCAACAAGAAAACCTTCCCTACAAAGAAAACACACAAGAAAAAAGGTGAGAGCCTAAACTCTGACACCAGTGACTTTAAGCCGTGTCTCAATAAGGCAGGCAAATTGTCTGGCCAGCATGCTATTCAGAGGTGATATCAAGTATTGATTTATTTCCAAGAAACCTTAATTACGTTGTTCAAAGTCTTGAAAAAGAAAGAAGGTCTTGGAGTTATCAGCAGTTCAACACCAGGCAACTGATAAAAATACCCATCAGTGATTTTGAACTGTTTTAATACACTTCTTGATATTTTTCTTAGAAAAAAAAACAACCAAAGAACAGAAGACAATCATCACCAGATATGCTCTTTTAATCTAACTAACCAGCACAGCATGCTGGCAGCAACTTGTTCCATTACCTCCTCACACTGTCGCGGCTTTATGCTTCACTTATCTGAACAGATGAGCAGACAACCTCTACTTCCAGAGCATCCTTCAGATTTTTTTGGTGTTTCGAATTAGTGATGCAAATCTAATTTTGCCGAAACAGGCCTAGACTCCATTACTGAGGGAGCATTTTCTATGTGGATTAACAAGGCTGCCTTGTGTCACTGCCTGATGTAAGGTGCAGAAATGCCCAATTTATCAGAATATTAAATGCAAGAGCCTGTTGTGGTTTCTCTCTAGCCTACAGAGTGTACATTTGCAGCTCTGCAGCTGAATTCCCTTCATCAAACACCTCATTACCTTGGTAAAGTGAAGGGAAATAGCAACTTAAATACTTCAGGAATATGCTGCTTATACATTAACCCATGAGCTGTAGCTGTAGGAATCAGACAAGCACCACAGCATATCTTTTGTTTAATCGAAAATCAAACCAGAAAAAAATATATTCCTGTTGAGTCTGGGATGTTGCTCCTGACAAAAATGAGTGTGAGGGTGAAGGAATGGTGTTGGTAAGGAATTCAGTCTATTTCTGTACTGGGGTACCCGGGAGCATTTCTGAGGTGTGTGCCCCCACTCTGTGCTGAAATAAAACACAGCTATGTACCACCCACCCCCTCCAGGCTCTGGTGTCCCCAGTGGGTGTGCGGGCTGGACAAAAGCTCTGACAGTCTGAAAAGTCTCTCATCTGCACTTCCAAGGGAATATGATCCCACAGCATCCCCCATGCTATTCCACTGGCCAATTTAAACAAAGACCAGGTTTTCTTTCTGACTGAGTAAAATCTGAGTGACCTTGTAGAGTTGCTTGTTCCTTCATGGATGGTCTATCTTACGTAAATCAGTGTGGGTAATTTTTATCTATTTAGCAAATATATTCAGAATGGAACAAACACTGGAAATTACAGATGGATACTCCAATAGAAGGAAGCACCTAGGAACACAGGAGTAATCTTCGGGGCCTTGCAAGCCAACATGCCACCCCTTGTGAGACTGTCCATTTGTAGTGAAATTGCCAAAGAGGAAACTAAATTGCAAGATATCTCTGTGCAGTGGGGATAATGTATAATCCCCTTAGCACAGGGTAACTAGGAACAGGATATAGGTCTATTGAGGCTTCAGAAGTTATATTTTTATCTCTAAAAGCCTCTGCCTCAGAGGAATCATTGCATGGAAATTCTGCACCTCTCAAAACAGAAAATGTTCCCAAATTCATCTGGAAAGCCTTTGTCATTGTTAGCATTTTAGCTGTGACAAACAGGGAACGGTTTCCAGCAATCAGCTGAGCAGCTGCCCCACCGGATGAAAAAGCTGGACAGGATGGTGAACTCTGATTTTGTGGCTCATGTGCTGTAAAGCTCTGCTGTGCTCAGGACTGATATACCTGCCACAGAGCACAGGAAATGACAGTGCAATGGGCTGCTGTGTGCAAACCCAGAGCTGTTATGCAAGACTTGCTTTTCCAGAGAACTGTAAACTCCAGTGAACTGTGTATCTTCTCTGTCTGTTGTTGTTTATGTGCCTATTGATTTATTTACCCATCCATCCACCCAAAAGTAACTCACAGCTAGAGACTTCTCAAATGCAGTAAGGATATTTCCATGTTCCTACTTCCGTTCTGCCAGGAGTTATTTTTCTGGCAGTTCACAAAAGTTTTTGTCAGTATCTATAAAGTAAAAAAAATTAATTGTGCAGAACGGGTAGTTATTTGCTGATGGAACTCTGTCTACTGATTGCAAAGATGGCCAAAAATCACCAGCAACTTACTTTTGGGATAAAAAATTGTAACAGAAACTGTGGATTTTTATTACACTGGAACAAAAGTCACTGCATTTTCAAAATGTATCTTCACTTGTATGTGCTGCTAATCACCCATTTAACCAAAGAGGAGAACTACTGCAGCAAACCATATGGGGCTTTGAACAAAAGGAATAAAAAGGGTCTTCTTATTACAAAAATGATGGAAGTAGGTATAGTTCAAGTTCTTTGTTTCTTCTAGCCTGCCCTACAGCAGATTCTATAGGTATGCAAGGAACAGAGGGGACTCCTCAAAGACACCAGAATCTCACTTTAAATCCCTTTGAAGTTCCTTCCCAGTGTGGAAATATTTGAGCATCCCAGCAAGTCCTGTCTGTGCCAGTGAGCTTTGAAGACCTGACCTTGAGGGTCCTTGGCCCAGATTGGTAGACACATATAACTCTCACCAAAATGGGACTAAACAAAGGTTAGTGAGGTGATGAAGAGTCAGTTCCTCATTTTCACTGTCTAATTCAAAAAGGTATGGGGACATAAAACTGGGGCACTATCAATTGCAAATCATTATGTGAGATCAGCATTGAAGGCCAAACCTAAGGCAGGCAGATCTAATGATGCATCACTCAAAGGGAGCAGGCAATAAAATGTTCTTGATCTTTGAAGATATTATATGCCCATACACTTGCATAAAAATTGTCTTAAAGGGGATGCAATTATTTTAATGGTGTCCCTAAGCTGGATCTGGGCAGGTGCAAGTGGCAAGTTGTATTTCTGCAAGTGCTTCAGACCTTTCAAAATAATACATTTTTGGAATTTGTAATTATCCTGAGAACATTAACTCAGCTGGCATCCTGAAAGATCAGTCCTGAGTAGAATAAAATCTAGTGACTTTGAAGGTCAAACAGAGCAGTTACCAAGTTCTGCTTGAAGAAAGGAGCCCATGGAAAGACAGAATCTCTTTTTTTGTGTTGTGGGGGTGGGGTTTTGTTGTTGTGTTGTTTTGGTCGTTTTTTGTGGGGTTTTTTTTGTGGTGGCTAAATTTAATTTGATCCTTATCCAGGTTTAATCTGTGTGTGTGTGATTTTCCTCAAGACCATTTTGTGTTATGCAGAGTGGAGTAAGTGTGCACTGGCTCCTTTTCTTTCTTGTACCTGGTGTGCTTTCCCTTTGTACCTATCCTGGGCAGAAGTACAAGATTACTCAAGAAGCAGCACAGCTTTTCTTCAGTCAGCTGCTCTAAGTGTAAATGACTGAATGAAATTAAATGTCAGAAGAGTTAGGACATATATCACATTTTGTTCCCAGTCTTAAAGCTCTGAAAAATAAAAAGAAATTATGTTTTCTGAAACCGTGACTCTTATCTCAATTGCCCAAGATTAATTTCTATGTTCCCTTCCTTCCTCCCCTGCAGCCTTTTGGGCCCAACTGCCTGAAACTTTTCTTATCTCTCTTCCTAAAATGGACCATATCTCCTTCCCGCCACCTCTTTCTCACAAGCATTTGCACAGCCGTTCCTTTCCATGGCAGGAAGGCTCTCATGATGATTGTCAGAAAAATCAAGTTGTTTAATTTCTGGTTTGAATTCACTGCTGACCCTGCTCTGACAGTCTCTTGAGGTTCCTCCCAACCTGAGTGGTTCTCTGAGAGAAACGAAGCCCTGAGACAGTGACCACGGGATCACCTCACCAATTGTCTGCAATCGTGCTCCAGCATTAACCAAAAATGTGCACCAGATCATTGCACACAGAAAGTGCAGGCAGAGGTACAGCTGCCTAAAATCTTTTTGGAAAGGCAGTAGTGGCAGTCCTGAGAGAAGTCTTGCCCAGCCCCTTGATCTTGTCAGTTCTTTACACACAGTAAGAACTGCCTGCATTGCACATCTGGGAGAGCTGAGAGGTGGAAAGGCAGACAGGACTTCTCTGAAGTCAGCTATGTGCGGATTTGATTGCCATACAAAAATCTGGGAGCTGGACTGGGTGCTGCAGCATGCGTGCTAGAGAAGTCCACTTGTAAACACACTCACAATGCCCCCGCGTCCAAAACAGACAGGAACACGTGCACCCAAACCACTTGTGGAAAGGAAAGGAACACAAACAGCCCCAGGGCTTGCTTGCGTATGGTCTAGAAGCAGACTTCCTGTGAGATAAAGAAAACTGCTGTGGAGCTTACGGTTTGATCCTGACCTGCTCATAACTCCAGGTTTCCAGGAACTTTAGGAGTGATTTGCAGAAAGGACTGATTCCTCTGCCGTCATCCAGGTACCCAAATTTTTGTTATGTTAATTACTGCATTTGGCACAGAGAGGTTTTTCAATCATCTCTTCTGCTGATGATATCTATACTAAGTCAGAAGCAGCGGAAGGGCCTCAGATTAGCTAAGTGGTTCCCTTCATTTGAGGATGACCTATTATTCCCACTCCTGTGAGAAAACACAACATTCTACAGAAGACTGAGGAATAAGGTTCTATCAAGTCATATTTCTAAAATCCTTTTGAGCTCCTGTTAAGATTTGAAACTGAGAAGCCCATTTAAAGTCATTCCATTTCACCCATTGCTAATTTTATTTATGCTGAAGTACTTTCAAATAATATTTAACCAGTGTGCAAGCAAAAGATGTGCAGATGGAAGGCAAATAGGTAAAAGGACAATTTATGACCCAGAAAAAGCTGAAAGCCATTTTTACTCGTTATAAATGACGCTCTTTGTGTTTCAGATCTTTGACACTTTAAATCCTAGTTAACATATATGATGATTTAGCCCATAAACCAGTTCCGCCCCGAGACAATGCATTTCCTTGATTAAAGGGAAATTTAAGGGAATATTTAATGTATCGTATAACAGTAAAACTCTTCTACTTAGCAAATAATTCCAGATATCCAAAACTTCATCAAAGCAAGGTTGCACTGGCTATTCTGTATCTGCTTCATAGAAACCACATTTCTCCTTTTTAAACTGGATTTTTAGAAAGTAATAATAAAATATTGGAAATGTGAATGAATAAATAAAAATATTCAAGCCCCTCTTGGAAAAATAAAAAGAGTGTATAAGTAGCTGAACATTTTCATGTGTGTGGATGACTGCCATTATTTCACAGAAATGAGGATAAGGAGCACTGGAAGAGATCTCAAGACATTTTCTGGTTTGAGTGTACCTCGACTGTGTGACATTTATCACTGAGGATATAGAAAACTATTTCTAGGATGTTCATGAAGGCAGCTCATCTATTTCTTGAATAAACCTATCCATGTAGACAGTTGCAAAAAAACCCAGTAGACAATGCTGAAAAAATAGGCAATGTGAGAGACACCAGGAGTGTAGGAAAAGCGGTGAGAAACCAGAAAGAATGGCACTGGGATCTCAATTTGTATTCGGTGGGTACATGCAATAAGAGAAGGATAAAAGGTCAGAGGCAACTATCTTGCCCATGAGGCTATTGTGACACCAGCAAACTCACACAAAAATCTCTTAGGAGAGATTTTTCTAAGAACTGGCCTCTAACCAGTTCTTACAAAACCCAGTGAAGCTGACTGCTATATTGCTTTAGTCATTTTCTTTCCAATGCCTTTCCTGATGATGCCTTATTTCTCGGGGCTTGATGTAGAAAAATGTGAGGCTGGGGACTCAAACAGTTTCCTCTACCAGCTCCTCTTGGATTGCATCAATTTCCTGGCTGTGCTCATGCATCTGTGAGCCACTGAGTGCAGGTGATTTGGCCTCTGTGCAGTGACAGAAACACAAGTCTCCTGTCCTGCCCTATCATGGCTCTGTCCTGCTGTCCTGTGCAGTGGTTCTGCCTGTGGAGAAGGGACCAGGCAGCTCCATTAAATCTTCGTTATAGGTGTGCCACAGCAGCAGCAACCCTGGGCCTCAGTGGGTGCTTCAGGCAACTCCTGGCATGTCACCTTTGGTCTAAGAAAGCTGTGAGAGGTGATATCTGTCCATGTGGAGGGACAGTATCAATCACCATAAAGACAGACACAGCAAGAGATCAGATGGGTCAGTCAAACCAGATACATTTTTTTCTAACCACTATGCCTTCCTCATTCTGTTCTTGCATTTACAAACTTCTAATTTCCTCTTCTGTTATTTTAGTAATCATCTATGTCTATATTTACTTTAAGCACTTAGCAGAGTCTTTTTCTTCCTTTATAGAAAACTGGATTGATGTCCAAGCCTAACTGAGGGGTTTTCCTGAATTTATTTTCTTTTAGTGACTTTTAAATAAAAGCCTCGGTCCCACTTCCTCCCTTGTATTCCCTTTTCAATCTCCAACTCTGATGTTTTCAGTAATTTCTGATTTTTTTCCCTCTTAACATTTTGAGTTGCATTTCTGCATAATGAACTGGAGTCCACTACCTTTTGCAGGCTGTGTGGTATTAATTTATGAGCCATAAGCTGGAAACTGCTGCTTTACCCTCTTCTCTCTGTTCTAGTAACAGCAAGATTTGACTCATTTGCACCTGAGATTGTGTGTGTTACCAAACACTGTGGGAGCAGAGGTTGTCAGAAATTAACTGGGGAACCCAGTAATCATATAGAACAGTCTTTTTCTTTTTAAAGGAAGAAGGAAAAAAACCTTTTTCTGATCAGTTTTGGTGCTGTGAAGGTGTTACCCAGTTTATGCTGTGCACCCATCATTTCACTCAGACACACATGTTTTCGAAAAGCCCCGTTCACAGAAATCTAGGGATGGGAATGCAGAGGTCAGCACTGGCGCTCCTTGGGATGGAGAGAGGTGGCAGCAACTCTCTCTGTGACTCAGCCTGCTGGAAATGACAGCCAGGCTCTTGCTTTGTCCTTCCCATGACACAGCAATCTCGGAGGCAATCTCGGAGGAAAAGTCACCATCACTCACAAGCCCATGTTCTCTGTGCCCATCCTCAAGTGGCTGGCGGAGATGATATTGCTCAGCTCAGCAGCTGCCTGTTTTTTCCTGCCAAGTGGAAATGGACCCAATTGCTTTTGTGGAGGCAGGCTTTACCTTGGCTATGTTCCTTTAAATCAAAGCATTTGAATTTCACTAAGAGCAAAGCATAAGTACAATGAAAGCCAGGAGCTCCTTTCAATATGGAAAAGTTTCCCAAAATGACTCAAATTAAATTTCATAAGAAGAAGTCCATAGTTCCATGAAATTTATAGATGCATTAGAGAAAAAGAAGTATATTGCAGGGTAGTTGATTTAGTGCTGATTCTTTGGGCAGCACTCAGCAAAGTAAAGGAGGAATGTGATTTGGAAATACGCTGGAGGGGATTCAGGAGTATGCTGGCAGCATCAAGTTTCATCCAATTTGAGGGGATTTTCACTCCACTTGGATACTGTAACCAACTGGGTTTACTATCAAATTACATTTCTCTGGATCTCCCGTAAATCTGAGAACTAATGAAAATAAATGCAAATATAGAGCATTTTGCCCCACTGCGCTCCCATTAAGCCTTCAGCCATTCTGACATAATTTGTTTCTCTTTTGCCGTCTCTGCTTTTACGGGTTGTGTATGGAGACCAAAGCTTCCATCATACTGCGGGAGGACACACACAGGAACAGCCCATTGGGGAGCAATCCGAAAAGCGCCGCTGCTTGGGTTTCAAACGAGGCCTTTTGTCTGGGACCAGTTGCTGGGTCTGTGCATGCATGTAGGTGAGACTGACCTCAGTGTTAGGGCTAAAGGAAAGGCTCTGGGAATTTTGAGTGTACTGGGGCCCTTGGTGAACACCTGGCATTTGAAACCAGGACACCTGCACCTCGGAGGTGCAAAAGGTTTGTGTGTCCTGTGTGCTGGGCACGGCAGAGGACACTGGCACCAGCAGGTTACATAGTAGGTGTTGCTGGCCCATATAACATAAACTGGCAATAAAGATAAGTGGGAGTCTGGGTGACTCTTCCTGCCCATTGTGTTGGATGCATTCAGGAAAAGTAAAATAGAAAACAACATTTTTTATTCCCATGAATTAGATACCTTACCTTCCATTAGGCACCAGAAGAAGAGAGCCAAAGGAGTCTAATCCTAGTGATTGCACACAGCCAGGCTTGCTTAACATAGCATGCAAAAACCTTGCAAAAACCAGCCCTGAAGCCTGTGGCAGGGGTATCCATAAGCAGACACTTGAAAAGGCTGGGTGCTTGTTAATGCTTAACAAGCATGTCCTCGTTAATGTTTAACAAGCATGTCCTCATCTGACTCAGTGGTGTTGAGCTGTTTATCTAATCCCTAAATTCTCCAAGAGAAAAAACCTCTCTTTATTAGCCTATGACAAATAAGTAAAGTGGAGGACCGGGAAGAACCTTGCTGCATTTTCTTTGTCACAGTAAAGCAGCCTGTTCTACACAGCCTTCCCTTTAGGAGATGAAGCAATATTTTAGACTGATTAGGGCAAATCTCCTTCCCTCTACCATGATGGTGAAAGAGGTAATATTTGTCTGTCCTGGGGTTTGCAAATGGATTTGAGAACTCTCTTCAAATTATCTCTTCTGCCAGACTCATCTGAGGTGGAACTTGGGAACAAGTGAGAGGGCACTCTTTTGAGCCAGACTTAGTTTAATTTTAGACAGGGACTCATAGTTCAAATCTAAGGCCAAACCATGCCTAAATGGAATATAGCTGTGGGAAATGTGTAGGTTTTCTAGCTACATTTCAATATTCAGACTTCTGTTCTATTCTATAGAAAATATAGGTTTATCCCTTCTCCTGAAAATAATCCTTGCGGAATTCTGTGGGTTCATTCTCCCAAATTAGGCATTAGAGCAAAGGTGCTCTCTATGTGGAATGATACCAAAGTCCTGACTTGGCTGACCAAGGAGTTGTTTTCTAAAAGAATTAGACAGTGGGTCTCAACCAAGTCTACTGGAGTAGGATCCAGTGTCATGTTAAGGGCCCAGATTTCAGGGTTTATTTAAGTCGTCATGGCTAGGGCAGAGCAAGTGCCACAGCTACTCATAGCTCTGTTTCATAAAACCCATGTCAAAAGTGGGACCACAAATGGTTTTGCTTGGAAGCAGTGTGGGCTGTCGGACACATTCCCCTGTGAAGCAGGATGGAGCAACATCACTCTGGTCAGAGGGAGAATCCCCCATTCTTGACATCTGCTCTAACAGGGTTTATAAGAAGCCATTGCACTTAATGAAGCTGTGAGTGCTATTTTTAGACTACGGCACGAGTAATTCTGCCCTGTTTCTTTGACACAGAACAGTCATTTCCTTTAAAAGCCCATGCCTGGTTTTACAATCTAACTGCCCATCCATACTTCAGCCAGCGGTTTTGATTTTGTGTTCCTATTCTGACTTTCATCTTTTCTGGTTGCCGTGGTGATGGCAACACAAACATCTCCAAAGGATGAGCTACTTCCCTCAGAAGAAGAGCATCTTACTGTATGCATCAGGACTGCAGAAATGTTTAATGCATTTTTGACCACATGGTAAACTAGTTTGGTAGGTCATAAAGCACAAATCACCATCTGGGTCCAAGGTCATGTCAGCTCCATTGAGGGAACATTTTATTTCTTTCTTTTCCGTTCTGAAGACTACATTTTGTTTCTCACTCAAGCCAAATCAGGGGTCTAACTTATGAATAGTATTTGGCAACCTAAAGAACTATTTATAGACCAAGTAGAATATCTACTGCCAAAAGAAGTTTCTCCTCAGTCTCATCAGATCTAAATCAGCTTGATTATATGCTTTCAGAAACATATTTCAGGCCTTTATCCTCCTCCTCATGGCATTTTCCACATAGGAAGTTGAGCAAAACACCTCAGCCCCTCCACAGAGGATTAATTGTTGTCAGCACACACCGCAAATGTAATTCTACATCTGATGAAATTGGGAGAAAGTGTACAAATAACTTGATCAAAGTGTGTGAAGGAGATGAATGCAGAACCCAGACAGGGCTCATGTGCAAACTGCATGGTACCTGCTCCCGCGCTCAGACTGTTTGAACACAACACTTCAGCAAACATGTTGTGCAAAGTGCTGGTCTCCAAAGCAGCTTTAACATGATCAACAAAGCTCTTGCAATGTTCTTGACTTGGAACAGCGTCTCAGTGCTGGATGTTTGGCACAGGATGGTGTGTAGCAACCTGCCCACCTCTGAGTCTTTGCAGGGTTAAAAAATCTCAAACAGTGCTTGAGGGTGGGCTTCTTCTGAGCTTCTGCATTACTTTCCTGTGGGAGGGAATTATTGGACTACAGTTGTACCTGGAAAAAAAAAATGTTTATTGCAATTAAATATTCAGGTTGGAGTCAGTAGAAAAATCTTTCCAACATGAAGATGGGCAACCTCATCCGTTGTAATCTAGAGACAAACCCAGGATGGTATCCCTCCTCTTTTTCAGCATGCAAAGAGTTAAAGCAATATGCTTTGAAATGTCCCTAGCTTCAGGCTCACCTCCTCCCACTCCTGGTCCCTGCCCTGTATTCTGGAACTGTAACTGGCCACACTCGACACTCGGAAGGAAAAGAGAAAGGACAATATCATTCACATTTGGAAAATGTAAGAATAAATGTTGTTCCCTCGGGGAATCACTTGAGTGACACAATGGAAAAAAGCCCTGGGGGCATGTCTTCCTGCACCATCTGCCTCCACACCCAGTGCAAAGGCCCCTGGGCTTCCAATGGAATTAAGTCTACATTTTGTGTTGCACAAGCAATACACATTTTGAAGCGATCTTTCTTAGCCATGAATATGTCCCAAATCAGCTGGTGCTGCTCAGCATAGAGAGTTAAGCTCACACTGCCAAATTTTGCAGCAAATGTTCTTCATCTATTTTAGCAATTCTGAGATTTATAATTTTATCATAAATTCTAAAAAAAAGAAAAAACAACCAACAAAACCCTAATAAGTGAAATATTACTGAATATAATCTCAAAGATAGAAAACATTCTTGCATATAGGTACACGCAACCATAAATTGTATATTATTAATATATTTACTGTCTGTATTACTTTAAGGCACGTGTACAGGGTAGAAAAAACCATGCTACTCAAAGGTTTTAAATATTTTGAATATAACTCCAAGAAGGTTTCAGTTTGGTATAGAAGTGCTTGTAAACTTCCTTATGTATTTGTGAAAATGGCAGTTAGAGGGTGGCTTTTTTAAATTTGCTTGGCAAAAATTTTAATAGCAGCAGCTGTCCAAACATGCTGCAAGACACCCTTACACAAATATACAACACCTACTGAGAGAACTGAACTTTTGGATTGGTATTTTATTTACAAGCAAATCCAGTTGCTCTTGTACTCCCATCACATACTGCCTCTTACAGATGGTTGTGTGCTTTTTTTTGTTTTAAAGAGTTTTGGGGATATGTAACTCCTATGGTATCTAGATCTATTCAGGAGCTTTTGCATCTCTGTGAGCCTTCTGGGACAGAGAGGATCTTTATTTAATTGGTGCTTGAAAAAGATCTTGTGACATGCTGGATGTAAATGAGCTGTCACTTATATTCTGCTCTTCACACTGGCGCTGGGACATATTGAAGCAAGTCAGACCGTCACCATCTCAGGAGTACTGGAGTACCCAGGCTGGCTAGAAAGGGCTCCAGACTGTTCCAAGAATTTGGCTCTGAGAATCTGTTGGTTTTGACACATAGATCTGATTAAAATAATTTCCTCTGATATTCACATTTCTGTCTCTCACACAAATGCTGGTTTTGGCAGAATTTCTTTCAGGTCCTAAACTTTCATCTTAGTAAGGTGAACAAACCTGATGGGAACACTTTGCACCTGCTGGGGTAAGCAACGACAAACATCAGCCATACTGCAAATAAGCACCATGCAAAAATCCCTACTGCCTTTCTGGTGCGGTTATTGGCTCCTTAAATTCTTTCAACCTCTTTACCAACCAGTCACACCATACATCATCTTTACTTTTTAGCTGGACCGTGCAAATTTTTTGCTATTCAACCATATCATGCAATCTCTCTGCTGGTCTACTCCAGGCATTTAATAATTGTTGTACTCAGGAATATTCCAGGGCTGAGAAGTGCTGCAGACAAGACTAAGAATCAGGTGGCTACCCTGGGAGTTTTATGGATCTTCTGGTTAGAAAAGGCCAGAGTGGGTAAATGATTACATCCTTTCACAGATGAGGGCCCTTAGGTTTCCATGGTGTGACCCTTTGGCAGCAGCTCTCCAGTGATCTCTCTCTCACTTAGAAGTCGTTGTGACTGTCATCTGCAAATGCTCTGTCTCTCACAGTCCCTTGTACAAGGGCCTGGGGAGTCACCCAAGTTCTCTTTTTAGGAGGACTGGCTGGTGGAGAGCTACTCCTGTGCATGCAAAAGGAGGGTCCATGCTCAGGCCTCGCCCAGGAAAACCATGGAGTGAGATAAAGCTGTAAAGAGACTCTGGTTCTTGGAAAATTGTAATACGGAAATAACCATTTTTTGAGGGGTTCCACTGAATCAGCAAAACCACATCCAACTATTTCAATAACCACTAAGAAGATAACTGCTTTAGGAATAACAGAAAAAGCAAACAGGGAAAGAGGGAAGCAGAAATACTTCAAGAAAAAGCAGGGAGAGAACAAAGCAGTGAGCTCTGGAAAGAGAAGGGGAAACAAGTAAGCCAGAGTCATACAAATGTCAGTTTTAGTCTGGTGCTGAGAAATGAGAATGTATCTGGTCTACTCCCACTAGACATGAGTGGTGGTTTTCCCAGAAGGAATGAAAGCATAGAATGAAGTAGCATTAGGTTTAAAAGCAAATTTTTGGGAAGAATTAAAATTAAGGTATTGAAATTGTCTACCAAAAAGTATTTTGCTCCAACCCCATTGCATTTCCCATACTGTCATCCAGTGTCTTTCTTATATGAAAGCAAGAGTTGGCTGACGACCATCAAGTAGTTGACTTGGTGGCATCTGAGAATGGACTAAATGTAAACATTCACCTACTTTTCTTATCTGTGGAGCCAAGACTCAACATTTTCACAGAACTAAAAAGATTCATAGATTAGATATCCACGTGTGTTCCCACTCGGGTGGCCTGGTGTGCCCTCTCAGCCATGTATCAGCTCAGACCCGGAGAACGGCACGGAGGTAACCATAGCGAAATGTGCCTTAAAATGGTTATAGTCGTGATAGACTTAACAACTTAGAACAAACAGTTGCATAAGTCTAGCCTAATCCTAATGAAATCCTCCCAAGTCTGGCAACCTAAAAATAGAAAGATTAAAAAAAAAAAGAAAGAAAGAAAGAAGGAAAGAAGAAAAACAGCAGTAATCCCCCCCCTCTCCATCCACCTACTCAAAACTAGTTTTGCTTTAAAGAGAGGAAAATTTGTGCTTTGCAGTTAGATCTAAATTCTGCCTCCCCAGCAGACAGGGCCTTTGTGTCACAAGTTCATTGTTATATTTTTAGACCCAGACACTGAAAGGTGGGGCCTGAATATAAACCTCATTGTACTTTGGCAGCAAACAGGAAGCAAATGATACCTCATGGAGGTCACACTCGACTCAAGTTCTCTGAAAGTCTGGGGTCTGTTAGTTCATTTGTTTGTTTTGGTTTTCCCAGACACTATAGTTTTCTCATTACCTTCCTTCACAGGAAGTTTTTAGTAGCTCTGCATGTGTCTATTATGGTGGTCACAGTGTAGAGGGTTTTAAAGGCTTCAAGTGACTTTCATGAAGAGCATCAACAGTGGGTTAAATAACCACCCTGCTAATTTAACTTGGGTCTTCTGTCACTGTGAGCCTTAAGTCATCTTTTGTGGGTCAAGATGTCAGTATCCACAGCTGTAGTTTGCTTTGGAGAAAGGTGTTTGCACATCTGTCAGCACTTGCTGTTGTAATAGGACAGAGTTGTATGGTACAGAGACAAAAAGGAGAGATTATGCAAGGTCTGGATCTGGAGTTTGTGTGCAGGAGCGGCTCATCCCAAGCACATACTGGCAGTGCATCCTTCCGGCTACCTAAGGAGATGTGTTTATGAGGAGATAGTGTGTTTTCCTGTGCTCTTAGGAACCCACCAGGCTCCATTCTCTTTCCACCTCCCAGTTCCATTTACGTATTTCTTATGTCTGAGCATCCAAGAGGACCTTCAACTTCCCATGTGTGAAAAAAGCCATCATAATGAGGTGTTGATATGTTTGGAACACTATCTGCTACTATAATAGAAATTATTAACAGTGATAGATCATTTTCCACACCCACATAGATAATAGCATCTCTCTTGGGACAACTGACAATCTAATTGTGGCAGAATGCAGGGAGGCCTGAAGCACATTTCATTAGTAGTTATTGACTGGGCTAGCCTGTCTTGTCCTTCAGGGAAAAAAAAATAACAAAAAACACCTGACAGGAAAAAGGAAAAGCCTGTGCAGTACTTTTTAAAAATCAGCACAGACATAATTAAGGTTAACAATGTAGCAGCGAGTCAGTGCAGCCAGTCGGCATTCTCTTGTTCCACCCTGCACGACAACATATTTTCCCCAGGAGACACTTTGTGAGGTGCAAAAGTTCACCTGCAGTCTGGTAATTCACTTTGAGCTGGGACTGTGATCACTTAATGGATTCTTCTGGTGCTGGCTGCTATGGTAACTGCTGCATCACGCTCTCTGTAGGCTTGTTTTCAGCGGACAGTGTAAACTGTGAGAGCAAATCTCAGATGGATTTGTTACTGGAATCAAAATCCCAGGGCAGATTTGCAAGTCTACACACAGTCTTGGCCCACTGTGCTCTCCTTTTATGGGCATGTTTGCTCATCTGGCTTAATTATAAACCCAGTCCTTCAACACTGTGTTCTCAAAAATGCTTCTTAGAGTCTAAGTCTTTTGGGTTTGGGCCGGGTTGGAAGCACCTGTGAGATGTGTTTAAAAACAAAAAATAAAGGCACAAAGAAAATCCTAAAAGATGAGACCAATAGAGCAGAGATTGGATTAAAACATTAAGCCCATTTGTCCTGGTCATCAACCTCAAGGGCTACAGAAGCAAAACCCTCTCCAAAAACAATCAAAGAAATATCCTCAGGGGCTGGGAAAAAGAGTTACCAAATCTGAACCAAATGTAACCGAAGCAGGAGTGAAAAGGCAAATGGTCTAGAACAGTGATTCAGAGACCTGGGAGCAAAGGTTTCTGAGCCATGTCCTTGGCACAAGCTTTACCATGAAAGGTGACGTTTGCCATCCCCTGACTGATCTGTTTGCAGAGAGGGGCAAGGCTGGGGTTCAGGTCCAGGACAGGATGGAGGATTGCAATGAATGGGAAGAAGTAAAGTGCAGTGGGAAAGAAAAGGAAAAAGTGGCGAGAAAGGCAAGAGGCAGAAAACTGAAGTGGCTTCCAGTGATCTGCTAGAAGCTGGCAAACATGTTCCTGCAGAAGGATGAGTGAGTGTGGGCTGAGGTCAGGCTGTGGGAGGCACACAGGATAGAGGCAATAGCAGAGGATGGGGGTTCATGTCTGAGCAGGAAGAAGACCTGGAAGGATCCTTAAGAAATCAAGAAGGTTATTCCTCTGCCCACAGCTGGACCATCCCTGTCAGGATCATTCCTCACAGATGCATGCCTGACCAGTTCTTAAAGGCATCCAGCAGCAGATGCTCCAGGACTTTCCCAGATCTTGCAGAGTTTCACCCTCTTCATTAACATGTTTATCTCAGAGATAGTGTCTAACCTTCCCACTCTTACCCAGGCAGATGAGGAGGAGAGACTGATCATATCTTCTTTTCAGCAGTATTTAAAGATGATTTAGTCTATTTGTCTGCATTATTCTCTAAGATTTCTTATAGTATAATGCTGAAATATTCCAGCTAATACCTTACCAGTGAGCTTCAGAAGGGTCTTCTCATGCAAGCTATCCTTGTCTCAGATTTCAGCGTCATACAATCCATTTTTGTAACAACATAAAGTTCCTGACCCACAGTCTGATTCTGATCTACCATTACATTCATACATTCCTCTCTGAAACTGCTACCAACTCATTTTCCACCACTGTATAATCATAGAGTTGATTATTTTAGCCTGAGGACAGTACCTTTTGTACCTGCTGAATACCATTTGGATTTTTCCTTTCAGACCATTTCTTCAATTTGTTAAGGTAATTCTGAATGTTAACTCTTTCCTTCAAAGTATTTCCTGTTACTTTGATCTCCAACTTCGCTGTGTGTCCCTTGTAGTCTCTCGTCTATTTTGTTAATGAAAGTACAGAGCAGACATCATTCAAGACTGGTTGTTACAAAACCCAGTTGAATCTCCTCACTTTAACATGGGTCTTCTTCCTGTAAAAATGCAGCAGAAGAGATAGGAGAATGAAGAAGAAAGTGGAGGTAGGTCAATTAGGGTGAAAAATCTTTCGGGAGGGATAAAGCTAAAAACATAGGGAGATAGTTTATTGAGATATTATTCCCTAGAGCCATTAAGGTAAGATACAGAAGTGAGTGAAAGGACTTAAAAAAACCAGGCTGAAAATCGAGGCAGCCATAACTGAACTGGTGGGTCCTCAGAACATTCCGTAAAATCAGTGCATCAAAACAATTTTTTGGAAAATCAGTATGACAATCAACAAAATACAGAAATTATACATGGTGGTTGTTCAATCAGCCAAAAGGAAAACACTGTTTAAGAGGAGGGAGAGAGTTTGGTTGTGGGCTAGTCCTACAACCACATAAGCCAGTCTGGCAAGGGTAAAAATGCTGGAGCAGCAGTTCATGCAGGACTGGATTGTGCTGTTTTCTGAGGCCTGCACCTTCAAACCACTCCAGTCACATCCACAGGATAAGTCCAAGGAGAAAGGAACGTGGTATGAGTAAATAACCAGTAAAATGCAGAGCAGGAGGCTGAATGCCTGAGAGTCATCTGATATTAGCCACCAGCAAGAAAATTATGAAGAGCTGCATATCTCCTGGCTGCTGCATTTCTGCAACTTGCCATGTGTAAAAGCAAGGTTGTCAAAACAGTCTCAATCTGCATAGCCCCAAGGAAAACAGGCAATGGAGAAACGGGGTGGTATGTCTCACATGCTGCTCTCCCTTGCTGCCCCTTTCCAGCTGCAGCTGTCAGACACTGGGTCTGCTGTGGGTTTGCCAAGCTGCAGTATCTGGGATGCCCTGGCTGTCCTCATCACGTGGCAGGAGCTATTTAGGCTGTGCAATGACCTCTGAGGTGGTAAGAGCAGCCCAGAGTGTGTGGAAGGGCTGGGGGGCTGGCAGGGGTAGACCACCATGACAAGGTTTTCCTGGTGTGCATCACCACATCTGTCACTGTGAGGGTGTAATGACAGGTCCCCAGGCAGGCATTAAGGTGGGGAAATGACCATGCCAGTGTTCCCAGTAACATGCACCTGCTCCTGACTGTCCCAAAATATGTGATACCTCAGCAAGGGCAAACCTCAGCCACTTGCAGCTGGCCCAAGGCCACGGTCACTGATGGTGATTCACATGCTGAGTTCCTCTTGCTCACGATGCATGTGAGTCTTGATCTGATGTATATTACCCAAAATAGGAATTCCTTTTTAGCAACACAGTTTTCTCTGGAGTCACGTTTGGGCCTCACACAGCTCAGCTTCTGAGACAGCAGGTTCACACTCCTTGGAGACACAGAACTTCTCTTCCTCAGCCCACAGACACCGCAAACATCCCAGGAAGCTTGCAGCCATGCAGAGCAGATAAGCTGTGATAACACTCTCTTCCCATCTATTTTGCCAATTGGCAACACTTCCCAGATGGCATCAGCCACGGTTTTGCTGCTATGTCCTCCTGCCGTGGAAGTTCTTCTGGTGGGGCAGAGTGCAAGACGCATCTGAGCTTGATCTGCAGCTGCAGGAGAGCCTGTGCTTGCATGAGGTGTACTCAGGGGTGAGGCACATGAAAATGACACTGAGCAGGCACCTTCTGTGGTAGTGAAAGATATCACTCTGGCACTGCAGTCCTTCAGGGACATCCTTCCAAATGAATGTATGGAAACGGACCCGTCTGGTCTGGATTATGTTGGCAACTGCTTGTCACCCACACCTGTTATTTCAGAGACCTTAAACTTTCTATCATCCACTGTCCTCCAAAACAAGAGCATATATAATTATGCAAACAAACAAGGCCTAGGCTTCTTCAGCCTCTGCTTTATGCTTTTATGCATGATCTATACCTCAATGTACCCAAAAGAAACAAAAATTAGCCTGAAGCCAAGGTACCTGAGCAGAGTCTTCTGTAAGAGAAATTTGAGTCTGAAGCCATCTGTTATTTCCTGTGAAATATCTCCCCTGTCTGACAGGCCTGTCTGCTGCACTTCTTACTTCCTTTACACATGCAGACAAAAAAAATGGCAGCTCCTGGCCACCCGCACTTCCAGCTCTGTGTACTGATCTCCACAGTTTCCTCATGAGCCCCTGCCAGAAAGGCAGTTCAGCTGACTACAGGCAGTTCTCATTAATCTCCCCTATCTAAACAAGATGCCGAATGGAAAATTGCAAAGCAGGAAAGCTAGCAAATTGTATCAAAGAAACATTTTGGAAAACCTAAGCAAGACGCTTTTTGCCACACATCCCTGTTGATGAGCAGTTGTTTCTGAAGGGTTGCTTTTTACCAATCTAAAGCACACAAATTTGTATGCCTGTAAGGATATTTGGAACATCTCTGGAAGGGTGCTTCCTTCCTTCTGTGTACCCGCTGTTTTTTGCTAGAGTTTCCACTGCATTCAGGACATTAATTAGCTGACCGAGGGCACTGACCCTTCCTATTTCTGCCCTTTTTAAATTGTTTGTGTTTCAGAGGAGCTGATAAAAGGCAACAGTGGCAATGCTGTAAGAGAAACTCTGGCGCTGCTACCGTACTTCCTAATGCCTCCTTTGGCTTCTCTTGTGTTTAAAAACACAGCAAGAGGGATGGGAGGGCCCGTTTTCCTCTCCATTCCCCTTAGCCAACACTGTTACGGGGAAAACCTCCATCTCCGCCAGCTGGGTGACTGGTTCATTTCCCTGTTTGCATAGCTTGTCGGTGAGATAACATAGGCAGAAGCACGTTGTGGCTGCTACATTGCACAGGCAGTCTGGAGAGCAGGCTGGGCTTCTGGCCTGGGGGAGGTGGAGGAGCAGGCAGACTCCTTGGCAGGTACCCCTGGCATGGCCATGTTCTGTTGTGTCCCATGGAAAGGAGGAGTCTTTATGGAGAGCAAAGCAATTTCATAGGATCACTGGGTAATAGGTGATGTGGACCTGCTTAGGGCGGGGTCAACTACAGCAGGTTTCTCTGGAGTGTATCAAGTCAGATTTTTAATATCTCCAAAGGAGGGAAGACCGCAGCGTCTCTGTACAACCTGTGTCAGTTTTCAACCATCTTCATAGCGAGAAAGTTTATCCACAAGAGCTTCCTGTAATTTGATTTGTGTCCATTGCTTCTTGTCCTGTCGCCACTGAGAACAGGCTGGTCCAGTCTTCTTTACTCCACTATCAGGCATTTATGCTTATGGATGCGACCCACCTTAGCCTTCTCTCCTTTGGGCTGAGCAGTCCCAGCTCTTTCAGCCTCTCCATGTATGAGAGATGTTCCAGTCCTTTCATCATCTTTGTGGCCCTTCATGAGACATTGCTGATGGGGATGCCGGTGACTGGCAGTTCAGAGCTCTGTATTCTGCCTTCTCATCAGCTCCTCTTGTGCTATAACCACTGTCAGGCTGGAGGAGCCCAGCTGAAAATTGCTCATATGCTGATGTCTGTATGAGAGATCTCCCAGCCCATGCACATGACGCTTCCCCGACAGCGTGCCAGAGTCGGATCACTCCACTTGCTTTTTGTTTTCCTTTCTCTGCCAAACTCGCAGACTCAGCAGCGACAGAAATACAGCCTCCAAGGCATGAAGTCAGGTTTTTGGTAAAGACACAGAAATCAGTGTTCATTTATTTTTTTTCTGTTTTGGCAAGTGACATTGCCCATTGCTCATATCCCCTACTACCTGTCTCCACTGGCAGTATAACGAAAAGGGAGCTGACTCCCTGCGTGCCTAGAAACTCATTCCTTTTCTGAGCTTAAGCATTGCAACTGCTGCGACCTGTCAGACAGATAGTCCTTGTAACTGTCTTGGAAACCAGTGGGCAATCTTCCTATGCTTTATTTCAACAGCAGTAACCCCGATATTTTCTCCTTTATTTTTCTTGGATTTTTAGATTGCAGTTTCTGCAATTTGTCTTCTACTCAGTGTTAGCCTAACATAATATAAAAAAATTCTGTTATGGTATGACGTTATGGGATACATATACAATATATTATAATTCTAGATAGGTAGTTACATACTTGCACACATACATACATACACACACACACACACACTATGAAGTCTACCAAAATACAGTTGTTTTCCCCCTTGAGATATTCCTGTTAGAGGCACCCAGAGTGATTTCTTCCTGCCTTTTCTTAAATGAAATTACCAAAACAGGTTTCTGAATTGCTTGCCTTTGCAGAATAATGGTCATGCACCAGGGGCAGCTTCAGGACCTTCCAGCTTTCCTGAAAGCCACATTTGCACTAGTTGAGGGAGTATCCATAAGAGCAGCTGTGCTGGGAAAGGGGTGCGATGAAACTGCACGTTGCTGAAAATCCAAACAAAGCCAAATCCGCCTGACCTTCTAAGAGGATGTAACTTCGTGGCATTCACTTTTCAAAGTTTTCAGGCAAAAAAGGGTTGGTAGTTTGGTAAATAGTGTTAAAGCCCTGTAAAACCCTGGCCAATTTTCCCAAGCTTAGCAGAAAGAGGGAAACCAAAACAGTTAGCTCAAATAGAAAGTAAATCCCTTACTAGTCAATCTTTCTGGTGGGAAATAAAATTATTGTATAGACCTGGCCAGGGACAAACACATATTCCGTCAGGGCAATTTCTCCGGGCAGAGACCCACAAACCTACAGGGAGAAGGGGCAGATGAAGAGACCACCATGGCCGCTGGAAGGAGTACAGCCCACTGCTTTATAGCAGTGTGCTGCTTTGCCAACTCAACTGAAGTTACAGCATTTCCGAAATCCACGTAATGCACTGAAGAGTTATTAAGTCTGAGCAGACCAAACAGCAGTGGGTGTGACAGCCATGTGGTAAGTGTTTGACTCAGATGTCTACCACAGAACTTTAGTTTCTCATATATTTCTGTCCTCAGTGAAGACAACAAGCAAGGCTGGAACTTATTGGTCAAGGGCTCAGCATGAGGATGTGTCAGGATGACTAAACACTTGTCCCGACTGTGGCACCAATCCCTGACTAATCTCTCTGTGCCTGAGGTTTTAGTCTTTCCAATTGCTTTGTTCTTGGGAATTGCTCACAGTGGGAGAAGAGTAATATTTTTTCTGGAATAAATCCCCTAGCCTTCAGCTGATCCAAGATTCAGTTAAATGTGTTGTAAGTGATATAGCAATAAAAAAACATGAGGAAAAGCGGGAAGTTGGTTAAATTTGCTACAAACAACTACTGTCAGCAGCCTGTGTGCACAGCACAGTTTCTGGCAGGACAGACTGGATGTGTCCTCTCATTCTGCAGATCCAGGTCAATGAGACTTGCAACAGAAAGTGGCACACACATTTGGTTGTTTTCAGGAGCTAGATCTTAGCTGTGATACTGGAAATGCTCAGATGACTGTACTATTATGTGGAGCCATATAAAAAAGAACATCAAGAAGAAGTCCAAAGATCTTGGAGACAGTGAAGCACAGCACAAAACCACTCTTGGATGTCCTGCTGCTTATAGACTGTGTCCATTCAAGCATGACAAAACCTCTCTTTCTGGGACAACTGTTATTCTTTAAGCTCTCTGGTGTAACTTGGCTTCAATAATTAACTTCGCTTACTGATATAGCTGTTTAGATTAGTTTAAAATCTGGGGATTTTTCAAACTCTTTTTGCCATAGCAGCTCTCTAGTCAGTAAAGTGAAGGGTAGTTGGTATCTTCCAGCTCAATGGGCTCTGAGGTTTTATTGTCACTTAAGGAACATTTTGCCATAGAAGCAGCAACAGAATTTGGTCCCCATTCTGCAGTATGAAGGTTTGTTGGCTGTTGCTACCAAAGCTGTGGAAGTAGGGAAAAATACAGAAATGCAAGCCTTGTTTTCCTTGTGTGTAGATATGTGTTCAATAAAGCATGACCCAAATTTAGCTGTTAGAGTACACAAGCTAAGTACCCTAAAATAACTAAACCTCACTCTGTTTCAGACCAAAAGAAAGGCTTTTGAACCAAAAAAGTCTTTCCAATGGAAATGGTCTTAGGAAAATATGTGATCACTATCTATAAATATTGTTTGTCTGTGGTTTTGGATTATCACAGCTATAATAACTCTACTAATAAATTTTATTTTGTGTTGTAAACTCTGGTGTCAATCTGAATCTTGAGTTGAGATGCAGATTGTTAAGTGCGTGGAATGTTTGCTAACAGAGAATGTCTCAGAATGAACTAATGCCTATTAGTAACAGCAGTTACTGATTTAACCACATGATTAGCTGCCATCTGTGAGGAACTACCTTTCAATAAGTAACTAGAAGGAGGATTAAAGCCTTTGTCTGTGGTTTGTTTTGCTGTTATGCTCTAAAGGTTTTTCATTCTCCTCCCCCGTTAAAAACACCAGCTAAAACAAGTTTCACTCTGACATTTATTTCTTTGGAATGCCTTTCAGCGCATACTTGCAAGTGATGGGGTTAAAAATCAGCAGTTGTTTGGGTGGAGCTATTATGCTGACTTTGTTCTTAAGAATTCTTTGATACTCTTACTGAGATGTGAAAAAGTACTAAAATAAGAAACAGAACTGTTCTGAATACATCTGCAGATCTCCCCAGATTCCCCCTGTAATACTGGAATGCAAAGAAGACACAGAGTCTGGGACATCAGACACTATCATCCTCCTTTGTTATGCAAGAAAATGATTGCCGGGCATGTTCATAAGGAGATAGTCATTATACACCTAAAGTGAACCTAACCTGATGTTTGGGAAATTTAAGCTGGCATTAGAGACTGAAGCTCAAGCCAATATCATGTTTCAGCAATCTTCTGACACAGGCCACAAAGGAAACTGTCGAGAGTGAGTTATGTCTGGATCTGTATGCTAGGATATACAGTAGGGATGATTCCTGGTGTAGCAAAGATGAAATGCCAAAAATGTGTGCAGGAAAAGAGTAGCTCTGTAACACAATAGGTACTTCTACTTGAGCCTCCAGGCCTGTCCTATCTACCTTTTCAGTAACTTCTAGACTGAGCTGTATCAGTCACAAGCAGAACTTTCCCACATTCACGCTTGCTTGAAACAAACATTTCTGTCTGAATACCAATCCAGTCTTGATTTGGAAATTGCCAGTGATGGAAGAATAGCCACAAGCCTGGATAAATGTTTCCAATGATTAATTATCTCTGTTGTCATAAAACATTCCTTACTTCTAGTCTGAATTTGCCCAGCTGCCACTTTTAACCATTACATCTCATTATATCGTTATTAACAACGTTAAATAATCCATTTGCTCTTTTCTCTTATACATGTAGGCATTCACAGGCAGGATTCAATTTATTCATCTTTAGCTGTCAAGCCCTCAATCTATAATCCAAATTAATCTAGCAGGTCCCTTTGCACTCAGTGCAGTGAGATGGCTGTCTCTCATCCTCACTCCTTGCTGCTAGCAGGCACGTCTACTCTATGTGACATAGCTGGGCATTCATTCACCTTCTCTCTGCTCCTGTTTGACATCATATGTGGCTCCTGTGCCCCTGTATGACTCCTGCTGGGACTCTTCCATGTTTGGCCATGCACAGAACTGAGGTTTTGTACAGGTGATGTCCCTGATGGGGCTTTTACATCTCCAAGTTCTTGTCTAGTCCCCTTGAAATCCCAGATGTGTTTGCCAGTGCTTTCTGTGGCCTGCCCACTCAATATTTCTCAGAATCACAAAATCATAGAATGGTTTGTGTTGGAAGGGACCTTAAAAATCACCCAGTTCCAACCCCCCTGCCATGGGCAGGGACACCTTCCACTAGACCAGGTTGCTCAAAGCCCCATCCAGCCTGGCCTTGAACACTTCCAGGGATGGGGCATCCACAGCTTCCCTGGCCAAGCTGTGCCAGTGCCTCACTACCCTCAGAGTAAAGAACTTTTTCCTAATATTTAATCTAAACTTGCCCTCTTTCAGTTTGAAATCATTCCCCTCTGTCCTGTCACTATAGGACCTTGTAAAAAGTCTGTCTCTACCTTTCTTGTAGGCTCCCTCCAGGTACCAGAAGGTCCCCATTAGGTCACCCCTAAGCCTTCTCTTTTCCAGGCTGAGCAAATCCATTTCACTCAGCCATGGAGAGGTGCTCCATCCCCCAAATCCCTGTGGTGGCCCTCCTCCGGACTCATTCCAAACAGGGCAATGGCTTTTCTATGCTGTGGACCCCAGAGCTGGGTGCTGGTTGATGAAGAAAGCTAATCTGCCAAATTTCAGGGCAAGAATGCTATTCCAAAAAGGGTGGCTGAGCTTTCTTTTGAGGAAAGAAGCATGATTTCCTCCAGTAGAGTCCTCAGCTCCATGGTTCACCAAGGCTCTCATTTTCCAAGAACACCAAGAGCTATTGGAAGAATTTCCTTCTCTTTCCCTCTCACTCTGGCTAGCTTAGCACCCAAACCACCTCCACAGACTGCTTCTCTTCTTAAGGAGATAGGAGGATGTTTTCTGGACTTGACCACTTCCATCATAAGATTTCTTACTGAGCTGAGAGGGAAAGAGTGTTGTCTTTCCTTGACTCCATTAACAGGGATCATGCCAGTTTAGTATCACTCTGGCAGATTCAGAACAATTGCACCAAACCAAGTCACTAAGCCAGGGAATATCAACGATAAGGACCTGAATGACCCAGGAATTAATGTGGATGTCCAGCTCAGAGCAGCATATTTTTGCTTTTGAAAAAAAAAGTTTAAATCTGAAAACAATGAATGGAATAATCCAGTGCTGAGAACTTGAAGGTTTCTACCTGCTGTATTCTTAGACTGATATGAACCATTTGTACTTTTGGGGTTGGAGATACAGTAGACACTGAAGGACAAAAATTCATTATGTAGGGAAGAATCTCCAGCCCAGGAACATGGAAAAATATTAGCTGAGGTTTGAGTCTTTGTGAGTAAACAGACTGGGTTCTGGGAAACACTGAAGCAGTAACATCATGCTTCACCCAGTGCCTAATGGCAAGGAATTCCGCTGCAGTGGCAATGTAGCCGTGAGGACCACACTGGAAAAATGCTGCTGTCTACAGAAAAATTCACCCTGAATCAGTGAGTGTGCCTGTGTTTATGTGTGTGTGATCACAGGCACAGCCCATGATGGATATCACATTAACAGAGTACTTTCACCGCTGCTTGTAGAAGCACAGATGTGCCAAAAGCTGTGATCCAGAGGGAACACGTCAAAGTCTGAGTGAGAACAGTTAATCCTTTACGTTGATCCCATCTTTTCCACTGTAATTGCCTGCAGGAATGCTGCCTATCACCAGCTGTGGCAGGGTGCGTAGGCGAAACTTTGCTGGGGGATCTCAGAGCACCACAACTCCCTCTGTGAAAGCTACTGGACCATGATGCTAACATCCTGGAGCTGACACCAGCCCAGCCTGCATTTGTATGGTAGTCAGATGCTATGTTCAGATGGCACAATTTGTGGCAAATCTCCATTCCTGTCCACCAAACAAGTGTCACAGTCTCTGCTCCAATGCCCACAGAGTAGCATCATCCTGGTTGGCATCATAGTGTGCTGGCAGTTCCCTGACAAGGTTGAAATAGATCACCCAGATTACTCTGAGGTGTAAGACAATAAAGTCTAACACAGCTGGGATTTGGGAAGATTTTTGGGGAAAAGCTGAATATGACCTAAACTTCTTCTACTTGATCTTCACATTTCAATACTGAAAGGGCAGAGGGTTTCCTTCTTCACTCACAGAGATCTGAGTTATGGGCCTCTGCCCTCTTCACAAGGATATTTATGCTTCATATTTCTCTGGAACAACTTCACAGCTTACAAATATTTGCACATGATGGAGCTGGAATAAGACTCTTAAAGATTTGTAAATAATTTAGGGAGATAATTCTCATCCATTTAATGTTATTCTCTAGGAAGCATTCAAAAACCCAGTCAGGGTTTTTAGGAGAAATTTCTTTCTGTGCTAGAAAACCTTTACACAGCTACTGCCAATACTGCTGTGGAAATAACAACACTGTAAGATTTCAAAATCATGTTTATAAGCAGGAGCTGCTACCCAATGATTCACCAGCGCTGTTGTTACGGTTAATTTTCCTGGAAAAGTACATTATTGCAACAAGTTTGCTCTTTTTTTTTTTTTTATTTGGTCATCATAGTGTTTGTTTCATTATCTGTTTGTTTCTACTGCTGAATCCTAGTTTGGCACAGAGATCCTTGTATCTAAAAAGGGTTTTAAAAACCATCAGCATTTTGAAACATATACAAATTGCCAAGGGATTTTATTTTTGGCTTTTTGAGTAACGTTGTGTTTTTGTACTTTTAAGCAGCAATGAGCAATCCACCCTCTCAAATGGCAGAGTTTTTAAGTGATGTTTCAACTTTTGTGGCTGCGGTCCACTCTTTTATAATGTGGGAAATGCCCTGCCTCTGAACTGTGTAAGTGATACGTCACACTCTCCCCAAGTCTGCTTTTTAACAGAAAGGAGTAAACACCTCCAAGGTTCTGAGGACGTGTTTTTAAACTGTGTCTGGTGCTTGCAGAGATTGGGATAACGATAACTGAGGAGTCAGCAGAGAGAAAACACCAGGTCAGGAAAGATTTGCCAAGAACAGGGCAAGAAGAGAAACTTGAAGTAACAGCATAAAACGGAGCAAAGGAAAATTACAGCTTGATTGCCCAGATGCTGCCAGACTGCCAGCTGAGCCTTGTGGGGAAGATGGTGTGAGTCCCAGAGGATAAGCCATAAACACAGGCCTGGACAAAGTACTGAAAAATGTGCTGCTTGCTGGCAACCCTCCTGCTACTTGATGGAAATAGGATAGGTGGCCTAAGATGTCTCAAAAGTCATCCGTGAAGCATCTCTAGAGGCAGACCATGAGCTGGAGCTGGTGGCCATTCCATCAAGCTCTTCTTGTTACTGTAGCCTTCTCATCTTTTCCTGTCCCTCCTCCTGCTGCTCATTTCTCCACTCCCTTCCTGCTCTCCCCTATAAGGCCCCTCTTTATACAGCTCTCCAGTTTGTTGTGACTCCCTACAAGCGGTTTGATAGCATGGCAACAGTCTGCGTTATCACAGTACACAAGAGGTATCAAGATCACTCACATCACCATCACTGAACGATACTGGCTGTCACAGACCTTCATCACCTGCAGCATGTAGAGATGGCCACAACTCAGCTTAAGGTTTTCCTGAGAGAAAATGGGTATGGATGTTCGAAGCAGGGCCCTGCCATCGCCGGATGGATGAGACACGCGGGTGCAGCGTGCTCATATTCTCCTCCCTGCGTGCATGTGGATCTGTGCTCATGGAACACAGGCCGGAACTTTCAGTGTTGTGATGGATGTTTTCAGACATCCATCAGAAGGTTGGTCCCACATGACATGAACACTACAGGAGCTTGGAATGAGGAAAGGTGCAGGATAAACATCCTCCTTTTCCATAAAGAACAAGGAAGGAACAGACAGCAACATTTTAAGAGTGACATCAAATTTTTCTCACCCAAAAGCAATCTTTCTGCGTCAGATGTCTCTGAGCAGATTAAGACATCTACATTTACGCATCCTGGGTGTCTCAGCATCAGCAGGAATAATAAGCACATCTAAAGGTGGACTTCTTATTTGTAGGCAGACATTTCAAATGTGCCATGTATTCCTTGCATTGACTCAACAGGGATCCAAACGATTAGCTCAGATGTAAACAGCCGTGTTGTAGACCTACAGCAGCAGGTGACATGGATTGTGCCTCCATGCCTTGACATGCCCTGCTTTCCCTCTTCACCAGGGCTGTAGGCAGCAAGGCTTCGCACCGCTCCCACCTCAATATCTTAATTTCCCTTTGTCTTTCAGTCCACTTTTGATTCATGCCTGGACTTTGTGTCTTCTTCCTTGCCACTCCCTATAGGCAGAGCATTCCTCCAGCTGAG
Organism: Dicrurus megarhynchus; assembly: GCA_013399195.1. Taxonomy (NCBI): domain Eukaryota; kingdom Metazoa; phylum Chordata; class Aves; order Passeriformes; family Dicruridae; genus Dicrurus; species Dicrurus megarhynchus. Next base: position 1,692,714 of record VXAD01008756.1, read on the forward strand.
GTTTGACAAACATCTTTATTCTTAAAACAGCCCAGACCCACCCTGGCCATGGTTTGCTCAGCCCTGCAGTGTGCTGCTGGCAGTGCCAAGGGAGGATCTCCTCCTGCTCCTATTTCACCAGCTTCTGATTTCAAGGAGGTGCTGGATCCCACAGACATCATAATACATTTGCCTCTCTAAAATTTGGAAGGTCAAGTCATTCCCCTGTACGGACTGGAAGATGGGGGCAAAGCAAAAGGAGACGTGGGAATTGTCCCTTGACTGTCACCAGGTAAATGACTCCTGCGAAAATGGGGAAATAAATTGCTTTCTGTGGCCACTGAAGGTTGGATGAGAAGCAATGTACTTAAATTGCAGTAAAAGTTAGCTGTTAGGGAAAGATTTTTGAAAGAAAAGGTAGTGGGGATCTGCAGTATATTATCTAGATCGCAGACACCCTCTTACAGCTGATTTTGAGATCAAGCTTGAGAAATGTGTCACTCTGCAGTCACAGCTAAGGAACAGAGTCAGGGGTTACAGGGCTGTCCATGACCTGTTTTCCAGAAGCAAATAAATATCCCAATGTGATGAACCACAGGGCAGGAATCCCAGCTCATCCTGGGGCAGGACAGTGGCAGAGGAGGAAGGTTAGCAACTGGTGATGTGGTTTTGTAGCCCTGGGGCATGTTGTTGTTGGCGTCATGGCCCTGTTTGATTTTTCATGAAGTTGCTTAATTCTGAATAGCACATATAGAGAACTGCTGAGGTTAACAAGAGCTGAAGTTCAGGAGAGGGTACAGAGCTGATAAAAAGGTAAAAAAACCCTTCAGATGTGGTTGTTGCTTCTACTTATTGCCCCAAGACATCTAGAAAATGTAGATCTGACAGGTGATTTTCTCATTTGGTGAAGTTTTCTAGGTATTCTTTGTGTAGTTATGAGTTGCATCCCATTCCTATAGGACAAAGAGCTGCCATTTGAACAGACTTGCAGGTAGACTGGAGAAATATCTGGTTTGACCTGGGAAAACCAGGTTTAAGGTAAGCACTGGAGGTGAGAAGCTGCCAGAGTTGCAGTAAAAGCTACAGTGCTAAGGCAGAATGGTTCCCTGGGGACACAGCTGGCAGATAAGGAGAGTGTGGTCTCACAACCTGTTTCTAACTCCCAGCCCAAGAACCACTGCATGCAGCAGCTCTTCTCATGTTTTTCCTGCTTCCTCAGTCTCATGCAAATTCCTCGGTAGGTTCAAGTGCTCTGTCAGGCCCTGACATCCTTCCTGGCCAAAGCTGAGCATCAAAAGCAGATTATATTTTCATCTCCTCTAATGTGTTCTGCAGTCTACCCCAAACACCATATTGCAGTAGCCAAGTGGTAGCAGTACCAAAGCCAGGTGGACTATATCAGACTTATCTCTGGGGACTTCCATTACAGCCACGTGGATATAGATAGTCTTAATGTGGCCCCACACAATGCTCTCAGCAGGTCTCTTCAGTATCCTCTGTGTCCTTGTCCTTTCCCAAAGAAGATTTAATGAATTCTGTGACAAGAGGAATTTGATAACTGGAAGAAAAGAAATATTTTCCATTCCCGTTTTCCCCAGAGACTTCTCAGGCCTGTTAGATGTCTGGCCTGTGGGACAGACACATAAGAGATCTCTCACACTCTGCTCCCCCCCAGTCACCAAAACCAGGGGACTATTTTGAACATGTTCTAACTCCATTCTAACTCAATTTCTTTTGATCGAAGTACCTCCGCTGAGTCACATTCTAGTGTTGAGCAGGGATTTGACTAGGGAGCATGAGTGCACAAACATGCAAGGACACGGACCCAGCAAGCATGCTTTAGCAGGGTCTACACTTGCCTTGGCACCCTATCAGGTGGTCATTACACAGCATTTTACTCTTTAGGTAGGTGCCCAGTTGCTCAGCTTCATGCTGATCTAAGGTCCAGTCTGGCCTGTCTATTTCTACAACCCAAGGGTAAGATCCTGGCGCTGTTCCTGAGGGGTGTCCTCTCTAGAGACAAAGCTGTGCTGTTCATGTGTGTGCAATGATGTGTGATGCCCCTGAAATGCCGTCAATGCGTGGCTGGACAGGGAATCAGATTGGAGTCAGATTGCCACATGCCATAGCTGTCCCTGTGGAGCTGTGACGGCTGCCACAGACTGCACTAAGCCATGCCACCACCTCCTGAGCCTCAGAACACGACATGGGAGTGCAACTGATTGTGTTGTCCTGCCACAGTAACCACACTGTGAAGGAGAAGCCATTGCCCTGAGGGAACAAAAATCTCAGGATTGGCTGGAATAATGGGGAGGGATACATGCCCTAGGCTGGACTGTTAATTGTCCTTATGTATTTGAGCATAGACATCATTGGATGGGTCCAGTCAAAGTCATCCATATAAAACAATTCACACAACCTCTTTAGTGACTGTAAAGATGCCAGACACACTCCTTCACATCATATCTTAGGAATTGTCTCCTGCGTGGAGGTCTGAAGACAGATAGGTAGAGGTGGGATTTGTTTCTACCCTCTGCAGCATCAAGCCCAGCTTAGCCCAAACTCACAGACCTGGGAAGGTTCCAGCACTGCTGTAACCCTCCAGTCAGTCCTGCCAGGACTGGCAGCAGAAAACCCTCTGAGAAGGAGCTGTGAAGCAGCCTCAGGAGAGGTGGAAAGAGGGAAGGACTAGCAAGGGAATTGGCTGAGCCAGGAAAGTCGGGTGAGGCAGTGAATGAATGTGTCATTCCCTGAGCAACCACAAGACAACTCCCCATGTTGCCCTTCCCAGGCAGGAGCATGTGCCTGCACAATGTACCTGGATTGCTGCTGGGGATGAATGCCTCTCAGGACCCAGCAGATGAGTCAGGGTTGACTCAGGTCCTCACAGTCCTCCTTGCTCCTTGCTCAAGTGGTACTGGAGAGAGGAGGCAAAATATCAATGAAGCCTGTTACTATTTTTTCCTTTGTGACTGCTAGTCTTGCTATACACTGTAAAAATTGCACAAGGGCATTTTTTTCTGGACAAACTTGCCTGCTGGTTGCACACATAGAGCTGTAAATCCAGTCTTTCATAGGAAAAAACAGCTTCTATTTATAAGCGTCCCATTAGGCAAGAGCATGCTTCATTATTTGTGGGGAGACCATTCTCCTGCCCACATGTTGAGGTATCTTGGAAGCAGTATGTAGCTCTTTGAGGACCTATTATTAATTTGAATTTATTGAGTGCTGGCAGACATGCGTGGTGCTTTATGGTCACATAAGGGAACCCTTGTGGCTGCAATGTTTCAAGGGAAAACTCTCATGAAAAGGTGGAAGCCCTCTTGGCTTAAGGAGGCTGAAAGACTCTATTCTGGTTTTTGAAACATTGGCCTCAGAGGGACTCTGCAACAGAGTGCTGATAAACACTGACAGGAGTAAGCAGGGACTTTCTCCTCTGCAATCAGAGTCTTCTCTACAATCTGGTCTGCCTGAGCTATATCTGAGGAACACAAACGTGCTGGGTACACAGAAATAAAATTTGATTTCTTCTCACCTATGTAACCTTGAGAAAACTTTTTCTTCTCATTCTGAAGCAAATTTGTAGATTTCAGGTTTTCTTTGTTCTTCCATTCTCCCATCACTCTGTCCTGCCAAAGGGATGACAACTCCTGTAGATCTGTAGTTGCTAAAAAAGGTGTAGTAATAAAGAAAAAGCATACTCCCAAACTATTTTATTTAAAATTATTCTTCTGTCACTCTGTTTCAGCAGTGATGAGTCACAATTCAGTTAATGGATGGACACTTGATCATAAAATTCTGGGTCTGGGCTTGACACTACAGAGTAGTAAAGCATATAGACTCACACAAAGTAACAGTTTTCTTCTGTAAAACAAAACTGAGTGTTCTACATGAGTAGATATGTTTGGGTTTCCTGTCTGTCTGCTTATGAGACATTTTTGGTAAATTCACAAACTAAAATCTCACCAAACTCTTTACCACATGAAAAAAGCCTTGCGATACATACAATACCTAAACTGTTGTAAAGGCAAAGAGCAAATAGGAATGCTCCATTCTTGCAGTAGATGGGAAGAGAGGTGAGACTCAAAAGGGCCCCCCACACAAATGCCCTTTAAAACTGGTGAGTCAACGACATGTGGGATGGAGTCTAGGAAACCATTCTGCTAACCTTTTCCAGGTCCTGGATCTCGGTGTGTGATGGTGAGGGTGATAATTATTAAAAGAAAAATCTGTTGTGTTTGGGGAGGTGACATGGCAAATCATTGTTATTTTTTTCTTTCCCCTCCCACAGGTTAGATTACAGTATAGAAAAAGAATTTACCCAAAGGCAGATAATGCTTAAACTATTTAGAAATAATTAATAGACATTAGAGTCATTGCATACTACAGAAACCTGTGTCCTGAAAGACTACACAATAACTTGCTTTGTTACAGTAAAGGATGTTTGTTTAGGCTTAGTTGGTGCTTCCGACTACTTAATTACCCAGAAATGAGGTAGCTGTGCTCTCAAGCAAGTCAGAAATGCACACTGATGAATGCAACACAGGCCACATAATTTTCAGAAAAATGTGCAGATATACTGGCAAATTAGTTTTGCAGGTGGGATCAGTGGGTCTGTTTATTTCTTTAGATGTCTTTCATGTTTTCCAAAAGATCAATACAGTATTGCATTTCATCTGCAGAATCAATTCCTTCCTTTTGTAACATCATACACTAAAGTAGAACCTTAGAGGCAGCTGATGCCTCTCTCAGAACACACCAGAAGGCCATGGCCAGCAACAGGACCCACCCTACCACTCATGGATAGGCACCATTCCTCTTTGGGACTGTGGGAACAGGACGAAAGAGTGGATTCTCTCCAAACACCAAGTCCCCAAGACAGTCCCATAAAATATAAAAAGTTGTAGAATCATAGAATCATTACAATTGGAAAAGACTTCCAATATCATCGAGTTCAACCACTAACCCAAATCCACCATTGACCACTAAACCTCATCAGCAAGTGCCATATCCATGCACATTTTGAACACTTGCCAGGAAGCTGATTCCACCACTTCCCTGGACAACTTGTTCCACTGCTTGACCACCCTTTCAGAGAAGAACTTTTTCCTACTATCCAATCTAAACTTCCCCTGATGCAACTTGAGGTCATTTTCTCTCATTATGTCACTTGCTACCTAGGAGAAGAGAGTGACCCCCACCTCGTTCCACCCTCCTTTCAGGCAGTTGTAGAGAGCAATAAGGTCCCCTCTGAGCCTCCTTTCCTTCAGGCTAAACACCCCCAGCTCCCTCCGCTGCTCCTCATAAGATTTATGCTCCAGACCCTTCCCCAGCTTTGTTGCCTTTTAGACATGCTCCAGCATCTTGGTGTCTTCCTTGTAGTGAGGGGCCCAGAACTGAACACAGGATTTGAGGCGCAGTCTCACCAGTGCCAACCACAGGGAGAGAGTCCCATCTCCTCATGCTCATCCTGGCCGTCCATTCTCCCAGGGCATGAGAAGCGCCGCTGCTTGGCTGCTGGAAACCCTCGTACCCCAGGGACAGTGCAGCTGGCAGAAAGAGCAGCTAATCAAGCCCCAGTGCCTTGCTTGTTAAACAGCACCATGGGGGAGAAAGGGGATACATCCGCTCCTGAGGTTTTGCACAGGAGGTTGCAAAACATCCCTTTTCCCCCTGAGATTCCTTGCAGCTGTAATCATACAGCCCAGCCATGTCCCACGCTGGCAGCGCAGCACAGGCGAGCCTCTTTCTGTCGGTGCTGCTTCCTACCTCATGCTGCTCACAGCTCTGGCACACAAGCCTTGGTTTGGCTTGGAATGGGAAAGGTCTGTCCCACCGAGCTGGGATGTAAACAGGAGCTTAGCCTTACAGCAGCTGTAAGCCAGCTTTCTGGATTTGCTCCTGTTGTTTGCCAAATGCTCTCTATTCACGGGAAGATGATGAAAAACATTTAGGTGAGTTTGTGGTTGTCTAGCTCCTAGCAAGCCGTAAATATTAGGGAAGGGAGGAAAACCCAACCCCAAAACCCAAAGACCTGGACAACTTACAAACCTTCTCTACAGCTTAAATAGAGGCTTGGTCTAATTCCTCTTGTTGGCTGGAGCAGTTCTTTAATGGAGCAGACCGTTTCCCAGACAATCACTTAAGTGCATGTAGCCACTTTAACTGCTATGCCTGCTATTGTGCTGCGTTCCTTTAGGCCTGGTTGACTTGGAGCAATGAAATTACCCAGGTTTGACATTACAAACCCAGACACGGAAGCCAGAGAATTGAATGTAAAAGGCAATAAATACCCTGCTAATCTTTCCAGCAACACAGAAGCAATAGCAGCAGCACTTTGCTCCAGAAACATCAAGATGGTATTTATTAAGGCTTTTTTTTCATTCTTAGAGTTCATCTCATTCCAGTTGTTGAGTATACACATATATTTGTGTCAAAATGATTCATACTGTTAAAGTAGGACCCCAACTTTTTCCTCACACCCCAGGACTGCATTTGCCTGTGGCTCTGACACGTCACTTATCTGTTACTGAAGTCCCCATCTATGAAATAAGGTTGACATACTGTACTGAATTCTCAGTGAATAGTGTTTTAGGATCTTCAGCGTTAAAGGATTTCTACTTCTCTGTGGGATCCGGCACAGTGTCCTCCAAGCTTGCTTCAGGTTTTTGAGGGGAAATGTCGTACAGAGGATAAGCCAGTTACCTCACATAAATTAGAAGTTGTGCTTCCTTGACAGACAATCAGGCCTTTTACTGGTCAGTTGTTAGGAAGGTAGCAAATGTTGTTTCCACTCTCTTAAAATTATCTAATTTTATTATTTTGCAGTTAAATATTTTAATATTTTATATTCAGCTTGTTTGCAGTCTTCTAATGAACTTCATACATTCATTAGAAGGCAGATCAGGGATGCTGAGACAATATTTTCATCCTCACACAACTCGAGCAGCCTAAATTCACTGAGCCTGAGGCCAGAGTTGGCACTCTGGTGTCTGCAGGCATGCCAGGCATGCAGAGGGTCATGAGCTCTGGACTGGAGAATGGTCTGGACCATGCTTCACTAGTGGAGCAGATGCACCCTTTTCCCAGGAACTGTGATGGTTTCCAGGCAGATGGAGATGTGTAATGCTGGTGAATAACCTTCAGGATAGAGAGCTTGATTCTCATCCCACTTTCTATGGTCTGCTGGCAGTAGGGCATGACTCCTGGAAGCCCAGTGACTCAAAGAGTGTCCCAAGTCAGTGAAGAGCCTGTCCCCAACCTACTTCTCCAACAGAAAGGTACTGAATGTATGGCAGCAGTCACTGGGTTTCTCAGACAGAGAAGGGGATCCTTGTCAGCAGAATGTAAGAGGAATGTCAGGCCAACTGCCCTAGTAAAAATTAAGCAGAAAAGAGATTGACCAGTGCGTACTGGAAATCCCCAAAAATTGATTACATGAAGTTCATTTTAAGCATCCCCTACCCCCTTCTCTAATACCACTTCAATTTGCATGAAGTAGCATCTCGTGTCATTGAGGTCAATGAACCAATTCCTGTGTTTGGGGTGGAAAAAAACAAAACAAAACAAACCACAAATAAACAACAAAAAAAACCACCCCACTCCCAAAAGAAACCAGTCAAATCTAGAAACAAAACAAAACAACAACAAAAATACCTCCCCCCAGAAAACACCAAACCAAGCAAAAACCAAACCAAACCAAAACTAAACAAAACAGAAAAGAAAACAAACAAACAAACAAACAGAAAAACCCCCGTGATTCCCCATGGGACAAGGAAAAGGATATGAGAAACAGCAGTACAGTTTTTGGATGCAGGTTGTGTTGGATAAAGCTCTAGGTGTTTCTGCTGAGCCATCCTGGCATTGAGGGCTCTGTGGCAGGAGAGTAGATGTGCTCCAGCTGAGACAGTCCAGAGTCAGGGCAGGTGGATGCTCCAAGATCCACTCGTCGGGTGGGTAGAAGAAACAGTGAGACAAGGGCAGAGAGAAGAAGGGGTCCTTCAGGGGTTAGCTAATCATATAAAGAAAGGACATGCTTTGGTCTCTTTTCCAGGATGTGTTCAGTGCTGTTATTTAAGAAGAACCTGCAACCCAAGTACAGTGGACATTTACAGTTGTTGTAGTGAGACCCTTGGGTCTGCTTTGACTCAGAGCTGAACATAAACACAAGCAGGCAACAAGACATATTTCCTATCCTGAAGAAGTTTTGGTCCAAATGCACATGTAAGGGCAAGGATGGGAAGAGAAATGAAGGTCAGATGAGCCTTGTGCCCACTCAGCCCATGGAGGGGGTACAGTCAGGGGAGAAGGGATTCCTGTTGCTTTCCTCATGCTGGTGCACAGTTACAGCCTGCACCACTTCCATGGGAAAAGTCCATGGTTGAAGTAATATCTGGCCTCTGAACTCCTTGGAGCAGATGACAAGTCTGGAGTCACAACTTCATGGACTTCTGTCCGGGTAGTTCTAGTTATGTATTTACTGGGAAAAAATTGTATGTAGTTAACTCCTTAACTGAATGTTTCTATCAAGTTAAAATTATACATCTACAGACCACTATGGTCACCCATCACTGCTGCACCCAAGCAATACAAGTGACTTGAGGTTTACAAGGCCCCTTCAATTTAGTGATGATTTAGCAGCCCTGAATTACACTGTGGAAAGCGAAGGACAGGAGGAAAAGTCAAGCTTTTTAAAAGCCATTCTAAGCAAAGCAGGTTCCCTATCAATCCATTCTGCACACTGCGTTAGTTGCCCAGACCCTGGGTGTAATACTACCATCTCTTCCCACATGCCTTTTCCAGTGCAGGGCAAAAGTGAAATTTTCCCTTTTGCCCTCTGCTGCAGCTAAACTCAGCAGAGGTTAGGGACCACAACTCCTGCTTATGCAGGTGCAAGCCAGAGCAGTCACAGGGAAGTGACTTGGGTCTTGGCAGTGCTGCGATTTGCTCCGTTGCACACATGGGATCCCAGTACACAGCAGGCTTCCCACTCCTTATTCGGTCAGTGGTTTGTCCTGGACTGACCTGGATGCAGCAAGTGAGAAAAATACCGGACGAAGGCTCGCTTAATCCCGGGTTCTCTTTTAACTACTAACCGAGCCGCCTCTGTACCAGCATGTTACATTGAGAGGATGTGGACAAATATATCTGTGCTGAGGAGTGGCAGAAGCTGCAGTCTGCATTTAGAAATGCTGAGCAGTGTGTTTTTCTAAGCTGGCTAATTAGTATGGGCTTGAAACTAACGGCTGTGTTTAACTGACAAGGCAATATGCCCTTCATCCATCCCTGGAGATGTCAGGAGAATTATTTCTTTTGAAAAGCATGCCTGTTAACTCGTTCCTCTCTATCCACTTTGATCTTTTCGATGTAAGCCTTTCCCTCTGAACTTCATTTCTCCCTGTGGAGGAGACCATGAAAGCAAATCATACTGATTTGCAAATAGATTTTCCTCCCTTGCCTGCTGGGCTGTATGGCTGCATCTCCTGTGCCACGGACCCTGGTCTCAGGTGAGGAGCTGGGGAAAAGATAGCACTATAATCACAAAGTGTTACAACTGGTGCAACCCCAAAAAGATGCTGTTAGAGACACTGGACTGCTGCAGAGGCCTCTGTCCTTCTCCAGTGCAGTGAGGAAATCAGAAAGAGACAATGATTCAGCAAGTCACAACTTTCCTCCCAGATTGTTCCACTGGCCTCTGAATAAAACTAAAAATCGATGACCTGGCCTTTAAATGGGAAGGGGGACAGAGTTTTCTGACAAACCTGATTATGATCCAAATACATGCAACCCTAGTGTAATATACACCCATATGTCCAGATACTTGTGATTTTTCCCCATGTCAAGATCCTTGTTATTATTTAATGAAATCAGGTTAGAGTCTAAAGAAATATTGGGAAAGAAAAGAAAGGAATATAGTAATAAATATACACTGATGTTTAGGGCGAAATCTGGGCCTCAATTTAAAGGGTTCTGTATAACAGTAGGAAATGTATGTGGATGTCTGCAGTTGGATACACTTTTGGGTATATACGAGAATTGGGAAGTTAATTGCCAAATTGGCAAATACTGCATTTCCCAGTCTTGATACCAGTAGTGAATGTGGACTTGCACAGGAGTCAGAAGAGGTTTTCAGTGTTTAGGTTGCCCTTGAGATACAAGAAGCATAATTTTTCAAGATAAATGTTTATCTTTTGCATTTCCAGAAATATGCTTGAAGAGACTCTCTTCCCTCCCACAAGGGTTTGTTTTGCACTTGAAGAGACTCACTAGCTTTGCATTTCCAAATACAGATGCCTCTATTTTGGCTTGCACATTCAGGGAATGGGCTAACAGTAGCTGTATTCCAGAAGTGCTGTGCAGTTCTCCACGTTATTTACAGTTACTGCAGGATCCAGATCTTTAGGTCTTCACAAGGTCAAGTCACCCGGACTTAAAACACTGCAGCATGGAATTACAGTCCTATTTTGAGCCACCAACATTTTTGTTAATTTTGTTTCAAGCCAGCAATTGTCTGCAGTATCATACGAAATAAAAAAAAAAAAAAGGCAGAAAAATGTAAGGGAGTAAAAGAGGTTTGGCTGTGAATAACGTTGCTAAACATTGTGCAGCAAAAGGAGATGACTTTAGGGACAAATGACCCTTGTGACAGACTTCCCAAATCACAGGACGTCAATTTGTTTTTTGAAGGCACCTACTATGTATTGCAAAGGACTGATGTGAAAAAGTGCATGCTGTCCCTAGACTAAATAAGTGTCGCTTTGTTTCCAACTTAGAAAAGACAGAAAGAAAGACGGAAAGGAAGGGAGGGAGAGAGAAAGCATGTCACAGATGAAAGCACATTCTCAAAGGTCAGGGCAAAGTGTCCTTATTTCAGCAAATGCTCTGGCTTAACTTCTTAACGAAATAATCCTGCTATCTGATACTGCCTGAGAAATAAACACTGTTTTTATAAAGTTCTTGCCCATTTCACAGCACTTCCCTGTGACACTGTAATAAAGTAGGTTGCAGCAAGTATCCTGCATGCCATGCCTCCAAATGTACCAGTTAATTACAGAGCCCTTTAAACCTACTAACAAGACAAGCCTTGTTCTTTCAACCTATTGCTTTTTGCCAAAAAAAAAAAAAAAAAAAAAAAAAAAAAAAAAAAAAGGAGAGAAAAAAAAGAAAAAAAAAGTCATTGGGCAAATAAATCTTTCCAGAGAAAACAGATTTGTTTCCAAATCAGTCAACTGTGCTGAACTGGAAAGGAAGAAATGTTATTTTTTCCAGGATGAAAGCAAAACAAGATCTCTCCCTGTTTATCCTGTCTCACCCATTTCTAAAGAAGGTCAGTTTAATTTCTTCATTACTTTTTCCTGCTGTCTTATTTATCTTGAAGTCCTCTAGCCTTTTTTCAATTTCACTGTCAAAGCCCAGCCTAGTTGGTCCAACATAGGAGTGCACCGTGCTTTGCTCTTCACAGCCATGTGAAGATGCTGAATAGAGCTGGGTGAACTGTAAACATCCAGACATTCTTCTTTCTTACTTGCTTTCTCCATGCTCCTGAAAAAAACCATAAATCTCAGGCATTTATTGTTGATTTAGTTTCCTTTTTGCATCTTATTCATTACAGATGCTCAAAAGCCTGTGAAAACAGTCACAAATTCAGTCTGCCCCACCCCTGTGCGTTGTGCCGTGCTGAAATACAAACATTCATACCCTAAGCATCTTTTAATGCTGGTGCCTGGGACTGAGTTTGGAAGGAAGGAATGGCAGTACATATAAGGCAATATAGTAAGCCAGAGAAAAGAGCTTTGCTCCCCTCAAAACAGGTAGCTTTTGATCTTTAACTCAGAAGGAGCCTAGGGCAACTCTCGGGGGGTGACTACACTTCAGGTACAGTCAGTGGAGGCCATCATGTTTGCCTCTACCAGCCCAGCTAGAGTACAAAGGGTGTTTTGCATGCCATAGAGTCAAATGCAGAACTAGATGTACATTTCTTTTAATAGCCATGGTCTGTAAGAGAAGGTCATTAGATCAGTTGGTTTGATCTCCTAGACGACACTTTAAGGAAAGAAAAAAGAATCCTGCTGAATTCTCCTGCAAGTGTTCTCATTGTGCTGGGTTGGTTACACCAGTTTAACCTCTTCTGCAGTCACGTACGCTCCACTGACTTTGAAGCATCAGCAAAACAGCCTGAAGGGAGGCATATGCCAGCTGCCAATATGCAGGTCTTGGAGTAAAGGGCTCGGACACAGGATCAAGTGCCCAAGCCTTATCTACAGCCTCTTCTGCCCTTGTATTACCTCACTGCTGCCTCGGGTGCTGTGCATGCAGACTCCACAGCAGGAGCAGGGAGTTGGGAAGCAGTGACTCAGGCACCGTACCCTGACCAGGTGCCTGCGCCCCGAATGCGTCTGGGCAAGTCTGGAGGCAAACCAGGTTCATGCAGTGCACAAACTGAAGAAGCTGGGAGAGCCACCACAGCTAAAGGCTCTTTGTGAAACTCCCCAGTGGTGTGTTGAACACATAGCTGAATTCAGTTCTCAGCATGGTCTCTACACAGCTCTGGTCACAGCCATGTTGCACTATGAAATGTGCTACTTTTCAAACCAGAAAACTACAGGATGTGATACATGGCAGGGTCTGCAGGATTCCATGGCTTTTCTAGGAAAATGAGCAGTAATTTCACGTCTTTTACTACAATTCTAGTTCAAGGGCCAACATTAAGTTCAGCAGTCCTTTCAAAACAAACCAGTAGTCCTTCATGACACTTTTTGGTCTCTAGTCAGATTTTATCCACTATCCCAGAGCTGCCAGTGGATTTATTTTACCACGTTGTTCTTCATTTGCCCAGATACTAGAATACTAGTTATGCATTTTGCTCTTCTCTGATTTGGTGGCACAGGACGCAGACCTTCCTACACCCACTGTTTCATCAGAAGTGCTTTCCATCTTTCAGTATTTATTTCTTTTAGAGGTGGTGCAAGGCTTTCTGAAGTTGACTAGGTGCTCCTGCTGGAGTGAGAACCTTACAGGATGAGATCACCTGCTTATTTCCAAGGGAAATGTCATCCCAGGAAACACAAACACTCATTCTTGGAGTGCTGCATTTCCCAAGGTCAGAGAGAGGCACAACTGTGTCTCCACACCTCTGGCACAAGGGTTTGTATTAAAAGTAATTGCCTTGGTGGTACTTTCTCCAAGCTGGATTCTGTCATGAGAACAACTGATCCCATAATACCAAAGCCATTTAGAAAATACTACCTAGCTTAGCTCAGGAACCTACTGCTGGGATATACAGACTGTTGTTAAATGTCAACTGATCCATTCTGCTGACTATCATGGGAATGTATCCACATTCCATCTTCAGTGTTTTCAGCTCTCTAGCCCCCTCAGACCTCTGGGGGTTGTCATTTTGAATCATTGTTAATATTAAAGAAAGTATCTACACCAAAGCAAATGGAGTGGCTGTGAAAATTGTCACACTCCCATTGAAGTCAACAGGAGTTACCTGAGTGGGAGCAGATGACATCTGCTTTTTCTTTATAACTAGTGTTTATTCATTCACTCTAGGTGTCCCTGAAAACTTTACACTGTCAACCCTTCTCTAGATAGATCTAGCCCAGCCTGCATAAAAGCAGCATTTGCCAGCTGGGCTTCCAAGAAATTACACTGCTCAAACAATTACCCTAGAGGAGAACAGCCTTGGCAGCAACTACCTGAGTACTGGAGAAATGCAAGTTGTCAAAGGGCAAGGCTTTGGAGATCACTGCCGCAAACTATCTGGTGGAGTGTGTTAGAGAGACATTCAGCAAATGTGACTGAGACGTCTGATTCTCTGCCAGCTGTCAGGTTTGGAATTACAGCCATAGCAATTAGCCATGATTACTTCCCGATGTTGTTAAGTACAGTGCAAAGATCACCAGTTGTAGTAGTTTCTTTTTGTGATATTTAAGTGCAGTGCCAAAGAGGAGTATCAGATCTCAGGTCTGAAGACTAGGGATGCGTTGGTAGCTGTGCTCAGGGAAGAGACAGGAGGATCGATATTTACTGTTTATGCTTAGCAGGTCTCCCTCCAGACATGCCCTGGCAATATCTGTTAAAACATGATTAAACAGATAAATAAGGATAATAACCCTAAGTAGTGCTGTAGAGGTTACAAAGTCATCCCATGACCATAGTAGTCCAGCCAGCTGCCCTGTAGTTTGACCATAAGCATTTCCCTTATCAAAAGCATGAAGAAAAGATCTATTTTGTTGCACAACCAAGAGCATTAAGTGTTAATAAATAATTGGGCTTTACCTAGAACTTCTGTCCACCTTTGTAAGGGCACCGGGTAAGACTACTAAGATCTCATAGACAAAACTAATGAGCAAATGTCAGAATTGAAGATCTTCTGTATGAGCACCCTTCATACCAGCTAATCAAAAAAATGTTTCCAGCTGAGGTCCTCTGGAGATCATATCCAAATCCGGGAGAGAGCACCTCTCTAGGCAGCTTGGGATAGTGGTTGCTAACTACTACATCAGTAGTACCCTATGCAAAAGTGTTGTTATTTGAAGGAGGGGTAAACAAAATATTCTAAGCTCACTACACCTTAATTTTATATTTCAGGTTTACGGTTTCAGTGAGTATAGCATGAGGGCTATTTACTCTGAAGGGACTGGGTAACACCATCACAAGCACTCTTTTCCCTCTTCATTTAAATACTCCTATACTCCTACCTCATATCCTCAAGGCTTTTCTGAAGACTTAGTGAAGATAGGGTCTGTGTGGAGAGGTTAATCGGTTCAGCAGACCATGTTGGAAGATTTGCTTATCCTTGTTGACATCAAAACGTGGTGAAATGTCAGAGTGTTCACCTAGAGATGCCATGACTCTAGTCATGCCTAGTTTGCAAAGTCTGAAGTAGAGGTGTTTGAGCCTATGCTATTGTGGTCTGTAAAAACATTCGATGCACACAGAGTTACTATTTTTAAGACCCAGCCAAATAATGTGCCATTAGTAAAAAATCCAAAGCTTTCTTGAGTACCTTGGCTGCTGGACCCCTGTTATCCGAGTGGTGTGATATGGAGCTGTTCAGTTACAAATGATCACGGGAGGCAAAATTGTTGTTTACCTTCCCTGACAGAACAGATGTGACTTACAATCAGACTTTGGTTAAATGCTTAAGGAAAGAGCATTTCTGCCAGATCAAATAAATGCCCATGGAAACCAACTGTGGCAGAAATTAGTTTAGTTAAACATTTGAACTAATCCTCTCTGAAACTCTTTTGGCACTGTTTATTCAGCTTTAATTGTTTCATGAACACACAACAGTTTAAACAGGGCCTTAGAACCTATGTCAAGCCCATACAGTTCATTTGATACAACTTAATTTGACCACTTGAGAGGCATAAACATTCTTAGCATGTAAATTAAAGGTGTCTCTGGAAGGCATTCAGCTTTTTACTAAATGTTGTTAAGAAGTAGACAGAAGCCAAACAGAAGACTGTTGTACAGAGTCAGTAATCTGATATTCTGCTATCATTATCATGAAGCTCTTTTTCACAGTAAAAACACCTTAGACTTGAGATTCCAGGAAGAGGTGATTTTTCAAATATGAAAGAGTAGATGCTTTGTTCTTCCATAATTGATGGGAAAAAAAATCTTGCTGAAGTTTGCGTAAGTTTCAGTTTCACAAGATTTGGAGTTACAGTGCTCCCTTACAGGACACAGCCTCGTACGTTATTGTTCCCAATGTTTCTAAAAATTGTGTGGCAGTGTAAGGTTAGCCAGTACAGAGCATACTGATTTTCTGTCTTCTCTGGAGACAGGAGAAATCAGTGGATAAAAAAAATTACCCTTCAATACTCTTTTAGCTCAAGTAGGAGCATTTTAACTCTACACAAAGGTGAAGGTTCAAGTTTTCATTAAGTTAAATTGAAGAAAAAGGCTTCAAAGACTTGTCTGCCTCTGTATTGTCCAAGAAGTAAAGAGTGTCCTATGACTGCCCGGCAAAGTCTGTTGTAATGAAAGTGTGAGCATGCACAGCGCAGGGAAAACCCACACTAGGGGGTACAGAACAACCTTTGCAAGGGTAACTGTGCCTTCAGGTTCCTGATTTCCTCTTGGTTTTTCCTTGCTAACCAGTGTAGCTGGAGAAATACATCTGCTTCTGAAAATCCCAAGCACCTGCAAAGCAGAGGTGCCAAAAAGGACTGATATCTATAGGGTATAAAGGCTGCTGTGGGCCAGCCTCACAGACAGTTCTGGATCTGCTGAGGAGAAACATCTTGGAGGGTGAGCAAAATGCACCTTGCACGTTTGGCCTCTGGTAGGTCTGGGTATGGGAGAAGTGAGACACATATAAGGAGTGCTTCAGCCTAAGGCAAAGTGATTATTGGGTGTATCTAAGGGCAATTAGACTTCTGGTTTAAATGCCTCAGCACAGGCTGAAAGACAGGATGAAACTTGTTTCCAGAGTCCACAAAAATACCCAGGTAAGCCAGTGGTTACCATTTTGATTTATTATGCAAAGACGAAGAGAAAGGGGAAAAACAGGAAAGAAGAATAATCTGCCTTCTGAGCTACTTCAAGTAAAAGTGAAAGGACATTTGTCAGTCAGGCATTTGGAGAGCAAACTCAACACAACACTGAAAACTGAGAGCAAAAAAGTTAGAAAGTTGTGTTCATTTATTTAGCTGCCGTTCTCTTCTCAGGGACCTCTTCTTGCCTGCTCCGGAGCAATTTGTGACTTACAGTTTGCTACCAATAAACACTGAGTGGTAGAAGTGCAGTTTGTCCACAGAAATGGCTGTGGATATGCTCCAACAGAGTCCAGACTTCCTAGAAGCTTATCTGAACAAACAACTAAATCTTGGTATAGCACTTCTCATCCCCAGATTAGACTCGCCCTTTTCTACCCAGACATGTTCTATTTTTCTCTAGGTCTGGATGGGTGGATTTCTATCCCTGGGTAGGGAAAGGATAAAGGGGAAATGTGCACTTCTGTACTTTGGCCAAGGGAAGAGAAGCAGTGAAGTCCATCAAGGATAGGTACAGGGTGGACGTCACAGGGAGATGGACCTCAGGGAACTGCAGAATATTTGAAGGCTGACTTTGAGGGTCTGGGACAGGCAAGGTTAGAGGGACAGGTAGAAAGAGTAGGAAGTGAATGGAAGAGCAAAGTTACAGAGGTTTGGGAGGCAGTGATACAGCAGAGGCAGGATTGAGCAAATTCAAGAAAAGTGCTGAAGATATGTTAGGAAGGGTGGGTGGGGATGAGAATGGCAGGTCAGGAAGTTGCAGGCTGTGGCTGGGACTGGAGGATAAGAAAAAGAACAGTAAAGTGCTCTGGTTTCTTAGAGGGAAGAGGCTGAGGACAAAGAAAGCAAGAGGTAGCTCTCTCCTATCCCAGCTTTAACAGAAATTGTTTTTATGAGGAGAATGCATGGGATCTCTCTATCCACTCCAAACCCATGATAAAAGGTTCCCACCTACAGCCCTCTTGTTACTTTGACCAGTGTATTAACTTAATCACTTTTAATTAAAGTACTTTAATTTTCAAAGGACTTCTAGGAGATCAGTACTACCATTGGCCTATGGGAACAACAAAACTATCTAGAGGTATTTATCACTTCTTCAGGGTAGGCCTGCTCTACAGACGCCTCTGAGACTGCAGGGAATACAAGCTTGCTGCTGTTAACTCAGCAGCAAAAAGCACAGAGCTCAGTTCAGGCTGCAAAAACTCAAATGAGAGCTTGAGCAACTGGAACACCTTGCAGCATAGAGACACAGGGGGTCTCATTCTTTAAACAGGGACTTGTAGTGCCATTTCAGATCCCTGGGGGTACCCAAGAGGCCTGGTCAGCCTGACAGATACCACAGAGGTCTTAAATGCAATGTATCTCTTTGGAAGAAAGGCATGAAAGGCATACATAGGATATGTTTTGGCATCCCAGATAGCACTAGATACCTCTGCATGAGTGAGCTGTCCCCGTGGTTTCTATAAGAGTCCATATCTACTGTTAAAGAAAATAAGGAAAGGACCACTGCCAAGGTTGAGCAGCACATACAGACTCCTGCCCCTACTGCTTAGGGCTTGTGTTCTCCTGTCTAGGCTGCTTGGTCTTGGATCTCATCTGAAAAACTGGTAGTCTTCCTGTGATTCTGAGAGAGAAATACTTCTTTCTGCTTGCTGTCTTTTTCAGTGGGAAGTGTGTGAAACACCCTTACAGCTGTGCCTCCTTCACCTAAGGGAGGTTTTCCAGAATGCCCACAAAACATATCGCAGTCTGGGGGTATGCTGTTAGAGCATGAGTGTGAGGACACAAAGCCTCTTGGACATGGTGGAGGACTGTTTTGGGTAAAGAGAGCCAAACTCAGAGCATTCTGATCTATCCTGCATTCAGGAGGGCTCCACAGGATTTTTTTTCAGAGCAATGTGGGATCAGTATGTACATGACCTTTGGTCAGCTGATACAGACCACTGCTAACATCAGATGACATTTCAGGTTTGAAATGAATCACTGTCATTGCTGTCCAGTTTTCTTACTGCAGTCAGTCTCACTGAACACACACTCAGTTGTTTGGCTAATTGGGTAGCAAAAAAATAAAAAAGGAAAGAAAAAGTGGTTGCTTAAGAACTACTGCTTTTTGAGGGCTTGGGATTTCCATTGCTTTTGCTGGTCAGCAAAAGCTGCTAAGCAGAACCAGCCGACTGTGACCCCCCTGTGCACTGCTGTCGGTTTGGGTTGGAACGTGTTCCCTCGGCCTCCATAACCCAGCCGTGAGAACAAGCCTCGCCGCCCTGCAAACCCCGCCGAGCTTGCCTTTCAGTGCTTAATGTAGTTCTTGGCCTGCTGTCATCTTGGCAGCACTTCGACTGCAGACGCCAATTTAATGCAATTATTAAATCTCAGACGAATACCATGTAGGATACTGTCATCAAATCCTAGGCTACAGGTCTGCATCTCAAGAGATGATGTTGCCAGTCCCCATGCCCAGAGAGTCAAACATACCCCATCCTACCCCGAGTGATGTTTATCCAACGTATTCCTAAAACCTCCAGCCCCAGAAGGAGCTTTAGTAGCTCTGTAGGTCCCAGACCCACAGCAATGACACAGTAAGCCACAGTGCCCCTGTGCTTACAAGCTGCTGCTCTGGGAATCAGGAGCACTAGGCATTGCTTCCCAATTCATTAGATGATCTACTTGGTGACCCTTACTGAGTTCCCAAACTTAGAAGTGTGTATCACTTCTTCAGGAAAGAAGAAATGATGATATTGACTTTATCTTGACAAATCACTTATATGAAAAGCATTTTTGATAAAGATCTACAGACTAAAAAATTGCTAATATTATTGGCATCTAGTAGTATTAATAATTTAAAATAATCACTATTATTAAAGTTAAATAACTCATTTTAATATCCTTGGAACACAAAGCCTCAGCTAATGAATTTTTTTCTTTTGTTTTGTGGAGTGGACTATTTAGGGGACTGGTACCCTTTCCCTGACTTCCATAAGATTTTGGCTGCAAGCTGCTGGATGGTGAGGGAGGCACATTTCTGCTCTTTAGTGTACTGTTTTTACCCCATCTCCATAGGACTTCAGCAGGAAAGCAAATGGCTCTTTCTCATAATCAGCTTACTTAATTCCCTCTCTGATGGACAGTCTGTAGCAAACTGTCTCCAGGTAAGAACAAATGAGCATGGTGGGAGCACAGGGTCATCATACACAGTCCTTTGCCTTTCAGACCTGGAAGTTTTTCATGGCCCTGGGGACCTTAAAGGTGTTTTTAGAAGGAAATCTTCAAATGCATTCCTGACTCCTTTTTTTGAGAGAAAACCACAATTACATGGGGAGAGTATATAGTGAAGGTTTTTGACTGCCAGGAGAGAAGATCTGCAGGAACACTTGTGTTTGTGTAGCTTGGGTTATTTAATCTGGAATGTCCTTTTACTCGACTGCCCTGTCCTCCTCTCCACCAGTGTGCACAGAAGAATGGGGCTCTTGGGGGACTTCCACTTCCCCCACACGAGAACTTTGCTTCTGACATGTATGAGGAGTAGGAACAGGACTGCAGCAATAAATAAATACCAAAGTGATTAAAAACAAATGTGCGAAGCGTTATTAATGATACACTGGAGAGAATGGAAGTGCACTACGCCAGAAACACCATGAGGAGCAGAACAGTTATCAAGGGCTACACAGCCTGATGTTAAGGCATCAGAAGGGGACAAAGCAGTGATTTACTGTGCAACATGTGAGCCTGCAGCTGGATAGTTCAGGGTTGATAAGTGGAGCTGTTTTTGAGCTAGCAGGTCAGGTCAGACTCAGGTCTATGCAGGTAACCTACCTCTGTCGACAGGAACTGCCATGTTTTGCCTTGTTCTCAATATTCAGCATACCCCCTGCCCTCCTTCCATCATGTTTTCTATACTCACAGCTCTTGGAGAAGTTTTGAGAACTTGCAGCCCATCTGTCCTTGCTTTGAAGGTGTTTCTGGAAAGACAGCTGGACTGTCTGGATGCCCAGCGGAGCGGTCTATTGTGCAAGAAGGAGGCTGAGAGTTTGGTGATACAGGGGGCTTCTTTTTCTATAATTTTTCCCATTTTTCCACTGATATATTTGAAATGCAACCACTGCATATGCAGTGCTCTACTCCAGTAAGTAATTACGTGACAGCCCCTGTTTTGAGCACTCATGCAACCGCGTGCAGACAGAGAAGGAAACAAGTCATTTGCATACAGAGCAAATATTTTGTCATCACCTGCTGTTCATCCTAATGAGATTTTGCCAGACTCATTAGAATGATTCCACACTTCTTAATACCCACTGGGATTGCTTTATTATTTGATGGAGTCAACAGTTGGCATATGCCACAATGTCTCTGTATTCAGGTCTCTTGAAACCTCTGAAGGCAGCTAAACAAAGGCAGTGAATAACCAGTTTTGTTTCCCTCTTTCTCCCAGGATGTCTCAACGCTGACACCAGTGACTCATAAGCACCACGGTTAAAGGGATCTCTTTATCAGCCCACTCCTACTGGCTTCTGAAGGCAGTAGGCATCTTTTCACTAGGGACTGGCTTGTCTCTGCACGGCTGAAAGCAAGGACCCTGACCCCTCCCTGCAGAGGACTCGTGGGGATTTCTGGTTTTCTACTTCTCCTGCTGGTTTTAAAAATCTTGTTTCAAAAGTCACTGGTGCTGTTTTTTCTCTCCTGCTTCTCTATCAAAAAACTACATAAACACCAGGAAGGAGACCTATTTAGAAATTACAGAAGATTTGGGCATGGCCCAAATCCACATGATCCTTTTTGTGTGTAAGCTTTCCATACAAGTTGGTGATCATGGATTAGCTCAGTTGATTAGAAGTGTGCTAATTAGAACATAGCCAAGATTGTGGGTTCAGTTCCCATATCAGACCACTCACTTAGGAGATGGCCTTGATGATCCTCGTGAGTCCCTTCCAATTCAAAATACGAAACTAGTGTGCTAGGAATTGCAGTAAAAACAAACCAAAAAATAGAGATAAATGCTTTTTCTCAATTCTCACAACTGTAATATGAGGTGTTCCAATGGGATTAGTGGGATATAATTGGTTTGGGTGTTACTTATAACAACATGGATTAAAAACCAAAAATCCTGAAGTGTGATATTGAAGTTGACAGTGTCACTTTAAACAAATTTGCTCTAGATGATTTTTGCTTTGGGAGTCTCCCTTTACAAACAGACCTTGCCAGGAGCCAGAGTAAACACTATGTTAAGCTTAGATCAGTCTTTAATTTTCCTACTTCCTTTCCCTTCCCCTTTCCTTTCTATTTCCTTCTAAGACAGCAGTATTATAGACAATTTAAATCAGACATGCCCGTAGCTGAACAACAAAATCACCAACCGAGGACAATGAGAATAGCAATAAACTCAACATAGTAATTATTTTCCCGTCACACAAGCAATTACAAAAGCCAAGAAAGAACAACTGAGTGTTCTTAACCTGATATTGATCATTTAATTTTCTCAAGCCATGTAATATTAAGCAGGCTAATGCTCCTACAGGGAACACTGGCAACAATTAAGCATAGTTATGAAAAAGTCAGACTCATTGCAGGCTTGAGCAAGGGGGATAACTCACTGTTCGCACCAATGGTAATAATTATGAGCAGTGGAAATAGTGAAATTAAAGACAGATTAATACTTAGGCACAAGTTCACCATTTCAGTGAGGTTTGTATCTGGCCAGGTTTGTGTTAACATGACACACTCCGCTTACCTGGCACTCCAGCAAGGCCAACCTGTTGGTCAGTGTTTCCCACAGGCTAACTGGGACATGTAGCTGCTGTCTACAAGGTGAAGAGAGAACTTGGCAAAAGGTTAACTCGTGAGCATTGTGACGCACAAGTTCTTCATTCACGCTGTGTGCTGAGGCACCGTCATAGCTAACACAGGAAGAGACAAGCTGGAGCTTTTTGCTGTTGGGTTGGTTTTAAACTTGAATCATCTGTTGTTCATTCCACAGAGCATGAGTCTCTCTTTAGACCTGGAGATTTGTTTGCCAAAACATGGGTTCTGGTTGGCTTGAGTATCCTACCCAGTGTCTAGCTGCTCCTCCTAGGTACTATTAATAACCAGTAGTTTCAAATCATATTTGCCAGTCCTGTGTGAATACCTGAAATATGGGAGGATATCTCAAAAGAAAATGGATACCAGTGTTTAGGCGACTGGGTTGCACCCCAGCATTTAGTTCCATGTGTAGCTTTTAGATGTTGCTGACTGCACTGACTGGATTTCAGCTGACTACAGGAGGAGCTCAGGCACCTGGCTCATCTGTAGACTCCAAGTGTGTGCTACCTCTTCTGAAACACTGGCCACTGGAGCTGTCCTGCAATAGTGTGGTTGGCCTCCGGCTGCCTCTCCAGGCGGACATGTGCCTCCTGTAGATACTGTGCCACGTCTGCCAGGTCAGCCTGAGCACCTCACAGCATCTCAGATGGCTCATTGTTCTGTGTGTGAGCAATAACTGACCTCATGGAGTGTGTATCAACTGTTTCCAAACAGGGAGACCTTCCACTGCAGCCCTCAAGGTTTAAACCATGACCGATGGACAAGCCTGCTTATGAGAGCAAACTCAGACTTGCGTTTAATTTTGAGCACAAATAAAACCCACAAGGAGTCACCATGGGAGGAGAAAGAATGGTGAACAGACACTGTGGGGTGAGGTTCTCTTCTCCGTGCCTTCATGGTGGGTGCAGTAGCAGTTCCTCAAAAGCATTCTTTCTGTGAGGATCCTGTCAGATACAGAGGAAACACCGAATTGTAACCATATGTGGGGGCCCCGCACAATGCATTCCCATTCCAACTCCATTAATTTTAGTTTCTGTTATTTCACGTTGCACCACTTAAATGTCTCTAGGCAAATTATCATCAAAGTTCTACACGAATTAGCAAAAGGTTGAATTTTTCCTCTCCTGATTTATGTCAAGGAAGAGAGTCCTGATATAGACAGGTTAAGAAACTCCACCTCAAAACTTCCGCTACTTCTGCAGGACTTTAAAGAGAGTTTAAAATGTTTGAATGGGTGTGCTTTTGTTTCCATTTCCTGAGGGAAGCTCAAGTAATTGATGCTTGCAGTATTTCTGACCACCACCAATCCCTCTAGCCAATGACGGGAAAGAGGGAGAGAAAGGATATGTCACAGAAGTCAGATATTCAGACATTCCCTCTAGTAAAGGATCATTAGTAAAAGATAAATGGATTCTAATGGTTGCATGGTGTTGTAGAAAGCAAGCACAGAAAATTCTGGCCTGTTATTTTTACTACTCCTTTCATTTTTGTTTTATTTTCCTTTTCCTAGTTTCTGTATAGATCCCATCTTACAGAATTCCATGCTTTTCATGATAACCAAAAATCAAAGAAGCCAGAGGAATAAAAGTTGCCAGTGACATAAAACATGGGCAGACATAGAAAATCATGCCCTCTCGTGAGTCCTGCAAATGCATAATCTGCCTGTGGCAAGGAAAAAAAAAGGGAGAGAGGGGGAAAAAATGCAAAAATTGGAATTTGACTTATTTTAAAAATGAGCCTCTCTAAAGCTGTGGCGAACACATACTAAAGCCTGAATTTACTACATTTAATCATACAACTTGAGTTATAAGGAAAGAAAATTTTTTGTACTAAGCACTCTAAGTTCACTTACCAATTTTTAGGAAAGGTGAAAAACCCCAAATTTGTGAAAGTCATGGACTAAGCAGAATTTATGGGTCTGCTCAACTAGTTTTTGAAACAAAACTGTCTGCTTTGTTTATTCAGCTCAAGTGCCTCCATATTATTTGTGGTATTGCAGTGAGGACATTTGGTTTCTCCTTCTTCTTCTACTTCTTCTTCTTCTTCTTCTTCTTCTTCTTCTTCTTCTTCTTCTTCTTCTCCTTCTTCTTCTTCTTCATAATCATCATCATCATCATCATCATCATCATAATAATAGTAAAAGCTGCTAGCCAGAGTGTGTCCTCTAGAAAAAGACACACCCCAGAACATATGGCACTGGCCACTTGGGCAGCTGTGCAGGCAAACAGGCTGGGCCCCGCAGAGTTTATGGGCTTAAGCTCACCCCTGTGCAAACACAGCCATACACCTCCTGAACCTTTCCTGACCTTAAAATCCTAATGCCGCCTTCACATGATGCTGCACCTGAACCGATCAACCGCGCTGCGCTGAGCCAGCTCAGGTCTCTGCACCCACAGCACAGCTAATCTGCATCCAGATAAACTCACCATGGGCATTTGACAGATGGCTAAAGTTTAGTCTGCCATCTTATTCACTTTAGGCTGAGAGTATATCTGAGAGCTGGAGACCTAGGAGGACTTTTTTCCCACTTCTAGGCTCTAAGACAAGAGGATCAGCTGTATTCATCTAAAAGCTTGAAAACCCAAGGGACCAGATCAATTCAATTGCATCATTTTCAAAAATGCATCCTTTTAAAACAAGTATATTTCACTTTTCATTTAATTCCACTTTCTGTGGGAGTAGAATCCAACATAAACGGAATAATAACAACAACAAAAAAAAAAAGATGAGTGGATCACTCACCATTTCCTGCTCTAAAAATAAAGTATTAAAGTTATGTTTCCAAATAAATATATACCGTTTAAATCAGGGGTCTCCCATGCTGTGTATCCTCTAGGACCTTCTGCTTCTGGCTAACATTAACAAAAAGAACAGAATGCAGTTTAAAGCAGCCAGACTTTATTTAGGAGATGCAACTTAGTATTCACCAAGCAATAAGTATTTATTCTCCTTAAAGAAAACAAACAAGTATGAATTCAAATCAAGATTAAAACAGCTACTATAGACCAAGGTTCCTTCCTTGGCGGTCTAAAACATGCTCACTTTTATGTACCTTATCCTAATGTATTCATTCTGAAAGCTACCCACATAGGTTCAGTCAAAGGATTCCTTAATTACACTTCCTGCCTTACTCTGAGCCATAGATAGTCTTCTGCAAGAAGCAGCCTGAGAAGGATGGGTAATAGAGATGTTCAAGACTGACAAGACTATCTCCATCCAATGTGACATTTCAGGAAAGAAGGCTCCATACAGGCTCCTTATTGACCAATATGTCAATACTCTCTACCTCCCAGTTCAACCCCTTCTACACAACAGAAACAGAGGAGAGTCTCAAATCAAAATCTCCTCTGCCATTCTCTCTTTCTGTTTTGTCCAGGAGAAAAAAAAAAGCCAAAGCATGAGGTCATCCATGCTTTCCTCCAGAAGAGACATTTAACCCCACCTAAAGCTTATAATTATTTAATTGTTGCTTTACGCAAGAAAATTCTCTTAATATAACCCAGTATTGGATCTTGCTCTACTTTGTGATGCCTTTTCCTGGTCTTAAAATCAAGACTCAAACATGGTTAGAAGGGAAAAAGGGATTTTACCTTTGTATTTATTTTAAGGATCCTTAGGTGCACCACGTCCAGGTGCAATGTGCTGAAATGCCCATGGCAATGCACACCCCTGATAGATCGGGTATAACATTATAGGTCATACTAATTAGCATATCTATCAAAAACTCCCCAATGAGAGGCTCGAGTGAGCCCCCCTCCCTGAGGAATCTTCCCCTGTATGGTTCTATCTTAGTTTACAAACTGTGTTCTGGAGAGGACCTTGGTGTCTGGGGCTTCTAAGATGTTTAGTCTCCTAACTTAACAAAATAAGTCTAAGAATGTAGGCTAAAAAACACTAAGAATAAAAAAAGCTATAAAAAGGTATAGAAAAGGGGTATAAAAGAAAAGGCAAAAAATCATCATGGCACCACTTGAACATGATAAAAACCCTTGAGAAGGGCTGGTCCTATCTCCGTCTCAATCCTGCAAGATCCTGGACTTCTTCCAGTTCAGCATCTAACTGGCATGTGAAACAGAAACAGTGCCTAGTGACAGTGATGAACGGTCTGCTCTTGGCTGTTGCCTGCATTCACACTGCTGGATATCCCTACAGTATTTGATTGCATAAACCCTGAAATCCTTTTGTCCACATTAAGGATGTTTGGTCAGCATTACGAGACCTAAATAACAATCTCTACAGAGGAAACTGGCAAACTGGTGCCCAGTGTAAGCAGAGAGTATGCAGAGAAAGTCCACCTGATGAAAGAAACTCACTGCTCTCCAAGGACAATGGCAATCACAGTTATGGAATTATTTGAAGTCAACTAATGGTTAAAAACTAAATAAAATTAACAGATAATTTGTGCAGCTCCTTTACAGTTTGCTTGTTATATAATTGAAATTACAAAAGCAAGTAAAGAACAATTACAATCAGCAAGTGAGAGAGTTGTGGAAAAATCAGAGGTGGGCTGTGCATAATTCATTCTGACTTAAATAGTTGTGTGTCCAGGTGGATTCCTTCAGCCAGAGATAAGCTGAGCTGCAGTGCAGCCCTCAACAGGAAGAGAAACCACCAACCCTCCAAACCAGGTGAGTTTCAAGGATATGGACACCTGAGAGATCCCCAGATGCAGCAGGCAGGAGGGGCCAGAGCCACTGTGAGGACCTCTCCTCCCCAGCAGCGGCCACAGTGCCCTCAAAACCCGTTTTCCTACAGTTGTCCCCAAGCTGTTCTTCCCCCATTTCCATACCAGGTTATCCCCTTTCTACCCCCTCCCACCATGTCACAGGGCAAGAAGAGCTCTTGAACCAGAGCTCTCCCACAAAGTCTGTGCTATATTTGCAAACCCATCTGAGGCCTATCGTAGTGTGAGTCCATGCTCTGACAATTGCCTGAAGGCTGGGGATATATTTTTTAGGAAAGGGAAAAGAAGAAGCAAACAGAAAGCAACTCCTCCCCTTTCTGCAGGTAATACTTTTTTATCTGCTTATCATCAATAGATTTTGGAGTCTTGAAAAGCAGCATGAAAGGGATGGGTCCCTTCTGAATGTCAGGCCTGCCTCTCTGCAGCACAAGCTGTGGGTCTGTCCTCACAGTCCCCCTGGCAGAGCGGGCTATGCCCAAATGAAATCTGATGCAAGGACATCATCTTCCCCGAAAGGTCTGAAAATAGCATCCTGACCGCTGCATGTCCCCTTGAAAACCAGAATAGGGGCAGGGAGAAATGGTGAAATCAGAGCAGGAGAAGGAATCTGAGCTTGAATTGGTGGGATTTTTTATACCCAGCACATCTCGTTATTTTGTCGGTAGCTTGAGGCAGCCATTTTAATAAAAAAACTAGTCAAAGTTTCGGGAAGACATGGAGAAAGAGATGCATGTGTGTGCATGCTTTTACCAGTGCTGTTGCTGACAAACCGAGGTTTGATAAAGTACATTTCTTGCTTGGAGGGGGGGATCTAACTGTGCGCCTTTTGCCACTGCAAAAAGAAAATGCAAAATATGTCTACAAAGCCACAATAAAAACATGCTAATGTGTCAGGGGGCCCTTTTTGGCACTTAAACCCTGAGAATCTGCCTGCAAACCCCTTCAGCATTGAAGGTTCCCATATGAGTTACCCCAGTTAACATTGGAAGGGGTTAAGGAGGAAAAAGTCCCAGATGCAATCCCAGCTTAAACCTGCCTGTGTAAATTGGTCCTGGATGCCTGTGCAGGTGTGTCAGGTATTTTTTTGTGCTTCTGGGCTTGGACCAGCCAAACACCTCTATTCTAGAAGTCATGTGCCTGCCTTTCTCACCCACTCCTCCACCGCACCAATTTCTTTCATGATCATTTCTCCAGCCCATCTCTTCAGGGTGTCCTCAGTAGAGAGAGGGGAGGGAACATCTAACCCCTGGCTGTTGGGCCAGGTTTGTGGGAAGGTCTTTTTTTCCAGGAGAAAATCAGGAAGGCTGTGTGAGGGAAAACAGTTTGTTGTGACTAGAGAGCAGGCAACAAAACAAGAAGGCAGAGGCTTTCTGGGCAAAGTTTCTCCAGGGAATTGCTGCAAGCCACAGTCCCACTATGAAGATGCTTTTCATTTACATTCATAGAATCATTCAGATTGCCAAATCCACCACTAAACCATGTCCCCAAGTGCCACATCTACAGTTTCTCCAGGTATCAGTGTGTCTGCTTCTGCTCTTGACAGAGTATACAATAATGAAGCTGTATTTTACTTCATCCGCAATGTATTTCTAGGGCTTTACTTGCTATTAACAAGTGGCAGAAGTGCAAGGAGTGTGCACCCATCTCAACACACATACAGGAAAGGTTCATCTAGCACCCCAGTCCTGGAGCTGCCTGCTGGCAGGAAATAGTCATCAGCACCAGAAACTTTAAATTTTCTTTCCCACAGTAAAAACAGAAACATTGGTCCAGTAAAAACAGAAACATTGCTCCACTGGCACACTGTCTGTCCTCTTCTGCTTGTGCAGGCAACTTAAGGCTGGGGCTGGTAACTGCAACCTGCATGGGACAAAGCATCTTGGTGCGTGATGCAGCTGACAGGACTTGGGTAGGGTCCTTCCCCTCAAAAACTGAAAAAACAAGACTGGTTTACTTTGGATACTTACTTCTGTTTTAGCATTTGATAAAACACATGACATTACAGTCAGGAGAGCCTGCCTCTCCCCATGAGACGCTGCCCAAGGAGTAGACAATAACAAGTAGCATTGATTTATTGCTGCAGAGGAGGTAGAGAAAGAGGAATGTAATAAATGCTGAGGAGATGAGAAATGCACCCATTCCCTCACCCCCTACACACTCACAGGCACTCTGGAGAGGGAGAGGAGGTTATCTGCCATGAACCAGCACATTGCTGAAATTCTAATGAAACAAGAGTCAAAGCAGGTAGGAGGTGGTAGAAATGCTGAGTTTGATGCCCATTTATCATCTTCAAATGCTGAACCCAAGTTGGTGAGGAATGTCAAGAGAAGGGCACCCTACCATTTGCAAAAATATTTTGTAAGGAAGACAGAGCTATTTCCTATGCATAATTAGAATAAATAAGCTTTATTCCAAAACAAATCAAAACCCCTCTTTGAAGGAATACTAATAAGCTTGGCAGAACAGGCACAAAAATGTTAGAAAACACTAATTTAAAATTACCTTTGATACCTTAATTCATCTCCCATACATACAAGAATTATGCAGACACAGTTTGGATTGTCTGATCGGGCAGTATTTTCCCACACAGCTCCTTCCTTCAGTACACAAATTAGACCCACTTTGTGGCTATGGCAGCATCTCTACTTCATGTTATTCCAAAAGCTAGAAGTGAATAAGGAACAGGACTGTGGGACAAAGAAAGTACAAAATTACATCCTTGGATGTAATCCTTTGTTCCAGAGAGCTGGGAAATACTGCTCATCCAAGATTCTCACAGATGGGTTCTAATTGTGTCCTTTTGCTTTCTAGGTGCCTGACTTCCAAACACAGTGGTTTGGTGTGCAGAAATGCTGAGCTCCCAGTCTCTGCTGAGACAGGCAGAGAGATGCTTCAGTGATTCACACCATCGTGTCATACAGTAAGTGCTCTGAGAAATCAAGTCCCGGTGGGTTCAAACTTGGCAGCTGCAGTGCTGACTTAGATGCCCATTTGCCAAATGACAGTATCATGATATCTCATCACAGAAAAGTTCTGCTAAAATGAACCACCTAATGGCTGGGGAGCTCTTGTTCTGCAGTGGCAAGCACTATAGAAAATCCCATGAAGAAAATATTTCAGGATTCAAAGAGCATGGTATAAATCAGGAATATACTGGAAAATAACAGATTGAAATAGGTGCTTGCCAGTTGAGACATGTTTTTCTGGTGCACAGTATGAGGCTGAAGGACTTTGAATACATGAAGAAACCCCAAGTACGTGTGTGCAATTAAAGACAAAATTAAAGGGAGTTAAGTACTGTTGCATGACATCCACATGACTTATCAGCAGGGTAAACACCATGATGTTGAGATTTGCCAAGGCAGCTAAAAGACCACACCTGTGGGGCGAGAGCCGGCTCTTACAATACATGGGAGATAAAACATGCTGTCATCAGTGGTTTCACACATAAACACTGATGGCAGTGCACTGCTGAAATTTAGGAACCAGCCCAGTCCAGGCTATGAACTAGTGCCTTCTCTTGGGTGCAAAACTTTAAATGGTTACCCTTGTCCTAACTCCCTTCTGCCTCACCCCCTAGGACTTGGCCCACTGCAAACTTTCCCCAGCCTCAACAATTCAGTCCAGTTCTGTAAAGTCTGGGGTTTTTTTGGCCCATCCTCCCAGTTCTAATCATGGTATACTGCCTGTGTCAGTCCACCTCGCCCAGGCCCTCCATCCCTCTTCCCACAGTAACCATCAATTTGAGTTGTGCCCAGAGAGCCCAATTCCTTGTCTGCTCTGTTTTCCTTTCTCTCATACAATTATCTTTACATTCACAGAGCACTGGAGAGTTTCAAAGGGTAAGTCATATCATTTTTTTAGAAACCAGTCTTTTCCCTCAATCTAAGTCTTGGCCATGAGGAACAGCTACATGAAGTTTTCCTCTCCACCCTATCTGAAGTCATTCAGCCTCAGGCAAACACCTGGACTGGAAAACTTTACTCTCAATGGTCAAATTTTGGCAATAATGTAAATGACTGGTAAATGAGAAATCTTAATAAAATGCAAAACTCTCAGAGCCACCTGTAAAAACCTTGAACTCTGGACAGAGTTGAGCTGCCTTAGTGTCCCCAACCTCAGATGTATATCCTGGCCATGTGTTGTGTATTTTCAGCTCAGAGCTGGGTATGCACCAGCCACCCATTCAGATCTTTCACCCTTGTTTCCACCAAAAGGAAAGCTGCAGTGTGACTTGGATGACTGTGGGACCAGGACCTCCTCAGCTCTGTTGCCTGAGTTGGGTAGATATGAACCCCAAGAGATCCTCCTGAACTCTTGAGTTCTGACATGTCCCAGTGAAGACAGTGGTGGAGCCATGGACTTTTCATCCCCACAGGCAGGCAGCAGATGGTCCCTCAACATCTAGGGACCTGCTGCCCTGACAGGTCCCCAGGGGTACATGGTGGTGACCAACATGCTCAGCAGAGTCTTGCTGTAGACTCTGAAACCAGTGCCTATCCATTTCTGACAACGTGAACAGCCAGCAATGTCGTGCCTTCAGCACATCGTGTTACATGCTAATGTTAAACACTAACTGGAAGTAAGTGAAGGTCTCCAGCTCTTTCTCCTTGCTGTGGACCTACTCTCTGGCCTTGAGCAAAATGCTAATTTTTTCTGAGAACCAATTTCCTCAGTTAATAAACTCTGTGGTTGGATGCAATGAAGATCGATTTATTAATGTTTGTGTAGCATGGGAATGTCCTTGAGGGGAACGCTCAGGGGAGAGCACCATTGTTACCCTTATCTCCTCCAAGTTAGTATCTAACACATCTGCTCAGGGTGACTCAGTCCCATGTCTAGCCTTTTGCTTACTAGAAAGTATAGCAAAGTTTCTATAGTACAATGAAGCATTGGAAACAAACCGAGACAGGGATTTATAGCTGCACTTTCTTGCAATGTGTTATAATAGCCAGTATTATTTAATCACAGAAACATGATCTGGCCACAGCTAACTAGCTTTGCTCAGGTGTGCTTGTAAATTTAATTTGAGTTCTTCTACCTTGTGCAGAAGTTGAATGCAGGCTAATGTGTGTGCTGGAAAAATAACAAATCATATTACAGTATAGAACAGGAAATCTTTCAGTTTCACAATAAAATAATACAATTCAATGCAAGCAGTATTTATATAGCACCATTCAGAAATATATTTTAAAGCTTTATACAAACAACTTGCATGCTACACCACAGCCAACACGTCAAATCCTATTAAAGAGAAGAAAGCCATTGTAAAAACAAGTCTTCAATACACATTTAGACAAGGCATTCATTGGAAGAGGAGCCCACTAACAATTGGGCCTATATAGGTATTATTAATACAGGTCCTGATAGAAAACTGAATCTGTGGCATAAAATATGATGCTCTCCAAAGAAACACTGGTATAGTGTGTTTTATTTTAAAAATAGTGTCCTGAAAGGCAGAATGGATGGCTATGGATATTCTTTTCCACTTGCATTATCCCAGCAAATGAAAAATGAAAAAAGGGGGGAAAAGAAGATGTAACAGAGGCAAAATATGTGACAAAGTCAAATCCTCTGCCTCACTCTACTGCCTGTGTTTTCTCCGTGGTATCCAGAGCCTACAATGCTTGCTGCTTACTCCATTATGTTACCTCACCCACCTACCGACACATTTCCATTCATCACCCACGTAGGTTTAGGCATTTCTACCCCCAGTGCACTGAAAGCTTTTGCAAGGCAGCTGAGGTACCAACCACTCTAATAGGTCATGTGGTAGGAGGCAGCATGCTTTGGGCCATGCATATCTCTGCATCTGCTCTGGGGTCTGAAATACCCCTCACAGCTACCTAGTGGGGCAGAGATCCCTGCTCACAGGGACAGAGGGGTGGCTGCTGTTGTGGGGCTTTGGCTGAGAGAGGCACAGGCTGCTTGGCTGCTGCATGATGTAGGTTCTACACTTCTGCCTCGGCAATGCACCTGTATTAGGAAACATGAGGGAAAGGCCAGAGAGAAACCACTATACTGGGAATGTGCTGTTTGGTAGTACTAACAGCTGTGAGGAGAAGAGAGGACAAAAAACTGCCACTGAAATCTCATCCTGACTTGGTTGTAGGCAGCCTTGCTGCTGCCTTCAGAAATACTTTTATAGTCCAAAATGGCTGGAGTGTATCTGTGTTGGATTTATCATAAAAACACAACAGCGCGTGCCAAAATAGTATGTCTAGCCCTGGAAACAGAAACGAGCTTTCATCATCTAAGAAGTTGGAGAATAGTATACAAATACTAACTATTACTGACTTCTTTGCAGATATACCTTATGAATAAAACTGGATGCTGGTTCACTTAGATTCCTGGAAAACCTTATCTCTAAATTGTAATGTCAAATTAATACAATAAGGGAATTTATAACTTGTGCTTCTCAGAGATGGTTTAACAGCTTGAGAGCTTGCCAGCAATGCTTTGTCATTCACTACTTCCCACTGGCATTATCTTAAAACTAATACCAACAGCCAGTTGTTCCAGAGAGCTTCACTGAAATGTGCAATACTGGGAGACACAGCCAACACACCAGTTCCCACTTCATGTGCATTTATAATTACACAAGAGGTGGTGCTTATTGTACAGTCAGCTCTGGTGCTCTCTGAGATGACTCACCTACTCTCACTCTGCTATGCCATGCTAACTTTTACATATATCCTGTTTCTACACGGATATCCAGACTCATTCTCTCTAACTCTGAGCTTTTTGGCTGGGATTCTTAAATTACAGGCTGTCTTTGCTTTAGGCTCATCCCAGAGTCAGAGCAGGGAAACATGCACCTCAAGAAGGCGGTTCTGCTCCTTGGTGGGCTGAGTCATTGCCGGAAGGCTGCACCCCCTCCCCGTTGCTCCATTGACCAGAGAAGGAGCCCCAGGCAGGGTTGGCAAGCCTGCTGTGTTCTTGCCCCAACCAGCCCTCCTTGCTGCTGCTGGTGGGCTGAGAGGAGACCTTGGAAGGTGTGAAAGCCTTACTGATGCTTGTTGGTGGTGACTCGACTCCTGGCTTGGGCAATTCAGTTAAATAAATAAACTTACACAGCCAAGCCCAAGATGACTTAGGTGGCAGCCCTGCTCTGAGTTGGAGAGGTGCCCCACCAAGCCCATGAAGCTGCAGTCAGGCTTTCTCAGCCTGCAGTGGCTGAACCACCCTCACAGTGCAAGTCGGACAGCCCCTGACCCCATGCAGAGCTGTCCCCGGGCTGTTTCCAGAGATAGCCCTCATTTCACCTCTCCTTCCATCACAGCACTTTGCCTTTGCTTGTTTCCAGGGTTCGTTCCCAAGTGCTTACCACCTCCCTGCTGCCTGTTTCCTCAGCTGCTGCCTCACACATGCTTCCTCCACTGTTCTCTGGGTACACCCTCTCCCTCGAGCATTTCTCTCCCGCATTGCTGCTGCTCTTTCCCACCAAGCACGATTTCACCCCTGAGTTTCAGACAGCACTCCAGACATTCACCAGGCTCTAATTTTTCAGGGTCATGTCCTGCAGAAAGCATACACTTCCTCCAGGGACCTCAAGTCCCTTCCTCAGTCGTAGGGAAGATGAGAATTAATCACAGAGCTGCTACACTGGCTTTTGGCTGCAGCCACAAACAAGTCTATGGTAGGGGAAAGAGACTGGAGCAGCCCGAGGGTGTTACAGATATTTTCATGGAGTAATGGCTCCCCAGTATCTTGATACATGGAGTTAACTTCTCTAAGCCTGCTGAACATCTGGTCTGCACTGTCCCCCCATCCTGTGTCTTTTGGATGTGATGTAGAAATCATTTTCCTTAACTTTAAATGTCTCTAAAATGAAATAACTTGTAGGCTGGAAGTCTCTGCTTGTTACTGTAAAGTTACAGACAGGGACTCAGGGGTTTCTTGTGTAGGTGTGCATGCTTCTTGTCAGGAGGCATATGATCCTAAAATGCCAGCCAGCTTGTGGAGTAATGTGGTCCACAGGGTATAGGATACTGCAGGCATGTCACAGCCCAGTCCCCCGGACCTGGGATGCAGCAAGTCCTTTCACACAGCAACAACAAATCAAACTATGTACTTTCCACCCCAATCTTTGCTCCTCCTGTCTGTCATCAAGCCTAGAATAACTCAGATACTCGATAGGCAATCTCCTTTCCACATCAGGGCTAAGTTTATAGTCTCAGCATTATTTCCCCCTTCTGGTCTGGGCAAAAAATGAACAGAAGGATTTCTGCTTCTAGACTGAAGAGACTAGAGTCAGACTTTTCACCTTGCTGAAGAGTCGACTGCTGTAACTATACACCACAAGGGGGTTATTGAAGTTACAGAGAAGGAACTCTAGGCTCAACGTTTGAGGAGCATTGCTCTTAGAACTACAAAGAGAGCTGCATGGCCTATTAATAGATTTGGTCATGGCCCAGTGCAGCTGTACGCCCACTGAGCAGGACAGTATGTCCTAATGGTGTTTAGTTGGCTGATTACCACATCAACTCTTATTTTTTTCCCCCTATGTTACTCCTTCATTTCCCTCCTGCTGTTTCAAGCTGCTGATTGAACCAGAGCTGTGGGTAGAGGAAAGAAATGTATTTGTATTACAGCATAACTAGTCTCTATTGCCAAGTTAAAGGCATGTAATCGAGTAGGGTTGCAAATGGAGGGCAAGTGTATTTCACGGCTGCTTCATCTCTGTTGTTTTGCTCCCATGAGGAGCAAAGCAGTTTCTGTGGGTGGGTTGGGGAGTGGGAAGGAGCAGGTCAAAGCACTGTTTGTGTGATAAACCAATGACAGCCAGTTGACTCTGGCACCTGCCTGCCAGCCTCAGGCTGTCAGAAGCACCAGAGCCTGAAAATAAAACGTAGCAATTTCTGCTCTAGTAGGGCATGTGTGTGTGCATAACAACACCTCAGCAGAGAAAAGAGTTCCTCTCTGATCACAGATGAAATCAGACCATTGTTGTTACTAGTCCAAAATACAGCACAACGTGGAAGATCCTCATTATCCTGATTTGTTGGAAATATATGTGTTGTCCTCCCTTGCCTCCAAACCAGCTTTCCAGGCTTGGAAGGTCTCTCTATGCCTTCAAAATCCAGCCTTGCCCAGCCCATGCAGAGTGTGTTGAAAACCCCAGTGTCACAGTGTCACCATGGCAGGGATGTGGAGCTCAGGCTGAGGCAGCTTGGCTGTTAGGGATAAAAACAGGGAATAAATCCAGTCTTGTGAGCAGTCTTGGGCACACAATTCACTGACAAGGCAGGCCAATGGTTTTTGCTTTTTTGGGTCCATTCCCTGCATGGGCAGAGCCAAGTAATCAGAATCACAGAACCACAGAATAGTCTGAGTTGGAAGGGACCCAAAAGGATCATTGAGTCCAACTCTTAAGGGAATGGTCCATACAGGGACCTAATATCCTGAACTGGGAATACCTCCCAGGTCAGAGGAGCACCCATGGTCACACAGAGTGTGATGCTCTGTGAGCTGTGTCTGGCTCATGTTTGGCGGTGCAGGCTCTGTAACTTTCCTTGGTGCGTCAGAGCCCTTTTGCAAGAACCTCTGACTCAGCTATGACCCTTACTGTCAAAATCCTTGTACTGGATGTTATCCTTAGGAAGACAGAGGTTTGCTTTGGTCCCAAAATGGATATATTTGAATCCACACACCTGGAGTCTTCTGACAGCTGCACTCATGGTGCAAAAAGCTGCAGAGCTGCAAGATCCAATCTACCTTCTTAACCACTTCTCACATGTGTTGAGAAGCATCACAGCATCAGGTTAAGGTGACATTTTAGAGAACAGCTCCAAGCTCCTTTTGCCTCTTCAGAGCTGAAGGAGCAGTTAGAGCAAGAGAGTCACGGAAGCCATGGCAGCAGCAGAAATGGATGGTGCTGCTGAGGTCCTGCAGTGGCAGAAGCACCAAGTCTCACAGCAAGCATCTGGCTCTGGCACACCACCATTAACAAAGCAAGAAGGCACAGAGCAGAGCTCTGTGGCAAGTTCCTGGCAGGGGAGCCAGGACATGGCAACACCGTGAGTTAGCCCTGCTGTGATAACTCCACAGATGCATGCTCCTGCCCTAAGATAAACGTAAGTTTGTCAGTGCACATAGGATAAGCTGTCTCAAATTTTCCATGGAGTAAGATTTCGGAGACCCAGCAGTCATGCTGGGAGCTGTTGCTATTCTAGAAGGTCACACCCAAGTTTGCCACAAGGTCACTTCTTCACATTGCCAAGCCTGCACAGGGGAGAGTAGCCAACCCAAACGGACAGAAGAATGCAAACAGAGTGTCTCAGCCTGGGCGTCCTCATAGTCACCTCAGCACAGCCCCATGGGTGAAGAGTGGATGAGAAATGAAAAGAGAAAGGCAGAGAGAGAGAAAGTTCTCTGAAGCAGAAAGGGGAAGAGATTTGGGCTTTTTCAGTTGTTGCATGGGGCTTTCTTTTTAAGATAATTATTTTTAAAATACAGCTCTGCAGCATGAGATAAATGTCCTGTTGTTCCTGTGGGATATTTAAAAGTGACTCATTAAATATTTCAATAGCAATGTATTGTTCCAGAGATGGAAGGCTTGACAGTGAAAGAGAAACTTTGCTAAAAATTAGGAGCGGGCGGCAGTGTGTCTGAAAATTCTGCTCTACAGCCCAGTAGGCATCTTGAAATTTAGCTGTATATCTGTTTTTAAAAGTTTGGCTTTATTTATTGGTGTAAGTTGGCAGTGGCTTCTTGATTTACACTGAAGTAGACCGGTTGATACTGGAAGAAGGAATGAATTTCAGTACGTGTGTCAAAAAGAAAAAAAAAAGAAAAAAAGAAAAAAAAGAAAAAAAAGAAAAAAAGAAAAAAAGAAAAAAAGAAAAAAAGAAAAAAAGAAAAAAAGAAAAAAAGAAAAAAAGAAAAAAAGAAAAAAAGAAAAAAAGAAAAAAATTGAGGTTTTGATGTGGAAAATGTCTTCTCACTGACGTTAAGAAATACTGTAACACTGCCCCTCCCTGTAATTCCTGTACCAAGACCACACTTTGTTTTTCATGTATAGCATGATCTCTGGAAAGACGAAGTTCAGAGACTTCAAGAAGTGACGGATTTGTCATACCCCCTCAGGACTTATTTTGATGTTTAATTAATTGCTGTTAAGATGTACACCTTATTGCTAGCTGAAACGTAGCTATCTTCAGCCTCCAGCCACGGGATCTTGTTATGTGTTGCCTTGTAGATTAAAGAGTCTCTGCAAAAAAAAAAATCTATGCAAAAAATTCACTTGTTACAGAATAAAAATTGGGCGAGGCATATCAAATTGCAGGTTTATAGGTCACAGGAAGGTTTTTGGATAATTTTGTGCTGATTGCTTGTAACAAATGCTGACACCACATTTAGAAAAAATGATAGCTCTTCTCGGTAATTAGGGAAGCCTGAAGGGCCTGAATATGAGTACGGTTTCAGATGGACTGTAAGCCTTAAATTTGGAGGATAGTTTCCAGCACTATATTTTTCTTGAATGGTCCTTCTGGGTTTCTTATCTTCTTTGCCAGGTGAGTCACTTCCAGTGAAAAGTACAGTTGTTACAAAGAGCTTGAGAAGAATAAACAAAAGGCATGGGCTTGTTCTCCTCTCCCTAAAGTGAGCTAAAATCACAGCCTTCTCCTGGTCAGGGTTTGGACACATTTGGAACATATTCACTCCTCACACTCTGCATTCTTCTTGCAAATAATACATAATTATAGAGACGTAGCCCCAAGTGGAAAAGGCTGTTTATACAAGCATACACAGCACACAGAAAATAATACTTTTTACATGCCTGCTTTAGAGATATTTAACAAGTTAATTTCTTTTTATTTCACTTGAGGTCTGTCCTAGCATGCTAGTAGCTGGACTCTAAATTGCTGCCTTACAGGGATTTCCAAGAGCATTGTGCTTTTTATTATTGTTGTTTTCTGAATCTCCTCCAGTTTACAGATGTCTCTTTTGTACTCAGGCACCCCTTTGTCAAACCACCATGTAAGGAAAACCAGTAACGAGGTAGTTGCTGTGCAGCATAACTGCTTACAATTCTTGATGCAGGGAAAGGGAAAGCCAAAGAATAGGATGTGACACTGAGTGCTGTGAAGCCTCCAACAGCCAGAAAACATCACAAACTCATAGAGTGGTTTGGGTTGGAAGGGACCTTAGAGACCATCTGGCTCCACGCCCCCTGCCATTGGCAGGGACGCCTTCCACTAGACCATGTTCCACAACCCATGTTGCTCAGGGTCTCATCCAAGCTGGCCTGGAACACTGCCAGGGATGGGGCATCCATATCTTCTCTGGCCAGCCTGTGCCAGTGCCTCATCACCCTCACAGTAAAGAATTTCTTCCTAATATCTAATCTAAACCTCTTCAGTTTAAGGCCATTCCCCTTCATCCTATCGGTATAAACCATGGTAAAAAGTCCCTCTCCTGTAGCCTCCTTTAGGTATTGGGAGGTGCAATAAGGTGTCCCTGGAACCTTCTCTTCTTCAGGCTGAACAACCCTGATTGTCTCAGCTTGTCTTCATAGGAGAGGTTCTCCAGCCCACTGACCATATGCATGGCCCTCTTCTGGACTCACACCACCAGATCCACATCCAGCTAGACCCCCCAGGGCTGGATGCGGGACTCCAGGTGCCATTTCACAAGAACAGAGCAGAGGGACAGAATCACATCCCTCACGCTGCTTTGGATGCAGCCCAGGACATGCCTGGCCTTCTGGGCTGCAGGTGCACGTTGCCAGGTCATTCCCAGATTTTCAGCAACCAACACCCCCAAGAATTGCTCCTTGAAGTTGCTCTCAAACAAGAAGTACCTCATAGTCTACCTGTCTCCTTCAAATGGGACACACAATGAGCTCTGCACCCCATGTGGAGGAAACTGGGTTCTGGTCCCCCACCACCTCAGGAGTATCTCCCCAGTCTTCAGAGCAATCCTGAGCACCACAGTCTGGATCTGGGGCTGATGTCTTTCTGACGTGCTAACTGACCTCCGTGGGAGAAGGCAAGGCTCACAGAGCTGCCAAGAGAGACAGCGGGCAAGCCAGGAAGTGACGGTGCCATAGCAGGGGAGTCCCCGCCCTGGGAAAAGAGGAGTGCCAGGGCTGACTCATATACATTGCATCATTAGGTAAAACAAATAAATAGTGTTTAAAGTAAGGAGAGGAGTTGGTTGGACTCAAGCATTGGCATGCTGCCTCAGGTTTTGTGGATACACTGCAGGGCATTTTTGAACCTGAGGCTCTTCTTACCCTTAAAATGGGGACAAGGTACTTTTCTCGCATGCAGCAAAACATGGCTTGAGTGGGAATACTTACACTAAGTGCATGCAGCCCAGGAAGTGTCTACAAGACATTGCCAGTTGCAAGAAATCGAGTGAAAGGGGGAGAGGACCTGCATGGATGAACAAGGAACTGCTGTCAAAACCCAGACAAAAGCAGGAGATATGTGAGGCAGAAGCAGGGACCACCCACCTGGGATGAGTATCGGGATGTTGTTAGAGTATGCGGAAATGCAAGTAGGAAGCCCAATGCTCATTTGGAATTGAATCTTTCTAAGCATGTCCAGGATAAGAAGGTCTTCTTCAAATACATCAATAACAAGAGGAATTCTAAGGAAAACGTGTGTCCTCTGCTGAAAGGAACAGGGACCCTTGAAACACAGGTTGCAGAGAAGGCTGAGATACTGCTCATATTCTTTGCTTCAGTCTTCACTGCCAAGGCCAGCCTTTAGGAATCTCTGATCCAGTGGACCAGAGAGAAAGTCTAGTCCCTTCCATCCTTACCTGTTCTGTGATTCTGCTGGACTTCCGGTATTCACTCAGGCAGGATGAGCTATTCTGCCCAGAAAGGTCATTCCAGGTGACCACTGTAAGATGTGCTCCATAGTTGGCAAATGGCCAGGTGACATTTCTGGTAGTCATGTCCTCAGATACCTTATAGGTGATATATTCTTGAAAAGAAAGTCTAATTAAATGTTAAAAACACCTGTTGGGTCTTTTGGCCTAGCAAAATTATCTCTTTGGCTGCATACTGATCTTCTAGTGGAAGACACAGGAGCAAGGAAAAGAGAAGGCAGTCCTGTGAGGGTCAGTGTGAGAAGCTGATGCATGGAGTAATCTGCAATGACTATCTTTGAAAAAATGCTGTCATTTACATAGAATGTACTTGTCAAGATGCTCTCAATACTATGGACAACATCTGTAAGATTTAAGGTCCATGTCACACACAAGACTCTGAAGACAACATTGCAGTTGTCTTTTCTCAATATTTTATTCCCTCAGAATTCATGTGTTAGTATATGTCAGATTTCCAGGGCGGTACACCTCAAGACAGAGGAAAGAGGACAGGGTAACATACAATTTAAACTGAGTGCTATTGTAAAGAGATTTGTGAAACCTGCATTGGGTTATGAAGGAACATTGACCTTCCTCTGATGGGGTCACTGCTTACTTGGAGTTGTTCAGGTTCATCCTCACCTGTCTTTAAACCCAGTTCATGAACTCTGAACCTCCTGAGTTTGTGAAGCCAAGGCTGAAAATCCCAGGAGGATGGACACTGTTGGTTTCCAAGCCAGCAGAAACTGCACAGGAATTGCAGCTTCTTGTGGTTAAATATGCATTCATCAGAGGCTTTAGGATCACCCACTGCTAATGTTTAAAAATAATCTCCATGGTCATGTGAGGTGACAGAAGCCCTGTGATCTTCCTCTCTTCTACCCATACAATGTACTCATGCCTTTATTTGAAACTGAAAATACCGCAGGTATGTGAGAAGGAGAATTCACCTTTTCTGAAGATCACCACAAGCATGAACACCTGCCAGCCACATATATGAAAAAAATCTCAGCCAGGATGGGAAACTATCCTATGTAAAATGGTATCCTCAGGCATGCCATTTTTAATGAAGACACCAAGATTGGTATTCCATGCCTATGCAAAAAAACCCAGAAAATATGTTATTATCTGAGCCCTTTGCAGCCAGACAGATTTGGGAAGAAGAATGTATCAGCACAGCAGGGACTCTGCAGTAGTGCCATGCCTGTTCTGTTGCATGGTTCATAATGTGCACACCTAACCAGGTAGTTTTAGCATTTGGGTGGTGGACATTCAAGGGAGGTGGTGTTAACTCTTTCTCCCATATACACAGATGTCTATAATCTCTGCCTCTGTTTAAAAAAAGAAGGATCAATAAATGCAGAAATAGACAAATTGCCGCTGAAGAAAAACATGGAGAGACACCAGCAAGGGCCATGTAAAACATCTGAAGAATTACTCCCTCGGGAGAAGAAAATTTGTGATGACGCACTACTGAAGACTCCAGTCCAGGCTGTTTTATAAGACTTTTGAATTCTTTGCTTCCTTCCTGACCTTTTATGAACAGATCAGGGCCTTCTTTGCAAGCACCATGGGAGGATGCATGTGTCCTCCTTGGCTTTCTGCTTGCAGCTTTTAACAACAGGCTTCTCACACTTGTGCTAAGTGGGATTTAATGACATGTCAACAAGCATGCCTGACTAAAGGAGAAGATAACCCGTTAAGTAGAGTTGTTTCAGAACAGATAACCTGCAACTTGGAAGCAATATGCTGTTTTGAAAACAGGGTAGTTTTTTTACAAGTCATGTCAGGTAAATAAGGTTCTTGACTCCTAGACGACCTGGACATCCACAACAAAACTTACCTGGCTTATCTAATTTCTTTGCTATTGTGTCTGTGTAATTAAGCAGAGAAAGAATCATGCCAGGGGAAAGCATCCTGACTCATCAAACATCACATATCCACTTACTTCTTTCACCCTGAGAGGCTGCAGGATTTTGAAAGACACAGCAATGCTTGAGTCACTGACGTTTGTTTTCAGTGCTCAGGTCAGTTCATGATCTCCATCAGAAACTCCTGATGGATGGGATTTCCTGCTCTGTGTTTGGTTTCCAGAGAAAAGGGGCAAGATGGGATTATGACGTGCTGCTTCTCACATGTGAGAGAGTGAGCTCATTTTTCCCAGCAGTGAATAAGGGGCAACCAGTATATTTTCAGAGGAACTGTGCACTCCTGTTTGTTCCCTTCTTGTACAGAGTTGATCATCCTATACCATGTCCTGACAGCTGAGAGAGGTGCAACCTCAAGGGAAGGCATCCCTGTAGGTATGTGATAACCCAAGGTTATTAGCAAGCTTAAGATAATTGGAGCTCAAGCCCCATCCTGCTGAAATACTAAGGAAAGCTTACTCATGGCTCAATACGGAAAGTGGAAGCATAAGCTCTCCCTTAACAGTCACAAGATCAGAATCACTGTCAGCAGAATGAAATCTTATTGTTTAGGGCAACATATTACACCATAAGAAGGGAACAAATCAGGCGCAGGCAGAGTCTGAACCATCCTGACACCCTTCTTCCCTCCTTATTCATCTGGGCATGTGCTCACGTAGACACGGGGCGGTAGGGGTGTGGACACGACGGGGAAAGTTGACACGCTGTTTATGGGATGGTGTTCCGAGGT
This sequence comes from Dicrurus megarhynchus, assembly GCA_013399195.1. Classification (NCBI taxonomy): domain Eukaryota; kingdom Metazoa; phylum Chordata; class Aves; order Passeriformes; family Dicruridae; genus Dicrurus; species Dicrurus megarhynchus. Next base: position 1,736,163 of record VXAD01008756.1, read on the forward strand.
CTGTAACGTAAATGCTGCTCTGCTCCCTGTGACGTTTCAACTGACCCAGACATCGCTGCTTCCACCACGTCCCCTGGGAGCTGCCCTTGCAGCCTGCTAGCATTACGAAGGCTATTCAGTTTATGTTTTGCTTTGTTCAATTTAATCTAATCGCTCTTAGCCATAAAAGTCCTTTAACCACACTAAACAATTCCTCTTCCTCACTGGAGTTTACACCCATCAAACACTTATAGATAGTTATCGTGCTTCCTTTAGTCATTGTTTAGCCAAGAAATACAAGTCTAATCCAACTTCTGCTGGTGTAACGCTGAACATGGGAGGAATAAAGCCTGCCTAATGGAGAACATAAGGCAGGCTACTTCAGCATAAAGTTTTTTAAGAACTTCCCTCTGGCAGATAATTCACTGCTGGCCTCAAAAGAGGCGTTACTAGCCAGGAGGAGGGCAAGTCACGAGGAGCTAAAAGATGATCTGATTTAGGGCTTTGTCAGTCAGGTTTTAGTGGTTGGGATGATACAGGACAGATTTGAGTATTCCTCAAAGATGAGTTCCCTCCAGTCTAGACCAGTGTAGGGAGTGGGTTAACCATCTGCTAACCATGGTGATACATTGCCTGGAAGAGTGCAAGCTGAACTGTGTCCGTAATTGAATGGACACAGTAGGAATGAATGTGAGACACTGTCCAGGCTCATGCCCTGACCATTTTCAATTTACCAGCACACACACAGCCTCTGCCTGGGTCAAGCCCTGGCTGAGCAGATGGCTCATAGAAGACCTGTGGTGGACACAACATTCAGTCCCTGCTCTTGGGCACACTTGTCCCTGCAGGCTCTGGGGAGTGGATTTGGAGCACTGGTCTGGAGGACGTAGTCTGCCCTCTGTCACTGAATTCATGTACCCATAGCACATCATACCATTTTTGGTTTTTTGCCCATGTTCTCACCTCCTGCCTTTTTTTTTTTTTNTTGCTCCCAATGCACTTTAAATGATCACTCTATGAATATTCAGGATTAATTTTTGCAATAGTAGGAACAGCACAAAACAGGAGAGACACGATTAACTGGTTCCAGGACTGTCTGGAGCAATGTAGAAGAATCTATTTCACCAGGTTGCAGCAAAACTTTGGCCATGTACATCAATGCTCTGGCATTTCTTGCTAGGAAAAATTAAGTCTAACTGGAATTGTCATATTTGAACTTCCCCACCCACTGAGGTACATGGTCATTGGCACACTCAAAGTAAATACCTGCTCCCTTCCTACACAGCATACCTTCCTTCCTTTGCCAGGATACAGCTGGGACCAGCTTGGTCCTGCTTTGCACAATGCATTTTCTGGATGGGTGCAGCAGTCAGCCCTGCACCATTCCTGAGCCATCTGTTCTGCTGGCAGCAACCAAGACCTACAGCACTACTGCCATTTTCAGCAGCAACAGATTTCTCCTCTGGTCTTCTGGGCAGCAGCATGAAAAGCAATGCTTCCAGCAGCAAACAAGAGAGTAGGAACACGCCAAATAGCTTCCTTGCAGCCTTTCTCAGCCACAGCTGAGCATGCCTTATGGACATAATGTCACATTTCAAGATGCACAGAGTGCTGTTTTAGTGCTGGAGGGCTTTGGAAGGCAGCCAGGCTTGGTCTATCATCCTAGTGCCCACTAGGAGCAAAGCCTGGAGTGAACTATGCTCATAGCTGTGCCTGAAGGTTATTTCAAAGGAAACCAACTTGCTCCTTCCAAAGACAACCCTAGCTGAACTGTTAGTGGTTCAAAGTGAATGACCAGAGGGACCCTGACCAAGGGTGGTACTGAAGACACACCTTTCCCCAAACCAGGACATGTTTTCCTTCAGAGGCACCTGAAAACAAGAAAGTATTCACACGCTGAGATCTGTGGCATGCTACTGTGCTTCTCGGCCCCTTTTCAGTTAGCACCTCAATACTCAAGCTAAGCATGGTGAGCTTCTCCAAGTAAAGAGAAGTTCACTGTGCCCAGAGCAGCTGTTCATGTAGGTTCCAACCTTTATTTCTCCTGGAGAGGTCAGTCTTCCATGTCTGTACCTCGTGGTGAGTCTTCAGACCCACTGCTTGGGCTCTTCCACAAAGAGACTCTAACCCCAACCAAGCTCATCAAGGAAGGATCCCCTGATCACACAGAAGTCCTCTCTCATATGCCTCTTGTACAGCCAGGGGGGAATTCACTTGGACAGAGATGAAGTGAAATGACCAATTCTCCTCTACACCCTACTCCTCTCCAGCTACTGGCTTAGGCCACTGGTATCAGTTAGGCTTGGAAAGACACAGGTGTGACTCCAGATTTGTCCTGAGTGGTCTTCTTGTCTCCTCTGGGCCTGGCCTTTTCTATCCACCACATTCCTTCCCTGGCTGGCTTGGGCAGTTCAGCCCCAAAAAGCCATCACTTGTGTTTGGCTTGCTTTATCCCCCATAAATTCAAGCTGTTTATTACACATGACTTCATATTTGTCTCAAATGGCTCCATATTTGTCTGGATATTCTTTTCCCTTTGTGCTCCTTAATAGTTTCCCCAAACATTTTCCTGACTTGTATTTTTTTTGGGCATGGCTGTGTTAGGAATAGGAAGAAAAAGGAATAGTTTGTTCTGACTACAGATGTACTGGCTTATCGAGAACTAATTTTGGTAGGAGTCTGCCAACACAAGGTGTCTGAGCCAGCACTTTTCATGGTGTCTGCTGATTTTTCTCCAGAGAGTCATTTTTCTAGGCAGTGTGCTGGAAGTGCTTCCCCTGCCCAGAGGAGACACACAGGTTTGCAGTATAAAGGGGAGACAGAAGGTGCCTACACTGCACCAGTCCTCTTCCTGCAGAGCCAGGGAAGAGTCTCTCTTTTCCCTGCTTTTATTCAGACAAATGTTCCTGGAAACTTTGGAGGCATTTGTCTTGGTCATAACCACATTGTACACACTGGAGAGCTCCTAATAATGTAAATCCATTAGGCTTAAACGATAAAAGCAGAAAATAACGTTGTAAGACAGAAATGAAAAAGAGGGTGGCTATTATGGGTTAGATCTATATTTAGCACCTTGGACTCAAAAGCACTGTAGAATCATGGAAATTAAAAACAGACCAGAGCATCCACTCCACACAAATGCAAGAGGTATTGGAGAAGGCAGAACAAACTGTTCTTGTTTTCTCCAGAATCCCTCAAACACGGAGGTAACCAGGGGTGGGGGCAAAGGGAATGGTAAGCAGTGAGTCCAAACTGAAGAGAGATCTCGGGAGGCAAAGAGAGATCAAAGATGATCCACTCAGTTGTGAGTGCAGGGAGGGACACCCAGGACACAGCAGCCCCACTTACTGCTCTGTCTCCTAGGCATATGGTGAGTAAACAATACATTATTAATAACTCACAATAACCAGTCTGTTATCATCTATTCGTATCAAACAATGCTGAGGAAGGAACTGTACAAATTAAAAGCACAATATTCTTTAATTACAATAATAATAATGTGAGGACACTCTGCCTCCCTTACATAATATAACAGCCAAGGTAATACAAAAAACTCAATCTGGTCAGTTCCTTGCATGTCATAACTTCCAGATGCCTCTACATAAAAGATTATTTGTCAAAAACCGTCTCCTTTTGCAGCATGGTAACACCTACAGGGCCCCAGCCATGCACTGGGGACAGACCCAGGGACTCTGAAGCAGCAGGAGTCGTCTCTGTGTGGTGTAGGTGGGGCTTCGGGGACACCCTGTCATTTTTGCCTACAAAGACAAGCTTTCCCTCTGTACTAGTTCAGCAACTGGTGAGCTGGAGAAATTGGATTCTGCCAGTGCCCAGGAGGTTTTTCCACTGCATGAGTCCTGGATGCATCTCCAGAAGGTTTACCTCTCTACTCCACTCATAGGGCAACAACTGGAGGCTCTTGCACAGGATGCTGTTCCCACCTTGCTACAGGTGTCTTAGCTCTCCACCGACCAGAAGCAATGCAGAGAAATCTGTGTAGAGAAATGATGACCAGGAAAATCAGAGCAGACAAAACTATTTTAAATGAACAATTTTAAAGAGTTTGAAATCACCAAAGAGACATGAATGACTAAAAGAGACTTGGACAAAATGCAGAAAGGGGTCCAAGGCTGAGATAAAGCCCTGAGCTGTATTTTAATTAGTAGCCTTCTATTTCTCTGTCTGACTTTAGTGATGCTCCCTTTGCCTAAAACAAGCAAAGTCCTCTTCCTCCTCACTCTCCTAGAAGTTTATCCAAATAACTACCACCACAGTGCAATGCAGTTATGCCTACATAAAGGAAAACATCTGAACTTCTACAAGAAATCTTTCTTACCAGAAGTTCTTAAACCCTGCACAAATGGAGGATGAAAGAAAAGAAATCTTGTGGGTGGCAATGCTGGGTATCCACATTCCTGTGCTTAAACTCAAGGGTGATCATTCGGTTTAGCTGTGCATTGTACTTTGCAAAGTTCTTCCACTGTTTCCCACTGGTTAATTAGAAAATTTTAAGTCTCAAGTGATTTGGGCTGCTCTATATTTAAGTCCAAAAATGACAAGGAAGTAAACATGCTTCTGGCATGACCTATTACTATTTAAAACAGGGGTGGGGATGGAAAGTGAAGTTTATATGCCCTTGGGATGCAGACAAACATTGAGGGCAATAACAATGGCATCTGCAGATGGTTTGGGGTCACGGGATGTAAACTGCTTGTCTGTACAGAGATAGTTCCTAGGGGCAAGGCTTCATGTGCAGCTCAGGGTGGATTTCTTGGCAGAGAGCATGTGAAAAGGGTGTTTGTGGCCACATTTGGCTTGCCCTATATTAATACATATGTATATACATAAAATTACAGTTTATTGAAGAAAGAAAAACCCAAGCAAGTCTTCTTCCCATCAGCTGATGCACCTGTGGCACTGTGCCTGACAGCACAACAGAGCCTGCATTGATCACCCTTCACTGAATGGCTTGTATATTCTTCATCATACAGGTGCACCTCCTAAGAAGGTGGGTGTTTAGACTGCTTCCAATGTTTTTCTCATGTCAAGTACAATTTCTTCCAACATCTCCTTCATTCTTTCCCGAGCATTCACCACATCTTCTTTACTAGTGCCTGACATCCCTCCAGTAGTCATGGCCTGACAGAGATTCTCCTGAGATAACTTCTGCTGAAGCAGAGACTCAATAAATTTGAAAGGTTTGGGGTGACCTCTCCCAGTGTGGTGTCTGACAGCAGACAGCTCATGGGACAGAGACCACAGCAACAGGATGAGATGAAGATTTTTCTTACTCTCTCACCTTTTCACCCCTCATCCTCCAGCTTTTCTTCTTCCCTGTCAGCTCTATTAACACCAGAGACAGACTGGAGAGTTGATCCAGATTAAAAAACAGGATGAGGGGGAAGGGTTTTGGCAGATGTTCTTTAAGCCAGATCAGTTCCTCACTTCAATTCAGTGTTGCGCAAAGTGTGCCAGGGAGCTGGGGGACTGCAGTGCCATGCGTGGGGACAGGGACAAGGACAGGCATTATGTGTCAGGAACACCTTGGGTCAGCATGGATACTGGAGACTTTATCTCATGAAGTGGCATTATGTATTTAGGCACCAGGAAGGAGAGGTGACAGTGATTGCTTAGGCATGCCTTTGGCTCCCATAAATTAGATTTAAACAATGTGGTTTGAAACAGGTAATGTAAAGCGACCTTGAAGAAAAACTAAAAGAATTGGGAGAGATTTGAGAAATACCAGCTGCATTACAGGTATGCTGAGGTAGCAGGCTGCAGTTGCTTTTCTCCAGCCTTGTTCCTTTAGGAACAAAAGTCTTCCAACAGTACTTCTAGGAAAATAACCTGTAGAAAGGTCTGTGTTGGTTTTGGCTGGGATAGTTAATTTTCTTCTAGTAGCTGCTGTGGGGCTATGGTTTGGATTTGTGACCAAAACAGTGTTGATAACACAGAGATGTTTTTTGTTATAGGTGAGCAGTGCTGACACTGAGTCAGGGCCCTTTCTGCCTCTCACCCCACCCAACAGAGAGAGGGCTGGGGGTGCACAGGAAGTTGTGAGAGGGCACAGAGGGGACAGCTGACCCCAGGTGACCAAAGGAATATCCTAGACCATATGGCATCATGCTCAGCTTATATAGCTGGGGGAGGAGAGAAGGAGGGACACTTGGAGTAATGGTGTTTGTCTTCCCAAGTCACCAACACACGTGATAGAGCCCTGCTTTCCTGGGGATGGCTGAACACCTGCCTGCCATGGGAAGTGGTAAATGCATTCCATGTCCTGCTTACTTGTGTGTGCAGCTTTTGCTTTACCTGTTAAACTGTCTTTACCTCAACACACAAGCTCCCTCACTTTTACTCTTCTGATTCTCTTCCCTATCCCAGTGGGGAGAGAGTGAATGACTGGCTGTGTGGGGCTTAGCTTCTGACTAGAGTTGAACTACAGTGACATCCTAGCAAGTACCAAGTGAGAAAAGGTAAAGATAAGGAAGTTTTGCTTTGAACTATCAACTACCCTTGATGCCACTGTTTCAGCTTTTTCCTCCACCTGGAGCATAGTTTAAACTGTGTCCCCAGCTGGCCTGCTTATGTACCAATAATAACGCACAACTCCAGTCATCAAATGCTATGGCTTCAACACAAATGGTTTTTCATATCCATTCATCATACTGAAGAACCTCTCAAGCCATGAGGTTTCTGGTTTTCATTATGCAGGCCATATTTTTTTCATATTGTGCAACCAAGAAGGCAAAATTCAAAATCTGTAGGCAAGAAAATGTCACGTTTTCAGGGAAAAGGAAGGAGGATGATGTATGTATTTTATACAGTTCATTAACACCAGAGATCCAAAGAAACTGCTGAGCATAAAAATATTCAATGTCTATGAATAAACAACAGTAATGATATAGAAACTCTCCCATCGTAGTCCTCCTGTCCCACTACTGCCCAAGGCACCATTCATGCCCAGGGCTTTGCTTGCTTGGGGGAGATCCCAGCTGGGTCAGCTTTTCTGGGAGCTTGATGAACAGCTTTCTGCACAAAGCTGAATCACAGCTTTTCGTATTAAACCTGAAAGCAATGGATAAAATCTCATCCAGTTTTCAAGGCAGCTGTTTGATAACAGAATGGGTTCTGCCCTGCTGCAAACAGAGCTCAGCAGCTCCACTGAAGGTACTGACCAACAGCACTGTCCCTCATTATGTCTTGCTAATTGTATTAGCTGCCTCTCAGCTGTTGCATGGGCGGTAGCCAGGAAAGGGAGAGTGACAGAAGCGATTCCCGAGGAGGACTCTAAATGCACTGACACATGTAATCCTGCCTTGCCAAGAGGAACAGACCAAGTGGCCTTTGGGGTCCTTTTCTCACATTTTGTAGCCCTGGCCAGGCTCCCTGAGCCACCTAATGGAGATTGCAGCAGAAGTTGCTGCCAATTCCAGATGGCAAAAGCCACCTTGCTGAGCTGTCACCAGCCGACAGCAGGAGCCTGCCTGTGCTGAGCTGGAGACACCTGCCCTGGGAGCAGTTGGTACCTGTATCCCGAGGGGTACCCAGAGCATCCTTCTCCTTAGTGCCATTGTAAGCCACAGCTGTCTTTGCACCTGACCTGCCCGGGGTTTGCTGGTGAGGCTGGGCCTGGGCAGGAATGCAGAACGATGATGGTGTGGTTATTCTGAAGCTGGCCTGCTAGTGCAGGATGCTCTAAACAGCAACAGAGGCCAGCTGACCACTGCTTCCTCTGGGCCAGGAGAAACCCTGACCCTCCAGGGAACCCACGTGTGCCAGCTCAGTCACCCAGGCAGGTGACCAGCCAGAGCCCTGGTGTGATTCCTTGTACCAGCGCTTGGCATCAGGCTGCAGTGTCCCAGCCTGCAGCAAATGAAACAGCTAATGGCAGGAAAGAGAAAAAAAGCCCCACATCAAAGGCATCCTGATAACATAACCTTCTCCCAGGATGTGGTACCAAGTTCCTGTCATGACTGAGCCAGAGAATGCTCTTCCACATCCCAGGAAGGACTCCCTAATAGGGGGGTGGGACTTTACTTGACCAGGATGAGAAGAACTATGGTCTGGGCTCAGGCTTAGCAGCAGAGACATCTGCCTGAGCAGCAATGTGTGTCCAGACCTTTTCTCTGTCTGCTTGGAAGAGGCAGCAAAATGCTCCCAAGAGATCATGGCCTCTGGAGTCTCAGCTCAACATTATGGCAGGGAGAAATTTATTGGTGCACAAAGGGGGACTAACTACTACCCTAATTGAAAATGACGTTAGGGGAATATAGGTCAGCAGAGCATAATCTGCCCTGCAGTTTGGCCAGGATACTAAGTTGGTACCTTGGCTACAAACACTGCCAGGAAAGGTTCACAGATTGTGCATAGTTAAAATAGAGGATTGTGTTGCATCCCGAAAACACAGGAGCACTGCTAGCAGCCAGAGTTAATAGTCAGAGCCAGATGCTCGCCCACCTCCTGCTCCTTCTCCCTAGAAAACAGGATGCCTTTCTTGTCTGCTACTCACTGTTCCCGGCACCGGCTGATAAGGCGTCTCCTTCTCCCCCGGCTGGTACAAAATAGGCGTCCATCTTCCAGGAAAGGCACAAATCTTCTTTGACAAGCAGTGATATTAACAGGGATTAGGGAATGCAAGAGCCACTGCCAGAATTGAACAAAGGATGCAGCCCAGGCTGCCTGGCCCTGGAAGCTTTTTAATCAAGTTTAAAGGTTACCCTGAGGACGGGGCTGTACTTTCAACCCACCACGAAACCACCTGTTCACCCATTCAGAGCAGGAATTTCTGAGCAACTGGCAGCCTGTGATATGGGGAGGCTCACACCAGCATCGATCCTAATCTCAGGAATGGGGTGCAGTGATGGAAAGGGAGCACGGTGGCTGACCAGGCAGCTACTGAAGGCATCACCCCTGCTGACTTGCATTGCTTCCCAAGATTAGATGGGATCATGGCACAAGATATTCTCCTGTCAGAGCTCCCTTGGTGTGTGGATGACAGGCAAGCCTTGCCTTCGAACCCCACGGAACCCTCTTTGTCAGTCAAAGGTTTTCCATTCTCTCACAAGCAGTGAATTTGGTAACTTGCAAATAACATCCATCCCTACCTCCTCATCTCCACTCATGTCCTCTTGTAGCAAGCCCCCACTGTGTACCCAAGGCAAGGCCTGGGCCTGCACAGGCAACAAACAAAAGCGCCTGCAAATAATAAAATCTCGTGTCAGTGGAATTTGTGGTTTCCAGTGTTTTACCAAGATTATTTCCTAGACGCATTCAAAATATTTTTTTTCTTATATTTGATCTCTTTTACTTTTAAAAGACCCTCAGGAACATTTGCCAGCAATTTGTTTGTGGGATGAGAAGTGATGGATTGAACTCTTTAGCAACAGCTGCTGTCTGAGTACCATGATCACACTTGGGGCTTGAACATATATTTGTGACACTTGATACTGAAGTTTCAATGTCTTGAAGTCATGTGTGCCTTAACATAGCCACAAGACCATATTCAAAGATTTGGAAAAAACTAACTCTTTAGCTTTTGCAAGGAGCAGAATAATCACTCTGTCTGACACCTAATGCAGATAAACTCTTTAAAACAGCCAGTTCAGGTAACATTTCTGCTGTGGCAAAGTGGGTCTTGGCACAGGGCGTAAAATTCTTATGAGGAGCTGAGGGAACATTCAGGCTGAGCTTTCTTCACCGCAGCTGGGCTGCTGCTGGCACCACAGCCAAACTGGGTGCAGTGTAAAGTATGTGCATGCCGAGGGGCGTGCGTGTGTGTGCACACATTGCTGCATGTGTGGCAGCAATCCTCTGTGTGTTTTGAAACGCCACCCCATCCATGTGATATGCTGAACGATGAAAACAGTTAACACATGAAGTTATACGCTGACTCTTGTCTGGATTTGAAGCTGGTTACACCCAGCCTTTGGTTTCATGCGGTTTCTTCCTCATCCTTAGAAGCGCCTCTATAGTCAAACAGGAAGGAGGAGAGGGAAAGAAAACAGACAAAACCAGGGATGATTCAAGGTACCCACCAAAACTCAGCCGTCTCTGGTTACTAGGTGTCTGTTATCCTGTATCAGTCATATGTGCACAACCATTAAGTACATGTGTAAATAATCACAGCTGCTGAGCCCCTTATGGGTTTTAGCAAGAAAAATTGCCTTTGTGAAATTGCCACAGGATGTGCCTTATTCTCTGGTCTGTATTCATTATTCTCTTGTATAAAAATTTCATTTACGTAGTCAGAAACAATGCCATGAGACCTAGGCCAGCAACCGCACACCCTAACTAACCAGGAAGAAAAGCCAAAGCAAATATTCCTGGGCTTTGCAACACACAGTACACGCTGGATAATTACCCACCCAAAATATTCAGAGGATAACAAATACAGCATTAAAAAGAAATAATGTCAGGATTGGTCCATGAGCCATTCAGTGGCCAAATGCTGAAGTAACAAATTACGGTTTTGCATCAGTTGCTCACAGGGGTCTGTTCAGTGCCACGGGGGCTGTGGGTCCTCCCCCACTGCTGGTGCCTGCCGCAGGCTTGGGGGGTGCCAGAGCAGAACGCCCTTCCCACCAGCGATGAATAACCACCCTGCCCATTTCAGCACAGCCTGCAATGCAAAGAGCTCTCAAAAGCCAGTGCTGAGGACAGCAGCTGCCCTGAGAACCCCAAGCTGTCACCCTGCAAAGCAGCGCCTGGGCTTGTGCCAGCCATGTAGCGCTGGACCCGCTCCCATATGTGTGTGGACTGACTTCCTTCAATGCAGTACATTTGGTCCCTCCTCAGCATGCTGAAATAAATAAGGTCACTTGCACAAACACACCCTGTTTGTCTTCCTCGCTGCCACCAGCTCTCACTCTCTTCAAATATGATTGCTATGTCCCCACTCACGTACCCTGCTCCAACACCCCTGTTCTGGCCTTCCTCCTGGCTAAGCAATGCTGTCTTTGCATTGCAATCAAAATGAATCCCAAGAAGTGGTCCTGCAGCTGGTAAGAAATGAAATGTTATGATGACTTAAAGGCTTAGGAGAGGACAAGGGTCAAGTGGATTACCCTCCTCATATAGCTCACAGGTTTTCTATTAGGAAAATCCCCCTCCAGTTGTCAAGAAGGCAAGTTATAGAGATCACAAAGGCAGTTTCTTCTCAAGACAGCACCTCCCACCTCCTCCCTCTGTCCCTATCTCCCACGGACCTCCACCAGTTAAAACCTCTGGGTGGCTTACTTCAAAGTAGGTTGCAATTTCTAATTGCAGTGCTCTTTCATAGACTCCGGGTGCCGGTCATGGTCTGAATGAATAAATCATGTAAGCAGACACAGTTATCTCTGGATTACTTTTGAGAAAAGAGAGGTGCAAAGGCATTTCCCCAAGATATACACTAGGGTGAGCAGAAAAGACAGGATCAAGACTGTGTCTTCCAGGGTTCAATGCTTTAAACTAACTTATTAGCCTACTAACAGATTAACCGTTCATAAAAAAACCCCCCACAACAACAACAAAGAAAAACACAAACAAACAAAACCCAGCAAACAAATGCAAAAAACCAAAAAATCCCCAAACCATAGATCTTATTACTCCAATGAATCTCAGCACTGATATCTCAGCATCCCAATACAAAATTTTCACTGCCTGTCCATAGATTTTCAAATCATATTTCCTTCAATTTCATGGCAGAATTTTCCCAAATTCTGCCATGAAATCCTAGGTAGGTGTGCCAAAGCCACTGTCATTGAATGGATGTTGCCAGTGGATAGATGTGAGCTGATTTAGTCTCTAAAGCATGTGATCTGCCCAATGTAGAGAAGCTTATCCAACAGAGCACAGTGATGATTTGTATTTAACACTCCAGAATAGCCCATCAGGCACCTTGTAGCAAAGAGAAAGGAGAATAAAAACTGACACAACAGCAAAAGATAGTTTTTCTCTTGAGGCTGCCGTGAATCTAGTATTGTACATCAGTCAGGGGCTACTAACTGGCCAGATCTGCACTCAGAATATTTACACTGATATAACTGAAGGAACCTTTCAGCTCAGCTTACTCTTATAGCAGACCTGGCATGTGCAGCTTTTGTTTACCTACAAACTCTCTGGTGAGAAATATGTTGGGAAGAGGCTTTGTTCATTGTGGTTTGCTTTTATAGCGCTCTGCTGGTATCTGTTTTGCTAGTATACAGAGGAAAACTTCCTTGAAATCTGACACAGCCTCATTTCTCAGTTTTCCTTTTCCAGCAGAAATTTTGAACTCACGCATGGTTATACCAGATTTTCCCAGCTTACCTTGTTATTGCTCAGGGCTGCAGCTTGGCCCTAGTCTCTGAGAGAAATTCATGCCTTGAAACAGGCGTGTGGACTAGGATTCATCAACCTGCAGCAAGGATGATCTCTGGAGGAAAAAAGCAGGGTTAAGCTATAAGACTTCATCAAGAACTACCTTGCTGAGGCAGTTTCACTGAAGGTGAAACACCTCTGAAATGGGTGGAATTGCACATGTTCAAAATTGGAATAATGCAGCTGGGTACCCACATCCCAGTGACCCAGCTGACAGCTGTCCATGTGCACGCACCTTTGAATATCCACACTGGGAATGACAGATCACAGTACTGCAACTTGCAGTAATAGGAGAAAACAAGAGATCAAAGGTGGCCTCTTAATCTGTTTTGATCTATGTGGGGGCTGCTCTATGCTCCCCTGTCTCAGTTCACGAGGCAGTACTTCATGTGCATGGCTGGAGGGGACCATCCAGCATTTGTGCTTTTATTGTCTAGGAGACTTAGTATCCAGCCTGAGTGTAGTCCAACACACATTTTACCATCTGCTCTATTTCCTATGTGCCTATGAGATCATATTTCTACACATGAAATTATAACATGAAGATTCACATATGCTTACACAGCTTATTTCTATTATTATTTGTTAAACACTGAGAATTTCCTTGGCACAATACAGGGCCCAGCATGAAGACATATCAAGCCCTGAAGCCATGCTTCATGTGAAGTACACCCAAAATGGCTATTCTGGCTGAAAGATCAGTGTTAGGAATTTCAAACCACTTCCCTTCCTTGGAGTTCTGGGCAGATTCATGACATTTCTGGCAATGCAGCTTAAAGAACCATTCACAGAAATTTGTGCTGCAGTCATCACAAAAGCTTTCTTTTTTTCCGCTCATGCAAAACCTGATTTTCAGTGCAAAATATACATTTCAGCAAGCTGAAGATAGCCCATAAAGTTCTTGGAATGTAATTTTAGATCAAAATTATAATAATAAAATGTCACTGTTCCTTTTTTAGTTGATAGTTATAATAATGTTGGTTGTTCATGAAGAAGCTCACATCTTAGCAAAACTTGCAGCACATATTTTCCCATTTCAAATTTATTGTGTTATTCTCCTCAGCCTACATCTCTCATATTCCCTGCACGAGTATTTAATGAGAGCTGAAACAACATGGCTGAAATGGAGTTCTCCGTTCTCTTTCCTCTCTCTTCCTTTTTTGGTTTCCATCCTCTCTCGTTCTGTTTCCTCATCTCTCCTGAAGACAAGGGCAGAGGGTGACTGGATGCTGTCCCAGATTCACAGGATGCCATGTGGCCATCCATGTCCTCTCTCACAGTCTCACTCCACGTGCAAAGGAGGATTTGTCTCACCTCCCCTGACGTGTCTAAAATACAGATGTCTGTATCTAGGCTATGTGCCTGAACCTTAAGAAGAAGAAACAGGCATGTATAAAGTGTAATTCACCTCATACTAGGTAGGGTAGTGCCCAAAATAGTTAAGATGAATCATGGCTTCAAAGTGCCATGCTCTGCTGACCACAAAGAGAGCATAGATGACTAAATATTTAGTGTTAGCTGAGACGAAGTCTGTCCTCAAGCATCTTTCCTTTATGTCATTATTCTGCCTATTCCCCTGTTGCTCCCAGCACATGTTATCCTCCTGAAAAATCTTTCATCTGGCTTTCCTTCTGGTGAGTGGCAATGCCCAAAGAAATGGTAACTTTCCTCCAGCTGCTGCTCTGAAGCAATTTCCCACCCTGGGCTTTCTTCTCAGATACCTCACTGATGTGGCATTTCATTAAGTGCTTTGCAAAAATCATTTGCAAAAGCTCCTAGCTTGTATTTCACATCTCTTCTCAGAACTCACCTCTACCAGGATGCACACACTGGAGATTGCCTATTGCTAGCAGCAAAGTAGGTGGTCTCTTGGGAATCATTAACATTCTTCCTCTTGTGCATTAACCCCTCCAAAAAACTTTTAGGAGTGAAACCTGCTATTATCCTATCACCAATATGCTGGGGCTGGCAGAGCCATGGACTCAAGCCCCTCAAGTCTACAGGGTGGGTTTATACAAGGGTTTACAATAGCTTTCTGACACCATGTGAATGGCAGCATAAATTACAATGCAGAAATAGATTAACAAGATAAAGTGGTTTTACTACTTCTTTAAATAGCCCTTACAGGCACCAGAGTTCCTCTACAGATTTAAAGGAGTCTTTTCTTCTTACTCCTCCACCTTCCTCATTTTAAGCAGGTAGCCGTGAATGGAGTACACATTGCCTCTTCATAAGGTTACAGCACTAGAGAAAAGAAAAGACGAAAATCCAAGTGAAAATCACTCCTCTTTCCAGTCTCACTGTACCTCAGAGCTCCCCCTAATAGCTGAAAGGGATTAAGGTCTTAAATAACTTGCTGACAAAACCACTGTACAATAGGACCAGTTGGTAACATTGGGAGGAGATGTTCAGTTTTGTTTTTCTTCATGGTCATAGAGGGTCTGACTAAAATCAACTATTCTTCTAGCCCATAAATAAATGCAAAGCCTGATCCAGTGGCAGAAGCTCCCAGCACAGGTTTGAGGCTTCTAAGAGCGTGATTTCTGGAAGCAGCTCTTCCCATGTGGGCACAGCAGGTGCTGGCGAACGTCTGCTTTGGCAGGAAGAGAGCTTGTTAATCTGAAGTGTCGGGTGCCCACACATCTCACAGAAATCCATGCGATCCCAAAATCCAAGAAAATGGGAGATGGGAAAGGTCTTTGCCTTTGGGAGTAAGCCCATTAACAGCATACTCCTGAAGAGGCTGAGAACTCACAGAGAAGTTGCTTAGTAGTTGCTTTCATCTTCCGCAAAATATAAAAAATAAATGTCCAGTACTACGAGTGTCATCCTTTCACCACAGCACCTACACATCCCAGCTGGCATTAGGACATGGCTGTAGCAGCTGGCAGGGGTCCCAGATCAGAATGAACATGCAGGGGCAAGCATGGAGCTGAAATAGTGCTGAAACTAATAGGAAAAGAGGCAGTTTTTTTGTTACTGTTGTCCTTGTATACTAACATTGTGCAGACTCAAAGAGAAGCAAGCCAACTCAGTTTTGTATAGTACAGAGGGAGCAAGTAATTATAGGAGAGGGATTAAACTTCTGCCTACTAGTCTGCAAGAGTAAAAAATACCTGTACAAGGCACCCAGAATATCCCTTAACATCAGCAGCTTTTGCTTAGCACAAGCTGGTGTAAAGTAATAAAGAGAAATCACTGAGTTGTTGCCAGTTGCACTTCTGCTGCAATTTGGAAAGCCAAGACTAGCTCCATGGCAGGATCAACAGCACAAGCCAAGGACCGGCATCCATCTCTCCTATTTGTAGCTCAAATTGGAGGTCTCCTTTGTACATGGGTGGTAGAAACCATCTGGTCCCACTTAGACATTTATAGGAAACATGTCCAGGTCAGAGCAAGTAGTTTCTAGGATATTTTTCTAATTGAGAAGGGGAAAGAGGTACTTCAAGAGAGAAAGCCATCACATTCTAAGGTAAACTCAGCTAAATGAGCCTTGCTTTCCATGGCTGGTAAAGAGAATCTCAGACTCATTGGATTGCCAATGAGTGACATGACAAATCCTACATAATTACCTAAGCTTTCCACACCTTTGCAACATCGCTGCTGAACCTTTTAACTGCAATTGTGTTTTGGAAACACAACCCCAATAGATGAGATTCCCAACATCAGCATCTTCTGCATATTGCCAGCCACACATGGCTATGCTTAGGTCTATTTCACAACAAAATCCTTATTTCTCCCTCAGCTTTGGAGGTCTGACTCCTCTGTATGGCTATCCTGGTGCATGTGCTGTCCTAGATAAAGAGGCCCAACCCCAGCATTGAACAGGAATGGTGTCCATATAAGCGTTGCCCTCAGCCTGTACCTTCCTGTCCTTTCCTCTCCAGCCTGACAGTCTGGTGGCTCTTATAGGGACAGCAATCATAAGGATCACTTTTCAGGTTCCACCTGGCAGGGTTGGTGTGTGCCTTCAACCCTCAGGCTGAGCTCAAGATGTGGCCTTCAAAATGCATTGCAAACATACACGTCACTTGAGACTTCAAGCTGCTCTGGCTTGTGCCTCATTAAGCTGCAAGGTGATAACTGCCAGTGATAGCAACTGTGAAATCCACATCTGGAGCCAATGGGTACTTGTGGGATGCTTTTGCCACTGGCCTTATGCTACCTGCAAAGAAGCACTAGGTTAGAACAAACAGAAAAGCAAGAAAGCATCATTACCAGGCAGGCACTCAGCAGAGAGTGCCTTTTCCCTGTGGTAATTTACTCCACAGTTTTCAGATTTGCTGGTCTGTTTCAGGTCATGTTGTTTCAGTGTCTTTTCCCCAAGAATAAATACAGCATGGAAAGTCTCCTAATGGACCCCTGTAGTTAGAGTCTAACTCCAGGTCATAGAAACAGCTGGCAAACATACTCACAAGCTGTAATATCCACTTGACCAACCTCAATATTCACTCACGCCCCATTAGCTCCACCATCAGCATCAGCCCTGTGCTTCCAACAGCAGGAATGAGGGACCCAGGTGGAGATGTCCCAGCCCTGTGCCTGGGTACGGCCAGCAGTGGGGATCAGGGCTGGGCAGCAACATACAAATGATGGTACTTCCCAACTCTCTGCAGAGGCTAAATCCAGCACTGGATATTTAGAATCATAGAATCATTTAGGTTGGAAAGTACCTTTATGATCATTGAGTCCAGCTATTAACCCTCCACTGCCAAAGACACCACTAAACTGCATCCCTAATTGCCACATCTGCACCGCCTTTAAATGCCTCCAGGGATGGTGGAGCTTCACAGCTTCACAGCTTGTTCCAATACTTGATAACATTTCAGTGAATAATTTTTCCCTAATATCCAATCTAAACCTACACTGGCACAATTTGAGGCTGTTTCCTCTTTTATTGCCTGGAGAGAAGAGACCAAACCCCCCTTTACTACAACCTTAGATAGTCATAGAGAGTGATAAGGTCCCCCCTGAGCCTCCTTTTCTCCAGGCTAAACACCCCCATATTCCTCAGCCACTCCTCATAAGCCTTGTGCTCCAGACCCTCCCCAGCTCCCTTACCCTTCTTTGGACACACTCCAGCACCTCAATGTCTTTCTTGTACTGAGGGGCCCAAAACTGAACACAGGATTTGAGGTGCAGCCTCACCAGTGCTGAGTGTAGAGGGACAATCTTTGCCCTGGTCCTGCTGGCCACACTGTTGCTGATACAGGCCAGGATGCCACTGGCGTTTTTGGCCACCTGGGCACAGCTGGCTCACGTTCAGCCACTGTCAACCAGCAGCCCCATGTCCTTTTCTGCCAGGCATCTTTCCAGCCACTC
The DNA here is from genome assembly GCA_013399195.1 of Dicrurus megarhynchus. Taxonomy (NCBI): domain Eukaryota; kingdom Metazoa; phylum Chordata; class Aves; order Passeriformes; family Dicruridae; genus Dicrurus; species Dicrurus megarhynchus. Next base: position 1,753,806 of record VXAD01008756.1, read on the forward strand.
CTCCTCAAGTTTGTAGTGATACAGGGGATTGTTGTGACCCAAGTGCAGGACTGAGCACTTGGCCTCCTTGAACCTCACACAGTTGGCCTCAGCCCATCTATCCAGCCTGTCCAGATCCCTCTGAAGAGCCTTCCTGTCTTCCAGCAGATCAACATTCACACCCAACTTGGTGTCCTCTGCAAACTGACTGAGGGTGCAGTCAATCCCCTCTTCTAAATTGTTGATAAAGGTATTAAACAGGACTGGCCTCGAAACTGAGCCCTGGGGACACCACTTGTGACTGGCCACCAGTGGGATTGATCTCCATCCACCACCCTCTGGGTCCAGTCATCCAACTAGTTTTTACCCAGCAAACAGTGCACCCGTCCAAGACATGAGCCATGCTCCATGAGGATGGAGATTCTCCTTAGTCCTCCTTGTGTTGCTGATGCATTAATAGAAAGATTTTTTATTGTTTTTATGTCAGAGCCAAATTAAGTTCTAGTTTGGCTTTAGCCCTTCTAATTTTCTCCCTGAATAACCTCACAACAACCTTGTACTCCTCCTGAGTTGCCTGCCCCTTCTTCCAAAGGTCATAAACACCTCATTTTTTCCTGAGTTTCAGCCAAAGCTCTCTGTTCATCCAGGTTTCTTCTTCCCCACTGACTTATCTTTCAGCATATAGGGACAACCTACTCCTGCACTTTTAAGATTTCCTTCTTGAAGAATGTCCAGCCTTCCTGGACCCCTTTGCCCTTCAGGACTGTCTCCCAAGGGACTCTCTCAACCAGTGTTCTAAACAGGCCAAAGTCAGCCCTCCAGAAGTCCAGGGCTGCGGTTCTGCTGACCCCACTCCTTACTCCCCCAAGAACCAAAATCTGTGTCATTTCATGTGTCATTTCATCTGTGTCACTGTTTCCAAGGCTGCCTCTGACCATCACATCACCCACCAGCCCTTCTCTGTTCACAAACAGCAGGGCAGAGGGGCACCTCTCCTTGTTGGCTCCTTCACCAGCTGTGTCACCAAGTTATCTTCCACATACTCCAGGAACCTCCTGGATGGTTTCTGTCTGTTGTGTTGTATTTCCAGCAGATGTCTGATAGTTGAAGTCCTCCACAAGAACAAAGGCCAGAGATTGTGAGACTTCTCCCCCCTGCTTACAGAATATTTCACCTGCCTCTTCACCCTGGTCAGGTAGTCTATAACAGACTCCCACCAGGATACCTGCCTTGTTGGCATTGCCCCCTGATTCTTACCCATGGGCACTCAACTCTCTCATCACCATTTTTAGGCAGACAGAGGAGGCAAGCAGAGCCTGGGACTGATGCTGGTACAGTAAACTACAGCAATAGATCAAGCTGTCAGCTGTTATTAACCTTAGCAAAAACCCTATCTTCCAGTTCAGCCTCAATTAATTCATACGGTGTTTGGGAGCCTTCCTGTTACACTGTGGAATTACTGGCCCTATCTCCAGCATGGCTAACCTGCCCGTGTCTCCTCCTGCACCATTTAAATGTCTGTTATATTTTTGTGGTTGAGTGGTTAGTGAAAGGATGAATGAATAAGTGTTTGTGCTAACTGATCTACACGAAGATGCCTCATTAAGCAGAAATGGACATGGTATGATATGATTTTGATGTGGTCTTAGCTTACTTTTGGAAATTTATTTTCTGCTAGAGAAGTAGTGAGAAGCATGAGATGTTAAACTTGATGCTGTTTTCCTCATTTTGAGCGCCTTGCTTAAAGGGTATCAAAAAAAGAAGCACTTCTAGGAGTCAGAGTTATGGTACATTCAAAACAAAAGCAATGGTCTGAATTCCTTTATTTATGGTGATCAGCATGGTGCAAGCAAGTTGTTCCATCTCATTACTAAATGGCATCATATTTCTGATATAAAATCTATCCTCTTACTTCTCCAAGGGAAAGAGGACCCCAGAACACCGACGTGTTTGAGACTAGTATTAACTAACATGTTACCAAGGCCAGACACCAAGAAACAAGCCCTCATGTCCATGCTAGCACTGCAATCCCCTGCCCCTCCTCATCACACTGCTGCCTAGAGAATTCTCAGTCCTCAGCCCAAAAACCAGGCTACTCCCATACAAGGCCTGAGAGGAGCTGAGCATGCCAGAGACACTCCTTGCCCTTCCAAGGACTAGGAAAGAGCAGATGTCTGGGAACCCAGCAATTCTTCTCAGTTCCCAGCTCTGCTTCGGTCATTTCAACCAACTCTCTCCAAGCCAAATCTACTATCCTGGGGAACAGCACTGAGCCCAGGGCTCCAAACCAGCCTGTCACCTGGGAGGCCAGGTTTTAGTCCTGGCTGAGAAACCCAGACACACTCATCAAAATGCAGCTGGTTGGACTGAAACCACAAGGCTAGACCAAGAAAAGATCTCCCTTTGCTTGGGACCCTACAACAGGTGTGCAGAAGTCCAGGCTCAAACTTTTGAGTTGAGTCAGAGCAGAGGCTTGACATGGCTCTGAAGTCTCCATTGGTCATTACACAGCTGTGTGCTGTGGCTGGGGGGAGTGGCTCCAAATCTCTCATTTTGAAATTGTTTGATTTTATATACATGATTAAATATTCATTGAACTAAAGAGGAAGATTGACCAACTGATCAAATATTAAGGAAACAGTGATGAGAGATGGCGCTGGTTTACACCGGTGAAATATGAATCGAGATGTGCATTTAGACCATATCTCAGTCCTAGATAGGAAAAATTTCTAGCAATAACCTGCCCTTTTTCCTGCCAACCTTAAAAGGAAAACCTGGATCTTTAGGCCAGACAACTGTCACTGCAGACTTTGGCCAGAGTCCTGCTGATGACAAATGGATTATCAGAATTTGGATGGATAATCATTTAGATCCACAGGTCAGCACAGGAATTTCAGAAACAACCGTCTCAGTAGCAGTCCAGTGCCAACAGGCACTGAGAGGACTCCTTTCTCTTCTCTCATTGTTGTGGGGTGTCTGTCTCAAACATCCTCTGAAAACAGATCCAAACAGATGACTTCTGCAGCCCACACAAGCGACCGCATTTCAGCTCTTTCAGGCCATGAAACGGAGAAGTTTGCAGGGTCTGGAACCTTCCTACAAAAGGAAAATAAGATATCTCCAGTACTTCTGAAAAAAAAAGAAGTACCCTCTTCCATCCAGGCAAAGCACACGTTAACTTGCATGAGAAGGAATGAGAAAAGCCTTCAGGAAATAGCTAACAGTTTCCAAGTCTTTCTCTTGTTCATTTTCACAGACTCTGGCTTTCTTCAGGGGAAAAAGTGTCCTTTTTAAATGTGCCTGACCTTGGGCTCTGTTCCTACAAACATTGATTCAGCGAGGTACTTTGTTGTTATTTATTCTCAGCTAATGACTGAACTGGCACAGCTCTGAAGAAAGGGTATATCAAAAGCCCAGTGTCCGCAGGCTTGTTCCTGTTCCATGCCCGAATTCTTCCTGCCCTTGGCTTACGCTGAATTGCCACAAAACCTCCATTTTGGCTTAGCTGGGGTAAAAGCAGCCCCAACATCTCTTTTCTCCTTGCACCCTGAGGTAGCACGTACAAGATTTCTCCCTTCGTACACCTACTGACATCCACACAGATTTGTAAGGCACTACCTCGCTGTGTATTTCTGGGAAGCATGGCTGCCCGTGTTTATATATACACACATACATTTGAGTGTTCCTAGAACACTGAACATGCCCATGCACGCTGCCTGACACCAAACCCATCCTGCACAGAAGGGCCTTCTGTAGCACCTTCTTAAAGGCTTGCACTCCCAAGTCTTGGCACTGTTGGGGAGGGCAGTAATTCATGCAGACTCCACCACTCCCTGGACCAGCCCAAGAGTTTTGCAGAATAGACAGTCATGCTCCAATGCTCAAAACAGTCTGAGGCTTTGTTTCATCTGCCAGTCTAGGGACAGCCTGCAAGATCCAAGTCACAACCGACTCCTAACTGAATTAAATCCAAAGCTCAAGATAGCTGAAGGAGCCAAGAAAACTTTTCTCAAGAGACTGGTGCCATTTGCTAGAGTGGGAAATGTGGGTCCTCAGCTTTTTGGATGCTTGGGCTCAGCGCAGCCCACAGCAGAGCCTTAGAGTTTTTATACTTGCAGCTCAACATGTGGCTGCACATGTTTGTGGCTAAAAATGTGCTTTCTCCAAAATGAAACTGGAATCAATAACCAATCAAGGCAGTCTGTGCTTCTGTGGAACAGCTTAAAATAGGCTTGCTTGCTTGCTTGCTATCTTAGCAACTGCTCGCAGTGAGCCCAACCTTTCATTTCTTCCACTGAGCTGAAAAGAGCTCTGCAATCACATCATCGCAGTACAAGGCAGTAACAAATATTCCACATCTTTTAAAGCCAGAGAAGTACAGGGAGCTGAAAGGCAGCAAAATGCTCTATACAACAGAAAAAAACCCACTCTTGTGCCCATAGAGCAGCAGCAGAATTACCAAGTTGAGCACTCCAGAAGTAAGGCATGTATAAATTAAGGTTGCTTGTGTAATATCACTTCACTCCCCCACCACCCTCTCTATATTTGCATCCTGAAACAGCCTTTAATTGTAAGAATTGCCTGCTACTTTTTACTGCTGTACCCCTCTCACTCTGCTCCCAGCACTTGATTAATGAGCAGCTATTCAATATTTTCTTTTCTCCTCCAGTACATGGTCTCGTGCTTCATCTTTACTGCTCAAACCCTGCTCTGGAGTCAAAAGTCTCCATGAATCATGTAGGGATGGATTTTTTTTTATAGACATTTATTGCTTGGCCAAATTTGGGTAGCTTTTCCAAAGAAGGGGAAGAGGCCAGGCATACAACACAAGCTCACTGAATCTAGTTCCCTGTTCCAGATTGTAATGGCACGAGCAGTCCTCACGAAAAGGCAGCAGTGGTTTTCCCTCAGGACAACACAACTTATTTTTCTTCTAAGATGTGTGTGAGATCATCCCATGGGAGTCTCCCGGGAGGGTCTGACCCTGATGGGTCAGGTAGAAATGCTGGATCTGAAATGGTACCCTGGGGTTTGCTCCCTGCTCCGGCTGAATGTGCCATCAGCCGGTAAGACCACGTCTAACTCCCACTGGGAAATGTGGTACAGGTGTGCTCATGACTGTTCTTCTTGGAAAACTGCCACACAGTCCTGCCTGCAGATGCAGGTTGTAACACTCTCAGTAGAGGAGGCAGTGACATTTAAAAGAGCAGGAAAAATATGTATTGAAATAAAAATATGTTTAACAGCACTGGCTATTTTTAAAACTACCAAAAAAGAAATTGCTTTCATTCCACTCAGGGTCAAGGGCCTGTTTATAACTAGTTCCCTTCATTAAACCTTTGCTTCATAATATATGACTGTGTCAAATACCAACATTCAATAACATTTTTTGTGAAAAGGGAGAGAAAAAAAAACCAAAAACAGTCATACTGATTGGATGGACCATCAAATAACCCTTTGATGGATGAAAAGGAGAAATGGAAATGCCATCTGCATTTCCACTACTCCCAACTGATCAGCCCACTGGGAAATAACAAGGGAGGAGGATTCAATATTCTCTCTGTGTCTGCAAATCACTATTACACACCAAATTTTGCAGGAGATCAATACCCCTTTAACAATTCTGCCACAGATGCCAGAGCTCATTAGTAGGATGTGAATAACTATGGAGGTTGGAAATCCTATTTTAATTGTCTGTCTGAAGGATTTTGGTTTCTTACCAGCTTAGCTGGGGATTTCATGGCCAGATTTTACAGTTTATGTTGAGCTCTTACTCAGGTAAAATTTCCTTATCTAAAAGTGGAGTTTTGTCTCAGCTGACTCAGTAGGAGCCTCAGAGTCCTTTCTTCATTAGTTATTACCATTCCACTTGAGTGAAATGCATAGGAGAGCACACCAACCTGACCAGAGCTACTGGTGGTACCACTCTGATCTGAGAATTGCTTCTTATCCTTAAAAGGCCTATCCTACTGAAAATAAAAACCAAACAAAAAAATGAAACCCAACACATAGTCACTTTAAAAAAAATAAAAATTAAGGAGTGAAACCAAATCCTACTTCTGCATTCTTGCCTTGGTATTTGAATATTTTTTTTCTTTTTTTGATGATACACATTTCTCCCTTCTGCCTTTGCAAATGCAGATTCCACAGAAGTCATGTCATTCTGACTTGCATCCTTGGTTCAACTTTCAAGACAAAATATGTTTCAGAAGCCGTTATGGTCCCAGAAGAGCTATGAATAGGACTTTTCTCAAATCTGGTAGTAAAACATGATACTTCCCCTTTCATTACAGGGCTCATCTGCCCTTTAACTCTAGGTTTTGAAGGAGCTTAGAGAGGAATGCATAGGACACTCAAGTTGATTAGACTAATGAGTCAGTGCTGGTCAGCTCACTTGCTACAGCCAGGCTGCTCAGACAGGACCCTGCAGGATGCTGAGCTTCCTGCTGCACATCCCAAGCCAGACAGGGACACGGGACTTCAACAAAACCACTCAGGTCCACAAATCTTCATTGGTGCCAAAACGCTGTGCCCAGGGAGCAAAGCCAGGCTGGCAAGAGCTGCTGTAGAGCCGTGGTGCACAAAGGGCAGGAACACCAACCCAGCCAAGGGACGTGCACAGGGCTGCAGCCATGCCTTGGTTAATCCATCCCAGAGTGTTGTTTAATCTCACTGCAGTGTTCCCAATGCAACAGCTTGCAGCAGGGGTGACTGGAGGGTATTACTGACATGTACCCGCATTTTGCAATGGCTGGGAGCATTCCCTCTTGCTGCCAGTGTTGCTCCCGGAGGAAGGGCCTTTCGCCATCACTGATTTTTGGAGCCATTATGCATTTACAGGAGTTCTGCACAGTGGAGTGGGGCTTCCTTTTCTGTGCCTGCAATGTTTTTCTGTCCCTGCAAATACCTGGCCTTTCCAGGCTTGTCCCCAAAAAACAGAGTACTCAGGCTTTTGAAATGGAGCTAAAATTGCCCACCATTACATTCTCCAGAAATTCACATGGTGCATGAATTTCTAGGGAAAGGGGAGGGAAAGGGAAAGGGAAAGGGAAAGGGAAAGGGCAGTGATTTAACTGAGAAACCTCTGACAAATCCATCCATACACATAACCAGAATGATCTAAAACATGCATTTTAGTTAGCTATGCAAAACCTTCACTCAAACATAAACACTTGCTTTATGCAAATGGGATGTTTTAATCACAGACATCAGCAGACAATCTGAAATTACTTGGTTTTTTGCTGCTTTGTATTAAAGGGAATGAGAAAGGGCAGATATTGAGGGGTAGATTTTCAAAGACATACTGGCATTATTTGGGTAATTATTTGGAAAATTTGATCTAGATGCATTTTAAAATACTTCTGAATCCTGGCATAGACTCTGCAAGTCCTGTGACTTAAACTTTCTTCAGAATCCAAATTTCACTTTGCCAGTTTCATAAATTTAATCTTTTTAATTTGGCCAGGGAATTTTCAAATGCTTCTGGAGGATTTAAGAGCATAAGTTCTAGGGAAAATTGAGAGGCTGTGTTAACCTAAAAAATCTTACATTTTTAAAAGCTCTTTCCCAGCTAATCTATTTCACATGCCTAGAGGGTTTTGCCCACACCAGTATGAATCTGCTCTTCTTGGACTTCAAAACCCTCAAGAGAATTTTATTTGATAATAGACTTTTGAAATTTGGTATAAACTTGTCTAAAGTCCTGAAGAAGCATGCTTTTACAAGTCCTGCATGTGAAGGAGTGTTTTGGCACAAGTACTCCTGTCTCTGAGGCTGGGATTAATTTAATTTAATGAAGTTAGTTAGGTTGGCAGTCTCAGCTAATCACCAGGGCTCCCTTGTCTGGCTTCACTGGTTACAAATAGGCACCTACTGCAGACATGGGGTCAATTCCTTTCAGATATTCCTACTGCCTCTTTCTTTCTCACTTTGTTAATAGGAAGAGTCCAGCTGACCCCTTTTTCCACAGTACTTTTCTTAACTGGATGCTCAGCTTTCAAGTGGCCAATGTTAAGGCAGAAGAAGTTCATCCCAACACATGTTGTTATTCGTAAGACATTCAGCACTGTGCTGTGACTGGGCATCACTGAGATTTTCCAATAGGTCAGAAGTTCCCAGAAGTTCCCCCCACAAACAAAACTTGAGGTCAACACCCACCACCTGAATTTGTTGTCCACTCTGCAAAAAGGGTATCAACACCAGCTTTTCAAGATCACTGTGCCTACAGCCCTCAACTCATAAGGACTATTTTGTTCTCCATATAAGCTGGTTCAGGAAGAAACTTGTCTGAACCAAAATCTGAGGCTCCACACAACATCTGCAGAGAGGTGAAGCTTAGTCTGGAGCAAATTCTCTCTCCATCAGCAAGTGAGCTCATCTGAACACCAAATGTGTATTTGAAAATCTGAAAAATAGGCAGGTTCTGCATTGACAAGTGTGTATTTGAGGGTCTAATACATTTAGTCAGATTCATCCAGGAGTAAATTTTTCATTGTTGGGGCAGGACCAAATTGACTAGGAGTTTTATCATATGCTCACCACATCTTTTATTTTCATCAGCTGCAGTTTGGCTTGCCACAAGATAATGTGCTTATGCATTAGGTCAGGTTTCTTCTATTCAGCCTATTTTAGCACCATCCAAAAAACAAGGGTAAAAATAATTTCGGGAAAGAGAAAATCAGTGTAAAACCTGTATTTATATTTGCGCTGGTGCAGCACATTCAAATCTCTCAGAAAAACCTCCAGCTGCCAAAACTGCGAAGGAAGATGCGTGACCTTCTTCTGCATTTCCCATGTTTTTTGCCTTAATTAAACTTGTCATGAGTCATGTTTACAACACCCAGCTTACTGCAGTCCTAAACAAACAAAGGCATTCAGCCCCTGATGTGCGTGTCCAAACTCACCAGGGATTACTGCTGCCTTTTTCATCACTTCCTGTACGTGGAAAACGCAAAGGCCAAATTTAGAAACGGATCACAAGTCTCTGGACAGGTTGTTTCCAAGAAGGCTGATGAAATCTGCTTTCTTATTTAGCTTAAACCTGTCTTCCCAAGTATTATCCTCCCAGAGACTTTCAGACATGTTTCCATCCCCTAAGCTCTTAACTCCTGCAGGACAAAAAGAAAAGGCTAACTTTTCCCAAGGGCTGAAAGACAGACATGGTATCAGAGCTGCCATTTTCTAGCTCAGAACCGATGTGTGTGAAATGCAACAGGGCTTCCTTTGTGTACTTAAATCTAGGAAAATTATATAAAGCAAGATGTGCTTATTATCGTCATAATATTGAGCTTGAAAGATTCACTACCCCTCATATCATGCTTGAATTTGTCCATCTTCCCTACTTAGTAGCTTGAAACTTAAAATCATTAACATAAGTATACTGGGTCAAAGAGTAAGCATTTCTTTACTGTTTGGTCAAAAGACCATGCAGATGCATTCGAGTTATCCAACAGTAAATCCACACACACTTTAGATTACAAGGGCAACTACTTTTTAAAGAAGGGCTTAACACCACTCTATGTGAAGCAAATGAATGGGATGAAGAGCAAAAGGAACAGTCAAAAAATGTCAGCTATTATAGAGGAGCATGAACTGTCATTAGCTTGGGTATTGCTGTAATTAACAAAGCCTGGAGATGGTCTCTCACTGCACAAGACAGAAGGTAAAACCAGCCACTGCCATGAAGAAAATCATTCTCTGCATGAAGAAAAGAAGGAATAAAAAGTTTGGGGAGGCACAAGGAGCGGAGGCTAATTCTTATTACTTTAATTGTGTTTTTAAATCCTATTATTAACTCTTCCTTATTGTAATGGTTATTTTATTAACTTTTTTTATTTTATTAATGTCTCTCCATCTTATTTTTAACTCCAGGTGCTATTATCCTTCCGGAAGAGGGTTTGGTGTCAGGCATTGCCATGCCCAACCAAGCCCAGACACCTGATGGGCTCAAACCAGGAGAGGGCGAGGGGGAGGGAGCACCCGACCCTGGCAGCCACCCCTGGAGGACATTGTCTCGGTTTTCTTCACAGCTGCATCTTGCAGGGATGCGTGTGAGCTGCAGGGCTTGGAGCCAGGCAGAGCCATACCCCGAGAATCCCCCGGGCATCTCCAGACCGTGTCCACAGCCAACAGAGGAAATTCCGGCGAGACCGGACCCTCCCTCACTTCCTCTGAGGGCCTGGCGCTGCTCACCAGCAAATCCTCTCACTTCTCAAGATCTTTATGTCAGGCTGCGGCTCCTATTTTTGAGCTGACATTCCCCGGGTTTAATCCACTTAGCCTGCGACCACCTTCATCAGCTTCCCGCAAGCGCAGCACACGGCGAGGCTGCGAGATGCTGCCTGCCGCACTCGCTATCCTCCCCCGCTGCCCCACCACCCCCCTCGGGAGGGTGTATTTATAAAGAGGTGGATTAGGAACATTACCAGGCAGGTCACAGGGTGTCAAGCTGCTCTTTCAGGGCTTAAAATCGGAGGCTCGCTCAGGAGGGAGTGCTCGGCTCCTGTGAAAGCGGCAGGGATGATTGCTGCCATGTACTTGCGATTTACTCTATTAGCAGCACCGGTGCTTCAGCCTGGAGCATTTAGAGACACAGTTCCTGTAAACAAAGCAATCAGAAGGTGTAGAAATGCTTTGCCTTAATTTTCCTTTTCTTTTTTCACGTGGGGAAAATAAAAAGGAGTCTTTTTAAGTGCAACGAATGAAATTCATAAATGGTGCAAATCCACCTTGCTGTCAGTGAGTACTGGGTGACTTATACCTGCCAAGGAGCCCAGATCGTCATCCCCTCGGAGCTGGGCAGCCCTGAGAGCAATTATGTCCATTCCCATCTTACTGGGGGAGAGAGGAGAGGTGCCCACAGAGCTGCCACCGGCCAGGTCACCTCATGGGAAGCAGAGCCCAGCACCTGCCAGCTCCACAGTGATGTCCCAATGCCTGAGACCATGCACAACATCTTAGACACCATCAAAAACACATCAGGCCAAGCTGTGGCTGTTTCTCCAGACTGTGGAGAAAACACTCCACCCTGCTGCAATGTTCTTGCAGCTTGTAAATCAGAAGCAGCCATTTCCCTTTGGTGTGCTGCAGGGATCTGCACGAAGGCAAATCCCAAGTGCTTCGTCATTCTGCTGAGCTCTAATCCCATCAGCATCTCTGGCCACTCCATCAATCGGATTAAAATAAGGCTGAAAGTCATAATACGGCCGGTCCACCCACGGGGAGCAGGCCCTGCGTGGGCAGATGCAGCCATCACCGCTCAGCCAAGCCCCACGCTGCCTGCAAGCGCCCAAGGCTTTCACCACCGCAGCGATTTGGGGTGGCCAGAGCTGCAGACGGGGCAGCCCGTGTTCAGCATCAGCACAGAGAGGCAGGGGCTGTGCCTTTAGCCCCCTCCTGCCCCTCCAGAGCCTCTGTGCTGTTAATGGATGAAGTAACTGTAGCACGGCTGTCAGAGCCTTTCATGTTCATGCCGATAGTTAGCCAAAAATGTTCCAGCAGAAAATACTTTCCATGAGAAAATGCTGCTTTAACAGAATCTAACCCTCCTGGTGGAAACCTGTCAACTGCTGTATCCCATGGTAGAAACCAGTTGGGTACATATAAGGATCCTGTCTTCATCCTGGGACCACTGGCAGCAAAAATAAAGATCCATTCAAGGTCTATCTCTTACTTTCTCTGCCTTTTCCCAACGATAAAAATAATTTCTATTTTTTATCTTTCTGTCCCATTTTTGAAAATTCTAATTCCTTCTGCCACCCTAAGAAAAGCACAGCGTATGTGGGACCTGGATTCTGCCTCAAGCAGCTCATTTCGTGGTCCAGATGGGCACATCCTTTCCATCTCAGAGAGGCACCAGCTCTACGACCTCACACCAGCTTCACCAGCGTGGCTCAAATGAGGACCAATGGGATGGATTTGGCCCTAAAGCCAGTTGCAAGTGGCCAACTGCTTTTGCCTGGCTGGTCCTTGGGAACATATACCTCATCATACCCAGACACATAAAACAGCAGGTCCCCAGGGCTGCCACATTGTGTGACGCACAAAGAAGGGCCTAACACCAGACACAAGCCCCATCATCCCAGAACACCAGCACCTCTACTTTAACCTTTCCTGAGGGTTTGGAACATCATCGGGGTCAAACCTGATCTCCCATCCATGAACACAAAAACGGAAACCGCCCCTATTTTATCTGCTCCCAAGGGGACTCCATATGGAAACCTGTCAGCTCTCAGAAGCTCCAAAGATCTCCACAGCAAGTGTCTTAAAAAGTTACCTTGAGACTTCATCTTTTGAGGGCATTTAGTGACAAACAGAGTTGACCTTCGTGGTGTTCACAGGGGACAGTCCTTTCTTTTGCACAAAAGCACATAAAGACAAGATTAGGTGAGCCAAACTACCACCTCTTAATGACTTACAGAGACCCTCACTCTTTCTATTTATAAAATCACACTGTCTTGGCAATAGGAAAGAATGAGTTGGCATCATTTTTATATTTTCTAGATCTGTCTAAATTCAGCTTTACTGTTTTTTCCACTGTACTTTTCTCCAGAAATCAGCCCACACTTCCCACTCACCTACAGATTTTTTTTCATTAATTTTCCCAATAGGCAATTGCTCACAGAAACCATAGGAAATATCAAGCTGGGAGACTTCTCAAGATGTCATGTGAAGCACATTTTCTACAAAAATGCCCAGACTCTAACAATCTACATGCACTTACCACCTCCATAAAAAGGTAAGAGGACTCTAGTGCCTTGAGGACTGGGCTGTCTGCATAGTATGTAGGTGGCAGCCTGGACAGTTTGGGAAAATCAGGTACATCCCTCTTTTCCTACTTTGTAAAATGGCAGTATAGAGAACTAAAAGCTCTAACTGAAAGGAGAGTTTTCCATAGACCTGTGAAAAAGCCTGGATAATTCACTTGCAGGGAGGGAAATTCTGTATGAATTTATTCCATTAGGTTGATTCAAAAGTTACATTAAAGAGATGATCAAAGTGTGATACAGATTGTGAATCATTCTATCCAGATTCCAGATGTCATAATCTCCATTATCTCTAATTTGTCTGAAGTTTCCCCACCTCTTCCCTTCTCATTTAGGAGACTTTTGCTATGTAAAACACTCCTTTCCAGCTCTGCCCTGTAGGTAGAGGAGGTGATCCCGAATACAGACAGGCCTTACAGCTGACCTGGTAAGCTCCCTGGCTAAGGTCTGACACTTACCCCCGATGCAGCAGCCATCCCAGTGTCTTGTATATCGGGGAGAACCAGCGCAAATGTGTTTGATTTGTAAATTTACAAGGACTCTCACATTGAGTTTTAAGTTTCTTTTATTAGTAGATCTAAAAGAAGGGCACCATTAACACATAACAAAGGAGGCAGAACTAAACTATTACCATAACAGCAATGTTTTTAAAACCCCACTACTTAGAGGTTTATAAGGTTCCTTGGAAAGATTATTGCAGACGCCACAAAATGGAAACAGAGGAGAGAGTTTCTCAGCTGCATTGTGCCTTCCCACGTGCTTTCAGCCCTATACAGAGGGACCTTCCTGGTTAAAACACAACTGAACCCTGTCTTAAGCAACCTGCTCATCTTGGTTTCTTTCCCTGCACCGGGAGGATCCCCTGCCAAGATTTGAGAGCCCACTGTTCCATTGCTCAGGAGAGCCCTAGCAGAAAAACTGAAGGAATAATTTAGCAGCAGAGACAGCCAGTCTTCCTCTCCCAACAACCTTCTATCAAACAAGACCCTCTGTTCAACCCTTTTTTTCTGTTATATTTCTCATGTTTTATTTTCTAGGTATTTTGAATGAAGGGTATCCTGGCCCTGAAAATTCACCAAACAAAACATCACAGTGTTTCAACATGTCTAAATGAAATGCTGTATCTTTTCTAACACTTTCATATTTGTTTAATACCCTCCATTAGAAAAAGTGTTCCCAACTCTGTTTATCCAGTTCAAGGTCCAGACACTCTTAGGCTGTCATAAAATAAGAACATCAACAAAAGCTGTATTATTTCAAGACATTTCCTTATAAAGCAATGACACTGTGTATTAGCAGCCTTTATTCTCTACAAATCCCTGTGTCAGCTGCAGAGGAAGGAAAGGGCTGGCTGGTTCGGGAGAAGGGACCTGGCTGAGCCTCTGCTAACTCGTGCCAAAGCACATCCCCATGCCTGCACAGCCAGCACAGTGCCATCCTCACTGGAGCTTTCCTCCCTCTCCTCTACTAGCCAGACAAATCTGGCACTCCCCTTGGGGCACTGAGCCAGAGTCCCCTCCCTGGCTGGCCCAGCTGTGCTGGAGTTTGGGAGGAACTGGAGATTGGAGAGGATGAGCAACCATCGAGCAGGGAGCAGCTGCCTTTCTTCTTCCCAAGGAGAATCATCGCTCTGAGGTGGCATCCCTGCAGGCAAGCCAGATTTCCAGTCTATTAAACTGACTACTTCCTTCATCACCTGTATTTTCCCTTTCTAAGTTTTTTTAGGAGTTGCCTTAGCCTTAGTGCAGCATGACTTAATCCACCACTTCTGGTGATCTAATAGATTCCAATCCTCAGACCTCTCTCCATGACTTCACTGCTCTGCTGTCTCCTCTTTGCCTGATCTCCATCTGACATGGAAACATCTCCATCTGACATCCCTTTCTCAGCCCTTCCTCACCCTTGCCTTGTCTCCTGACCACCCCATGTCCCCAGGCCCGTTCGACAGAAATCCCACCATGCGTTCCTTGCACATGTGGGGCCTCACCCCTCCTGCTCTCCCCCAGAGCAGGAAAGGACGGCAGCCCACACCTTCTGGCTGGAGAGAAGGCTCTCTGGAATGTGAGCTCATGTTTTCCTAGAACAAGCAGGGGCCGTGCAGTTAAACTCGACACCTGCGGCAAGGCGGGAGCGGCTGCTAGCGCTGTGCAGCATCCAAAGCACTCCTTGCACGTGGCACGGCGCGGCGTGAGCCAGAGGCACGCAGCAGCCAGCAGCCTTCCAAGGGTGACTAATGCCTTGCTGCTAAAAACAGCTTCCAGGGGTTTTCCATGAGCAAATCTCACTACAGGTCGAGTATTGGCTTTTCACCTGCTAAAAACAAGAACTTCACTGTAACGTCCACACCGATGGATTTTTTTTTTTTACCGGTGCATAGTACAACTGGCAAAGGAAACCTGGCTCTTTCCGAAGTGATGGCAGCATCTGATCCTTGTTAACACCGCTCTTAAAAGCCAAAAATATCACCCTTATAATAGATTATGTGAGAGTGTGGAAACAAGGATGTGTGGTAGACATGCAAGAGAAGACTGGAATATAATTGGAACTGGAGTATATTGCACGCATGGACGCAAATGTACAAGGGCCAAAGAGAAGGTGCAGAAAATAACATACTGATATGGCTTCTCAGAGAAGCACAGTGTTACATCAAACAGGTCATCCTGTCAAAAACACATAACACTCAGCTACTTCACAAAAAGACCCAGCAAAATTCTTCAGAGCCTTGTTTCAGAAAGAAACTGATAAGAAGTGCCATCAGTCCTTTGGATTTACCAGGGTCTGTGTCCCTTCTGACCGGCAAGGTTTTGCTGCTCCACTCTCAGGCCACCGGGTTATTTCAGGGCTTCTGTGTGAGTCAAAGCCATATCTCCAAGAAAACTGAATGAACACATGCCTCTACTCATTGTGGGGACAAATGTATATACAGTGTGAATTTCTGAACTTTCTCAATTAACATCTTGCCTAAACAAGATCCAGAGCTATGTTTTCCTGCATATTTGAGGGTTTCAGCCAAGCAGCTGAATCGTGTAATCCACCATTTCAGACATGACATATTACTTGCCAGTTCTGACTGTCCCTGACAAGTTGGTTCATCTTATAAATCATTTGGGCTTCCAAATGAAATATAGATTGATTTTATTTTGCTTACTTGACTTTAGGAGCAAGCAGCCCAGAGGTGGGTGTGCCAAAGTTCCTTCGCAATACTGCTCCTAGGAACAATACGGTCCTTGCACAAACATTGGTGGAAAGTAAAAGGCACGTTGTGCAACTGCAATTGAAATCAGACTGCTTTGAGAAGTTGTCAAAATATCTATAAATGTGTTACCCTCATTAGAAATGTCATACCAGCTGCTGAATTTCATGGGAAACACAAATACATATCTCCTTCTAGTTTAGAGGACCCACTTTCCCACCCTAGAACTTCCTATTGTAACTTTTGTTCAATATTAAACACCACCAGGGCCAATGTAAGCACGATGGTAAGGACCACGGATCTTCTCCTAGGAGGCTTCATTTAGTTCATGCTGCTGTAAAGGTGATGAAGAAGAGGTACAAGATGTGGCATGTGACAATGCAAGGGGCCGTGCAAGATTGGCATGGGGCAGCTCACTGTGGCCCAGGTCCTTGAGAAGATGGCCAAGCTCTGAATATGCTGTATCTTCTTCATCTTGAGGGCTCCGCAGAAGCCCAGTGTGAAAAAGATGGATGCCATGGAGTGGCCCTGTCCTAGTCTGAGAAGAAAGATAACACAAATTTTCTAACGTGGTTTTGACTCCAGAGAAGGGTCAACCAGCCCAGTGTGGCAGAGACAAGGTTTCAACGCCTTGAAGCAATTAATTGTAGCATTCCCAAGGGACAAGAGACTGCCTTCAACTTACTTCTAATTAATTTACAAATTAGCCTGCTGGCCCATAAAGAGCATCATGCACTAATTAAGCCCAGCTGCTTTATGGGAAGAGCTACAAGGAAATCTGTAGATTTCAGGCACCTAAAGGAAATGTCCTATCTGCAGTTTATTCAACTAGCAGCCATTTAACACCCTGGAGGTTGTTAAAGCTAAGAACACATTCAGTCACAAAGAGTTAAGCATTTATATTAGATCCTGAGGATATCCAAAGTTATAATCAATAGGAGAAAGAGATAGCACCATTAATGCTAGTGGCTACCTAGGATTTGCCTCTCGTATGGATGGAGAGCCATGGTTGAAGCTTTTCCCACAGCTGGAGCCCTTATAAGATCCTCTCCTGTGTGGTTTCTCTGGCTTCTAAAGAGGTGTAAGTTCACCTTGAGCTGGCATGATTACCTGTCTCTCCTCACCAGGGAGCAGCTTATATTTATGAAACCTGTAGGAAATTAACTATTTGTGAGACATGCTCCTCTCTGCTCCACGTGGCAGAGATTGGATGTGTTCAGATGTTGCTGGAGACAGGGGAGTAGACAGAGAGGGAGGGAGTCAGAGATTTGCATAGCCAGGGAGCACACTGGTTGCATAAGCCCTGTGTCTGTGGGAAATCAGACTAAAACCTTTTCAGAAGCAATACAAACATGTAGCCTTTTAGGACTAAAGTCATTTATGCAGAAATTTCCCCTATGGTCAGACTATTTCATAATTATCCACACTGGGATGTCTTGCATTTTGCTTTGAAGCATCTGGTTCTCGGCATGTCACCATTAGTTTGATCTAGCAGTTCCTGTCCTTATATAATAGCAAACCACTTCATGGATATTTCACACAAAATGTCTCTCTTTTTGCCCACTAAATGACCTGGAACTAGAACACAAACATTCTGTTTGCAGTTTTACATAACATTCCCCATAGTTTTCACACAACACTATTAAAGACTAATTTGTTTCTGTTCCCAGGCTGATGGAAAGCAGTTCTTTTGGTAGCTTGATTGCGTCAGTGTTCTTTGAAAATGTAAATAAAGATACTGAGATAAGACCTGTCCAACCGCACAGCTCTTTTTCTCTTCATGTTTATCAGATACTTCAGGCTAAATAAAATTACTCTTTGCACTTGTTCTGCCTAAGAACGTGCTCAGCAAATAGGTAATCAAATTTTCTTGGCTATTACAAGCCCTCCCCAACATACTGTGATCACAAGCAGCATCTAAGAGAATCTACAATGACACATTTCAAAAAGGCATTCTGAAAAATGGCTTAGGGTCCCAAATACACTGTTTTGGAAAGCAACTTAACTCCCGAGGAATGGGATTTTCAGGGAGGTTTAGATTCTTGAGCATTTAACGGCCAGCTTAGAAAAAGGAGCTTCTACTTCACAGAATGTGAAAAGTGTTGCCTTGCCAACTCCTATTGATCTTGACAGAATCTGGTTGGCATTACTGGTTGGCATCTGACAATGTCACTGAGTACCCACTTCATTGGTACAAAACACCTCTGCAAAGTGACTGAAAGATGCTTTTCTAACTCTCTTCAAATATTGTTTGCTGGGCAAAGGGCAGAAGTGTTTTCTCTGCCTGGTTTCTTTTGGGGTAGTGACTTGGAGGTCCATTTCCTTGGCAAGACTTCCAGAATTGCCCGAATGGCCAATATAGACAGATTACTTTGGAACAATATTTTGCAAAACTGGCCTTAGTCTGTTTAAAAACAGATGTCGGTATGTCCCACCCAACATGTGAAGCACTCTCTAGAGATGTCCAAATTTGAAAGACATGGGAAATCAGTCAGCTGCATGTTTACTTCGGATGCTCCGGGCATAGTATGAATGCAGCCCTAGACCTCAGACATGTAACCTCAAAATATGAAAACAAGCCTAACAGCACAGATTCATCAAATCAGCTCATCAAATGCTGAGGCCATGGAGCAGGTGTGCTGGTAGAAGGTGCCAACAGTTAAAAGGAAAAAGACACTGGCTTTTTGTCTTTATCTGTGTCTCTGCCTTCTTTGCCAGCTTCTTCCCTCCTGGACTTTAATTCACCAGATGCTATGCATGGATATTCTGGTCTCCGAAGCAGGGAAATCACCTCCTATTAGAATAATATGATGATATTACATTCATTTTGCCAGAGTTAATTTTAAACAACTGCTACAGGTTAAAGTCTTTTATGTAATATCCCAAAGAAAAAGCAATGCCAAGAATATCTTGGGGCAAAAAATAAGTGAGAAGAAAAGTAAGAAATTCAGGAGGCAAAAAATTATTCAGATCACATTTTTATTTTTTTTTAATAATAGCCAAACAGAAGGCACATAGCAGACAGTTACAGGAGTGAATTAGAGGGGTTCATGTGCCTTTCAGAAGGGCATGTGAGCTATCTGTTCTTTATAGTATGATATGAAACTGCAAACCCACATTGCAAAGGGAACATTATATAAGGCAATAGACCTTTATTCTCCCAGTCAATCCTTCTTCGGGCGTTTCTTGGGATTGTTTTTGTCTGTGTATTTTGAAAAGTCTAAAGAAATGTTGTCTATTTGCAATTGCTACCTTACGCCAAACCCCGGGAATTATTATTTTTTAAAAAGATCAGTCAGAAAAGAAAGATTATTAGTCACTGATATTAGTCATTGATAGAGGAACAAGGTCACTTTAAAGGTCAGAATATTTCAGTAGCTACAGGAATTCTGCCTAAACTACCCAGCATCCCACCAACAGTGCATGACAAGAGGTTCTGGAGGCAGAATGGCCCAGAGAAGCATTTTGCTCCCACCAGGATTATGATGCTGCTTGAAGCAACACATAGCCTGATGCTATTCCCTGGCATCAGCTGTTGATGGAAATGTGTTTAGAGGAGCTGAGAGCCCACCAAAGCTTTCCCAGAGTACTGCCACTTCAGTATGCAAAAACCCCCCAAGCTCTTAAAAACATTTTGATGCAAAACTGCCTCTGAAATCAGTGGCCCTTATGAGGAGCTCAACACTGCCAAGAGCTGCTCTGCCCTCCCTCCTGCACAGGAGAGGGAAAACCCACATAGAGGCATGGATAGCTCAAGGAGGCAACAAAGGCTCTTCGTTTTTCACCTGTTTCCCTTCTGGGGCAGCCTGGAAACCCCACCAAAGATCCAGCAGCAGAAGTTGTGCCTTGCCTTGGAAATCCTCAGACCTTTTCCTCTTCTTTTCCTGTGAGGCAGCAGGAGGGAGCTGAGTCAGGATGTTCCCACCACCCTCTGGGTCTCAGGCACCTCTTCCTGAGCACCTCTGCAGGCATCGTTCCTCTTGCTGGGAAGGAAGGCACAGCACCAGGGTCTGAAGCATCTCCTGCTGGCACAGTGCCCCAGGCAGGCTTCGTCAGCAAGCGACAGTCCCCACCAGGCCAGCTCGGCTTTATCTCCACGCTGAATAAACAACCAAACATCTGCTTTAGGATATCAGCTGGAACAAAAGCACTGGACATTTTGAGTGCAATTTAACAATGTCTATGACCTCAGACAATTTGTTGTTTCTTTAGCGCGTGTGGAGCCTGACCCCACTCACATCCTCTAAATCCTTTTGCTGTCTTCTTCTTTTCCTGCCCTCAAAAAAAAGGCCACAGGATGAAAACAAAATTTAAAAAGCCCCAAAGGGAACTAGTATTAAATTTTAAGTAGCAACAACCAGGCATTTCATCAGTGTGAACACAGTATTCATAAATCTTTATCACCAACAATTTTTTTTATATCTGGAATCCACTATCCTGCAAATTAGTCCCATTTGTCCACTCAGTGCTAATGCCATTAAAATCGACCTCATTTGTCAAAGCATATCAATCCAGAAATCCGTGGACTTGTTAATTTCTCAGTTTGAAAATGTAATCTTGATTCATAAACTAAATTTTATGCAAAGAAATCTCGTATTTGGAAACTACACCCTTGTCACTCCAAGGAAAATTAAGCACAGACCACCCTTTGTTTGGGTTGGCACTGGAGGACACTTTAACACCTGTGTTCTTTTCTTGTAGCCCAAGAGCAGCCATTCATTCCTTTCCATTCCAACCCAATATTTGTCACCTCTGTCTCTGGCTGTGGTTGCCACAAAAATCTCAGAATGGTTGAGGTGAGGTGACAACAATGTACTTGATTTCTCACAGCTTCCCAGAGACTGTTCTGAAAAAATGGGATCCTTTTCTTTTTCGCAGAAGGGTAACTTTAGGTATAGGCAAAGTATTCTGAATACTTACCAGTACTTGGGGGAAAAAACAAACCAAAAAAAACGCGAAAAAAAACAAAAAAAAAACAAAAAAAACCACCAAAAAACCACCAAAAAAACAACAAAAAAAATGTTTTCCTGAAGCTCATTATTTTTTATTCCATATTTCTTTACTAATCCCACTACCTCTTAATGCTGTGCAACCAGTTCTTTCACAATGAAATCTAACTTCTAATTTCACTTTCCATTTCTGAAGTAACTTAATCAAAATTGGTCTTAGCTGATTATGACTGCTAAAATGTTCAGCTCTTCACCAATGGGCTGCCACAGGAAGAGATGAATACAAATCTTACTTTGCCATGAAGAGATAATGTGAGTGGGTATCAGCAGTAAAGGATGGCTACCGCGTAAGTGCAGGTGTGTATTTGTGAAACAGGGGAAGCAAAAACAGAGATTCATAGACATTCACCTTGGAAAAGACCTCCAAGATCATCAAGTCCAACCATTAACCCAGCACTGCCAGGTCCACCACTAAACCATGTCCCTAACCACATCTTTTGGATATACACGCTGGAACTAAATGAAAGACAAGACAAGGATAAAAAAACCCAAAATAATGCACTAATTTCCCATCTACTCTGCATCCTGTTTGGTGAAGAAAACTCTGCAGTGTCATGCAAGAAGCCTTAAGACGGGTACTGATCACAGATGCAGTACAGCCAAAAGACAGAGCTTTGATAACAAAGTATTACACAGCCTGCTGTTGCATTTAAAGAGGGTGTGCAGCCCTTAGAGATTGCTGAGGATGCAGCCAGGTGGGTGAGATGCATACAGTGCATCTCAGATAATTCAGGCAAGAAAACAACTCTTGGAAAACAAGCTCTTTTTCCTAGGGCCTTTGGCAAGAACCAGCAGAAAGGGTTAAGACCCCACTGACCTCAGTAACCCTGTATCTTCTTCCCTCTTTTGGGCATCTCTGAAACAGTGACTTAGGTTTATGCTGTCACCAGCACTGTCCTGATGCAGGTTCATACTGTAAACAGCACTCTCCTCCTGCAGCTTCAAGCCAAATGCCTTCAAAAGTATTTGGCATCCCACCGAAGTGCTATTTGTCTTGATCAGAAATAGATTTTGACTTGCTGCTCAGAGACTACCAGGTGCTGTGGAAGAGGGGATGAAGATCCCAAGGACCATAGCTCGCAGCCATGGCTCCAAAAATCTGCCCTGCAATGCTGCATGGGTGGTACATCGCCCATCCCCGCTGCTGGCAGTTCACCATCCCACCCAACCTGAGCCTCAGCATCGCTCCCGTTCCTCCTCCCGCCCACAGTGCCTTTGTGGGCAGCCACAGCATGAAGAGCAGCTGGCAGGCAGAGGGGGCAGGAGGCTTCAAAGGAGCTGCCAGCCACTCCCCGGGTACAGCAGCATGGCCACAGCCCACCACAGGCATCAAAAACCCATGGGCTTTCCTGGCCTCATCGACATCTCCTCCTCCAGGTCTTGGCTGTCACTTCTCTTCCTGCTCCCTGCCAGGGCCAATGGGAAGAGGAACCCCCACCAGGGCTCACTCCTCTGGACAGTGTCATGCAAAATAGAGAACAGCAGAAGAAACAGCTGGTCCCAGACTGGGACATGGTGGTGGGACGCAGAAGGCATGTGCAATTGCCCTTTGCTGCACGCAGACTGGGGAGCATGGAAATGAGGCCAGGGCTGTGGGGATGTGAAGAGGAGAGGGCCAGGTCCCAGGTGAAAGCAGTCTGTTGGAGCTGGAGAGATGTCCCCACTAATGTCCAGGTGAGATGGTGGAGAGTTGCGCATCTGGGGAGCAAAACATGGTGGACGGATGAAGGCTCAACATGGTCCCATGCCCTGAGTTGTGACCCAGGGCAGCCTGCACCGTGCATCATCGCTGCTTTTCCCCATAAGAACCCCAGCCCATGTACTGCTCAACCCACCTACAAGCAGCTCCCATGCTGCTGATCCCCTGCCAGCCAGGTCAGCGGGGCTGGGAGTCTTTGGGACAGCCTTGACATGGCTGCTGCACTCAGCCCCTGTGCCTGCCACTCCAAAGCCGCCTGCTTCACATTTCCCTGCTGTGCTCCAAGGGCCATGTCTTTGGGAAGTACTTTTGTGGCAATAAAGCAGCATTTTCACTGGGCAAAGCTGCATTTTAATAGTAAGAGGAGAGGACTGTTAAAGGCTGCAGCAGGCCCCGTTTGGCGCCAGTCACTGCTTTTTTTTCTCTCCTCCATATGTACCCCATATGCAAGCACAGCTGAGAAGCTGACATGGAAGGTTTTATAAAAGGAGAGAAATATCTGAAACTGCCCTGAGAAGGAGGTTCTGGGCTTCTTACTTCTGCTTTTCCAAGAGCTGTGAAGACCCCAGAGATCTCTTACCTCTGCACTTTCGAATTGCCTCCTTGCAGGTAATTAATAACACAGACGGCTGTGATGTGGGTGTAGGGGTGAGAACTTTCCACTCTTTATGCCCTCCCCACAGCGCAGCTGCTATTCAGTGTTTTGGTCCTGTGCCGTGAGAACACATCTGTGGCTGACACAGCACAGGTAGAGGCTCTCTTAATAATAGCAGCCCACTACTTTTGCCCACATTTGGATGGCTGTGATAGGTCTCAGATAGCAGAGGTCTGTGATGGGTCTCCTATCCCAGCCTCTCCTACTGGCCCTCCACTGTCACAAGTCTAGGGTATCAAACACTGCCTAATGCATCAACTTCCTCTCACCTCAAGAGTTCCTCCTAGCACAGACCACCACCAGGTCAACCAAAACCCTCTCCAGACTGTCTTTTTAGCCGCAGAAGAGGCATGGCAGTGCCCTGCTCTGTCAACAAAGAAGTCATGCTCACAAGCGCCTTCTTAGTTTCGGCTGAGGAATTCACTGCCCTTAGATTCATGTGGATGGGCTTGTCTGTGTCCTTTGCTCCCTGTGTGAGAGACAGAACTATTAAGGGATAATGACTAACAAGGTTCCCCCTTTTGTGGAGACGAGGGGGTGCTTTGTTGAAAGGGAGGAGGTGAGCTTTGGCCAACCTCTGATCTGGTATTTCAGAGGGTGAATGATGGGCAATGACTGAGATAGGAGACAGATCCTGGGGAGACGTGGTGATGCCTCTCCTCATGCTGAGTTGCCATGCCTTGCACAAACCACTGGGTTGTGCGGCTCCCCCTCCTCCCACCGGGAACATACCGGGACATTGGCATGTGACCTGAGGGTTTTCAGCTCTGCTGATGGGCCACAATGGGCCATAATCGACTCAACTGCGCTGCTGTGATGGGCAGCTGTGTTGACTTAGAAGGTGTCAAGAACTCGTGGAAGTGTCCCATGATCCACAACATTACATCATCCAGTGTGAAGTTCCTGCCTCAGGGGAGGTATGTGGGTGTTCCCACCTGAACCTGAGGGAATATAAACCCAACAGACAGTGTGTTTTCCCAAGCCTTTTCCCCCACCACTTTTTTGGATATCTCCCAGCACATGATGGATCAGGTCTGCAACCACCACTTCAGCCAAGACTGCACAGCAACCCAGTCTCACCTCAGGGCCTACAGATGGTGAGATCTTCACACTCTTGTCCTTTCTCTTTGTTTCTTTTGCCTCCTGCACGTCCTTGGGTGATGATGTCGTGCATTCATATTGTAATGATTTCATGTTTTTATATTGCTATAGACAACAAAAACCAAAATGGCTACATACCTGTTTTCTTTTGCAACCAAATTGTTCTGTAATGAACCCTACATGTTTATATTTACAAACACCGATCATCCAGTGTTGTTTCACTCTAATCCACCCCAAGGAATCTATTAACAAGAACCTGGTTACCCTCCCCTTCTGCAGTGTGTGGTAACACCCTGCTGTTCACTGCAACATTAAATAACTGCCCTTCTTCATATATACACGAGAAGTATATCTTGATTTTTTTTTTAAATGACATAATCTCTCCACTAGAACAAACATTCCTTGGACCCCTTCCTTTCTGACTTTGAAGCGCTCCCAGGATTCATCTTAGTTTCGAAACAAAAATATGATCTTTAATCAGGTAGTATGAGAAATAAATAGATCTGGGGCGGAGGGGAACCCCACATCATTGCATTTCTTTGTTTTACTTTTCTCATCTCTTTGGCATTAGGTGGGAGTCCCTGCAAGTATCCAGAATTCTCCTTTTGAAACATCTGGCTTGTTCATCAAGTCTCCAAATCCGACTCAGCTTAAGACATCCTCATACCTGCTGTAAAAGGAGTTCCTCCCTTCATGCCTCCTCTTCCATAATTTCTTAAATGGCATTGTGCATCCTCCGCCAAGCAGACACATCACTGTCATGTGGTGGCTTGCCGTGGACTCAAGGACCTTTTGCTCCCCAAAGACTGCCCTGTGTCCAGGCTTCTGATCAGATGTCCTTCCATGAGAGCAATCGGAGAGGAGATTGGTTCTTGCATGCATATGAAGAAATGGAGGTTACATTCCCAAAATTAAATATATCAAGCTTGCCAGGAGCATTTTACATGCGGACAGATTCTATGATGCCATCAAAAAATTTTTTATACATTTGTCAAATGTATGTTAGCATAGAGAAGTCTGCAACCAAGGCAGTCACAGTCTTTCCCTGCCCCATGTCCTAGACTCAGATTCCCACTCTTGTTTGCTGCATCCTTGAGCTTCTACAACTCCTCTGGAAAGTTATTTGGTATTGCTTGTATTTCAGTTGTGTGCAGCACTATCTTTGTACCAGACACTATCAAATTAGACAAATCAGATAAAGTAAGGGCAGACATACTATATCCTCCTCCCATTTTATACCTAGGTTAAGAGAAATTATGGGAAGATCTTAGAATGCCACTTAAAAGGACCCAAACTGCAGCATGAAAAGTTCTTTGTAAGCTGCTCAGGCTCCTGGGTGGCCGCAGTGCCTGTGTCTCCCCCAGCAAACATCTGCTTTTTTGAAGTTCTGGTCCTTGTTCCCACATGGACTGCAGGGTTTGTGGCCCTTTCAACACCATGCACATGAAGAAGCAGGTGCCCCCAGACTCCCTGCCACCCCTCTCAGCTGGTGCCTAACCACAAGGATGCGTGCTTCCCCAGTCTCCCATTTCCCAGTGCTCTGTGTCAGCAGCACCCAGCTCCCAGCGATGTCCTTGATAGGGCCACCTGAGAAACAATTTCTGCACTTTCCCTTCTCACAAAAACCATGCAGCACAACAGCCACCTGCTGCTGCTCTCTTTTGCAGTGCATTTTAAAACATTTAAAACATCACTTTTCATGGCCCATCAGGTCCCCTAAATCCCTCCCTGCTTGTTAAAATGTACCAGGAAGATGGAGATGAAGATGTGAGTCCTCTTGGCTTGCTTCCCAGCTAAGAGAGACTGGAGGCTGCTGCTCCCCATGTTCCTCTGCCCGTGGGAAGAGGAGAAGGGCTACCAGGGACAGACAAGACCTCCTCTAGGACCAGCTCACTGGGGAGCATCACCCTCTCTCTGCAGTAAGATGGCAAAGAGAAGCAGACAAGAAAGGAATATGTATGGCAGGGAGTCAAACTGATGAGTGATGGGCTTGGGAAGTGGACTGTGGCAGGAAAAGGTACTTTTTACAGATTTCTGTGTTACCTCCTGCAATATTACCTACTTAAAAAGATCATTTTGATCCTAGTTTAACTGGTTTTTACTCTTCAGTAGAGCAGACAATGATGCAGTATATGATTCTCTTACAAAGAGCAATTTTCTGCACTGTGATAAACACTGCATTGATGGTACTTGGGTCACTTTTCTATGGGTAAAATCAGATAAAATACCCAAAAACCTACGGCAATGTCTTTTCTGTAGCTTTGGGGAGTCAGCATTGAACAGAGACACAATTGACTAGAATATCCTATAAGGTAGAAAAGTTAAGAATTGTTATTTTCCATTAAAATCTTTAGGGCATTTTCCGTAAAAACTTTATGAAACTATTAGTGTTTGGGAGATCTGAATGACTCTGAGTTTTGTTCTACCACTTGACATGTTGTTTTAGAACCACTTCAGCTCTTCAAATGTGTGTCTGCCAGACAATGTCTGCTGATAAGAATTCGCCATTAATTGGAGAGTGGGGCATGTACCAGACTAAGTGATTTACTTTCAAAGTGCTGTTATTATGGTTGTAGACTGCATTTGGTTGCTTAGAAACCATCCTTATCGATGATTCAAATTTTCTCCTGATAGCATGGTGAACAGATAGCACCTTTCTTTCTCACTCACTGGTTGTCAGGAGGAACTATTTTGTAAAAACCCCTGCAAAAGGCAGTATCCCTCCATGGACAGGCAATAGCATAGCTGGCATGTTGATTTTGGCTGATCTGATCCTTATTTCAAAAGATCAAATAAGATTTTTAGAAAACAGTATTTGGCAACACAATGCTTAGAGACCTATTGTTTAGCTGGGGGAAGGGGGAGAAAAAAACTTGCTCATCAAGTGGGAAGACTTATCTGACAAACAGCATATCTAACAAGCAAAAAATACTGAGAAAAAGGTCTCTTTAACGTTTCATTAAAACCACAGACACATTACCAATGTGGACTTTTAGGCTGGAACTCATTAGTAAATTAATTCTATCTGTGACAGCCTTGTCAAACCCAAGCTTTACTGATTACATTTGGCTTTCAGGCAGTAATCCCCAGGGAAAGTGATTTATTTCAGCACTTGATGAGTTACTTCATCGATGGCAGTGATAATGACATTATCTTGACTTAGGTTAGCATTTATAGGCCTCTTGGAAGGACTGAGTGTTCAAGGGGGATTTGAATGAAGACAGGTGGGAAGTCAAGCATGATGGTGCAGGAATATTTAGAAATGTCTGGAAAGCGCAGCCCACCCGTAGTAGCGAAGGGGCTCACCAAACTGGGCTGAAGCAGGGAATGCTAAGAGGAAATGACCCCCAGGTTAGGCAGCAAGGCCACAGTGGAGAGGGACTTGAGGCTGCCTGCCTCCCTCACGCAGCCCAGTGTCCCACTGGCACACATGGGCTGAGCAATGCTGGCTTTGACTCCTCTCATCTCACAGCTAAACCTGGGGCTGCAGCAGGGAGTGGAACCCCTCTCACGTTCTGTTTCTGACAGTAAAGGTCTCCCAGATGTAATGAGAAAATGGAGTTGAATGGGTGATGAGCAACAGGTAATGATGTAAAATCAGGGAGAGGTGCAGACACAGGCAGAGAGCTGAGTTAGGATGCCATGAGGAGTAGGAACAGGGTGTTAATGGATCAGACCAATATCAACATGCTTCCTTAGCAGTCAAAGAAGAGAGAAAGGCAAGAGGGACAGATCAGAGCAGCAGCAGCGGCTCTTGACTCCTCTTTAGACAATCCTTGTTTTCCTTCCACTGTCCTTGGGTCAAGAGAGCTACATTGGGATCCTTAAGATCAAGGGAATACCTCCTTGAACTCCAGGCATTAATGCTACCAAAGGAATTAATGTTTTACCTTCACACATCTGCCATGGCAATGCGTAGAATACAGATCTGCTGGCCCAAAATACCTGTCTTAAGTGGCAAGATGTGGAACAGGAGCTCCAGGAGAAATCAGAGCTACCTTTGAGATATGTCCAATACAGGTACCACAGGTGAGATTGCACCACAAGATAACAAGCTTTGCCAGTTTGAGCTATGAAGATGTTTCCTGAAATGCAGGGACAAAACCTGAGCCCAGGAACCTAGGCTATCCCAGCAACAGCTGTTTGGAAACCCCTTAGTTTGGGAAATCTTTTCCAGTTTAGAGGACATCAAACAGGGATCTGCAGACACTTGACAACCCTTTAGCATATCCAAAGGGTGCCTGTTAAGGTTTCTGTTGTCATCCAGCTGGCCTAGTAAGGCTCCTTCTCTATGAGGAAATGCACAGCCAACCACCCTGGGTGTGCCAGGGAAATGAAATCGAAGCAGTAACACATTTGAGGACTGATGAATTCATAACCTCTAAGAGAACATCACATCACCATTCTCCTGATCTGTCTGTATGGAAACTGACTCTGTGGCTGGAGCATCTGCAGGCCTTGTGCAAATTCAGGAGAACGGTTTATGTCTGCTGAAATTGTTCTGTCAATTTTCACTGGAGAACATGTCTCTCAAAGTGCAATGAACATGTACCAAGTCATACTGATCCAGTATCACCGAAGCTGTAACAAGGAAAGAAAGAGCAGCTTATCTTTCCCAGTAATTAACTCTAATCTGAGAAGACATAGGTGAATAATTGCAAGAATAAAGGCTATTACACCTCCAAGAAATGAAATTTGATCTGCTTTGTTTTTCCGCTCCAGTCTTCAGCTGGACCACAAAGTTGTTTCTGTTGTAAATCAGAAGTGTGATATGATTAAACAGCAAATCTACTATTACTGCTTTTAAGGCAATAATAACTTTTAATATCTTGAGCAAGTAAGCTTGAGATAGAACCTGCAAAATTCAACTACAATTTCTGGAACAGAGTCTAAACCATAGGAAGCAAATGGCTTGACTTAAGAAAAACTTAACTTTCTTATTTAGGGGAAAAGGAGGCTGGGTGTTAGGCTAGTACATAGTCCTGAGATGCTGCATCAGAACAAAAAATCTGCATATTAACTCTTTCACTCAGTATCATACGTATTGTAAAAGGAAAGGAGTGGAGCAAATGACCATGGTTATTGTAAATTGCAATGAAACCTTCTCTCAGAGAGTTTGTCAGTAAAGAGGAATTCTGCAGAAACTGCAGGAGGAGAAGAAAAAGTGAAGAGGTGTTTCCTCTAGCACACCTGGTTCTAACTGGTATTGGGGACACTCTATGAGCAAACCCCTGAGGGGCACCACCTCCTAAACTCCCAGGAATACAGTCTAGAGAACAGCTGAGCTTATAAAGTCCTTGGAAGTGCTGTGTGCGATTTAAAATAAGATCTGTAAGGCTAAATTGAGTGAATTGTTTAGCCATAAGGCTAAATTAACAAATAATGCAGAGGATAATACTTTTCACCATGTAGCCATATTAATTTCCATACACAACAGAGTGTTTTGAAAGCAACATTATTCAGAGCCACCAACAATACGTGGCTGCTGTGCTATTTCAAATGGCCTGTCTGTGCTGAGGACAATGCAAAATATGATTTTATTAATCTTTCATTCTAATTTCATGTCACTCAGCAGCATTTGTGACTATGCACAATGGCAGGCATCAATCCAGAGCCTGTACTGGCACAGGCTGGGTTTGTTCCATTGACCCCAGCAGAGCCACGCTGATTTACACCAGCTGAAATCGGGCCCACGATTTCTGCCTCGGAAGGATTAAACTTAATTAGTTCTTTATGTTTGACCCACAGTGTGGGGATATCCCAGCATCACAGACCCATCTCTACCCTCAGCTATAGTAGGCATCCCCATTCAAGCCAACATCATGACAGCTGCCTGGCAAGAAGCAGAAACTCTGCTGGGGCACCAGGCCCACTGACTGGTTGGGATGGCCATGAGGGGCCACACAACAGGTTTTTCAGAGGTGGGAGGGCTCCATGGGGATCCCAATGCCTGCCCTGACAGAGGTAGCTTTCAAGACCAGCCCTACAGGGCAGCAGCCCCTGAAAACCAGCTCCTGAGACTTTCTCCACAAGGAAGAGGGGTTTTACCCTTCCAAGGCATCCTCCTTGTGCTTGGTGCAGACATGGTCATGGTCTGGCACATGTGTTTTGTCACTCCATCACCTCACCCTCCTGCCGGCTGACTCCGCCTCCTTGTCTTTCTACTGCTAAATTACCCTTCTTGAAAGCTAATATGGAGTGGTCAGACTCACACAACGGCAAGCTTTGCAGTGTGCTCTGAGAGTTTCCAAATATCTGACCAACGGGGATGCAGAGAGCACTTTCCAGGGGACGATTTAACGCCCAGGTCCAGCCAGCCAGACAATGCACATGCTGCTTTGACTGAGACACTCAATGCAGTGTATCAGATAACCTCTGAGGATATCAGAAGCCAAATAATTTGGAATTTTAGAGGTTAAAACACAAGCACCTTAGCTTGCCTCCCTGTGCCAGAACCCAGCAGCAGTCTGCCCGATTCCCAGCATGATCCATTGCCCATGGGAGCCACTGGTGAATGAGGACACATTGCCACACTGTCCTGTGCTCGCTGCAGTTTGACAAATGCTTATAAGGAGCAACTTACACAGAACCCATTGTAATGATCGTGCCTTGGGGCTGTGTCCTTTCTTTCCAAGCAGAAGGAGCTGAAAGCACGTATGGAAACTCTTTCTCACTGGGCATACTGGTGCAGAGAAATCCAAAGGCCTCTTTTCCCTGTGTTTCTCAGCCTGCACACCCTCACTCACACTCCTCTTAGCCTTCTGGTTTATGAATCACAGAATCATTAAGGTTGGATGTGTCTGAGATCATCAAATCCAACCATTAACCAGCACGACCGTGCTCAATATGCAACTATTATGCATAGGACAGCTTAGGGCACCTGCTGCTGAGCAATTTGCAATAGAGGGATTATTTTCTGGTCCTCAGTTGAACAGGTTCCCTGGTGATGGGGCTACAGAGTGGACAGGAAGAATAAGAAATGCAAAACTCATGGCATTTGCCCTGCACAGCCCAAGACGAGGCAGCAGATGAGGAAAATCCTGACTGACAAAGTCAATGGTCACCTGCTCCAACTGCATCAGGATTTTGCCTCTTTTATTTTTTTCCTATGTGGAACTGAGCAATCTGTTGTGTCAGGAATGGTGGCTGGGTTTGTTTTGCAAAACAGAGCTAGGAATGTCACAATGCCTGCCTTCCGTGTAGGCACAAACGGCTTCAGTATAATCATGTAAAAATCTTCTGCTGCCAAGCTGTGCCAATATGGAGTTGATTTCACTGTGTTCCTTCACTTGAAGACTTGCTGAAATGCAGCTGTTAACCCTAAGGTATATCTCCTTACAGATCTGAAGAGTATAAACTGGTTCAGTAATTTTGTCATTTCATCTGGGAAAGATCAAGTCTGGAAACTTTTTTTTTTCCCTGTGTTCTCTTTAACTTGGTAATTACACTGTCTGTGAGAAAACAGAGCAGAAAGGAAATTGCTTCTAAAGGACATGGTAATAAACGTGTCACGTATATCACTTAGCTGGGTTGTGTTTATTATTAACTCGGAATGGAAGAAGACTCGAGCCGCAGCGCGGGAGCATGATGGACTGGTTCTCCTGGGAGTGCAATTCCAGACCACACTGATTATCCCATATTTGCACCGAGGGGACCCAGCCCATGCCGTGCACCTCCTTAGCTGAGCGAGGGACCTGGGGATCCTATTTCTGCATGCATTTCTCCACTGTTCAGCAGCAGAGAATTCCCTAACATTTCCTTCTTTGATAATTTCCACTGACTGAGGATACGACTAATTTTAATTAAACCAATATGTACTGAGAATAACTCCTCTGACTTCACACTAATGCCAGCCAACAGAGATGAAAACCTGCCTTGTGGGGACTCCTCCTTGGGAGCTGTCAATTCGATGAACTTCAGCTGTGAGGTTCATCTGTAGAGATGAACCTAAAGAGTTTAGCTTGATGGTGAATCTGAGACAGGACTCACAGAGTAGTGAATGCAAACCTGGGAAAACACTCATAAATTTCACTATAACCAAGACTTCCCCTTTATGTCTTAAAAATGTATGTATTCAGGATAGATATACTATCCTACTGCTTTAGATCAATCCCAAGCTGTAATATAGAGATAAATGTGTTAAACAAATAGCTACTTCACCTGTGTTTCCCACTACTTCGCATAAATGAAATGGCAAAAAGCAGCTTGGATGTGTAGTTGAATCTGGCCAAAGGTTGCCCAGAGCTTTCTGTTGGAATAATTTCCTATACAGACAGGCCATGGATGGGCAACCAAGTAGCTGGGCTTTTGGCTGTCACTGGAGCCAGAGAACTGTATTGTGGACATCCTTCGTTTTTCGCAAAACCTGAAGCAGTCCTGCTCAGAGGTGTGAAAGTCGGGCAGCTGCACCAGGGTGTGCAGAGTAGACACTCCTGGGCTTTGAAAATGGGGGGAGCCATCCCAAGACGCTGAAGTGTCACTCAGATTCAGGGAGGACTTTAAGGTCAGCTGGGTTTGGGTCACTTCAGGGGGGTGAGTGCAGGACCAGTACTAGGTGAGGAAACAGATGCTCTGATGGGGACAGGGTCATGGTGATGACCAGATCAAACAAGGCCACTTTAGTTCTCTGCGGCCAGTCCTGGGGTAAATACTAGACACCATCAAAAAATAAAAATGCACACACATATCTACAGCTCCTCCCTGGTCACATGAAGCATATATCTCAGGGCACATATTTTGAAAGCTGTATATTGGCCTTCTTTTTTTTCCAGGAAATTACAAATGTGGCATCCACTCACACAAACTCTTTCTGCCTGATTTAAGTTAATAAGCTCCACCAAGACAGCAATTATTGTCCTGTTTGGCTGCTGCCTGTATCCATTATGTGTGTGTATATTATTGTTATTTATCAGCAATCTCCTCGGAGCTGTACAGTGACACAGGATTATGACATTGGCTGCTCCCAGGGCTTGCTATACCAATAACAAACAAATGATCAGCAACAACCAGAACTACAGAGCCTCTGATACAAGTCAGCCAATTTTTGAGCTGTGGTTGGGGATTCAAGTAACCAAACTGTGGCTTGTCAGATTATCAGGACCTTGTGTTTTTATATGATCCATCAGAAAAAGTGAGTATTTTGGCTAGAGCACATTTGATGCACATTCTCTGAGGATAGTAGGACTTTTTGCTTGTTTGGTTTGGGTTTTTTTTCCCCACAGATGGCATTGGTTTTAAAGCATTTAAGTGGTGATTATCCCTTATTTTCCTGCTTTATTGGCAACAATGAATTGTGGGGATAAACAGAATATATGCAATGGTTAAAAAAAAAATAAAAGCACATTTCTGAGCTAAGAAAATGAACTGTGGAGCAAAGACCACAGCGCAATTACAGAAGATTATTCACTGATAGAAGTAAGTGCTGTGGCAGGCAATTATTTCCAGATTCTACCATGCAAGAAAGGCAAACTGTTTGCTGGAGAGCATTCATGAGGGTCAGATGATGGAGGGAAAGGCCAGAAAGACAAGAAGGAAAGCTTTCACATCCCTTTTTCAAGCTGTCACATGAAAGAAATGCCTGTAGTAACATTCAGTGAATGTGAACAGGGGGATGTTTGCAAACTGCCAAAACGTCCCTCAGTGGGGCAGAGAAAGGAGGGAAAAGAAAATCATCATGAAATAAAACAATAGGAGAATTGTCGCCATTTTGTGTTATTTTTGTCATCTGGCGCTGTGGGAAGAGAAACAAGCCGTGCCTATCCAGCCTGTGCTACCATGGTGCTGCTACAGCTACTGCACAGACTCCTCCGTGCTGCTGGTGAGGGGCAGCCCGGTGTGACTGCTGGTGACAAACCTTGAGCGCTTGACGGCAGCAAGGAGAAATGGAGAGAGCAGGGTTAACAAAGCTCTTAGACCTGACTCACCACCACGTGAGATAAACAGGAGTGTTAAAAACATGTGCCCTGAGCCCCGTCCCAGCTGCAAAATCACCTGGGCTTGTTTAGAAACCACACTGGTCCCCGTAGCACATGTGCATACACCGAATTAGCCACATGTTCTTACTGACTTCTGCTGAGCTGAGACTGTTGCTATTTGCTGTTCAGCCCTGATTCAGTGGCTGCAGGACCCCCAGATGACAGGCATCTGCCCTGGATGATGGGCAGAGACTAGCCCCTTGGAGGGTCCAGAGTTGTTGCCCCTCATTGACTGCAAGAGGGACCCAAAACACGCGTGTTTCTACTAAATACACCAGAGTGGTGGGGTGGCTCTGGACCTGCAGGCACATACACCACCATCCCAAGGCTCAGGCAAGCTGGGACCAGCACACCATTCCTGTGGGCACAACAGCTCCATTAGCCCAGGAAGCTGCTCGGGATTAAATGAGGCTGCAGAGAAAGCTCCTCAGGAAATGCAGTCACTCAGGCATAAGAAAGCAGGTCCTGCTATCTACAAATAATGGGCTGAAAAACAGGAAACGGAGGTCAGGAGAAGACAGCCAGTTCTCATATGGCAGCGTGATAGCAGTGACCTTCCATCGGGGTCTGGGTCTGTGCAGCGACCTCGGCTGCTCAACCCTTCATAAACAGCCTGGAAAAGGGGTGAGGAGGGAGGTGAGAGAGTTGACCACTGATAAGGAGCTGTCTGAGGACAAGGACAGGCTGTGAGAACTGCAGACGGTGAGAAATCAAAGGGCAGATGAAATTCAACACGTACAACTGCAAAACTAGATATTTTGAGGGGGAAGAAAGAGTCCCAGACTCACACGGGCTCTGCACAGACCAGTGCTGGTCCAGAGCTGGGTCCTGTGTCTAGTGTCTGCCAAAGCATGAGCTCAGCCCTCGGCAGCAGCAGTCAAGAAAGCAAGTCAAGCACTAGGAACCTGCAGGAAGCGAACAAAGATCTCAGAGCCTGGCAGGGGAAGCATCACAAGCCCTGTCCTCCCTCCTCCCAAAACACTTGGCCACATCTGGAGATGGATGCTGGGCAGGATGTGAAACCAGTCTAAGCCACACAACCTAGCCTTCTCCATCAGCCACGCTGTCACCTCAGTGCACATCCAGGGTGGGAGGTCTCTGCACAGGTGACACGGTGTCACGGACACAGCCTGTCTCTCTCCACGCCCAGTAAAATGAGAAGACGTGCAAATAATATGAAAAAAAGGCCCCCACGCCTTTCTACAAAGATAGCCCTGTCCCAATCAATAACTGCTTTTTTTCCCAGCCCTTTAACAATAGTATATGAAATGTCAATACCCAAAGCAAACATCAGAAATACCAGCCTTGGGAAGGTCCATCACATTCCTTGTTTGCCAGCCAAAAGTTGGCCTAAAAAGTATGTGGCAATAAGTTTATTGCTTTCTGGTTGTCAATAACAACCTACGTTGGTTACCTGGCCATGCAGCTATGCCATGGGGCACCCTCTCTCTCCTGCCATCTTTAGTCATACTTTCACAATACAGATCTTGTTGCAGGGCTACTGCCAGCAGCTGGACAGTTTGCCATGTGTTTTCTTGCTACAGCTTGAAATAATTCCTGGGGACGTGTTATATCCTGAAAACTGAGACAGCCCCAGACCAAAGCAGCCAGTGAGCCGCCTGCAGTCTCATTTCAGGAACCAGTTTGTGTGTCACAAGCAGGCAATTTACACCAAAACACTCAAGACTGTGCTCATATAGGCTTGAAATAGGTAGTGCTTGTCACAAGAGGAAAGGAGTTTTTGCTTTCATCTTAGATGGAAACCTTGCCGCTCTCCCAGAAGCAGAAAGTGACACCTCAGGGTTTGGTAGCACATTGTACCAAGATGTCAGCAGCCTCTACTGCCCAGGGACAGTAAGGAATGGGGCAGCTGGGAGAGCTGGTGTGTTGGGGTCAATGAAATAAGAAAACCATATAATTATGAGTGCCTAGCAAAAGATGCTGAGAGTATGGAAACTCTAGGCAAGATTGAAATGAAAACAAGCTTTGAGATACCAAGCCACAGTTACTGAACAACTGAAAAACAATGGTATAGCCGACTCAAACTAATCCCCTTTGATGAAACAAAAGCCCTCTGCCCACAGAAAGGTCCAAGGGTCAGAGCAGACCCTGCCAATTTGGCAGAGGGTCCAAAAAGCAGTTTTTAGGGTTTAAAATATAATGTCATATGGTAATGCAATGATTCTTATAGGCTGTATGTAAATGCTATAGGATTTGTAGCTTGTTCTAGATTGGTTAATGTAAGTTAGAATATTCAGCACAGAAGATGATTTATTGAGATGTAAACAGGAAAAAAGGTATTCTATTCTGCTCTGTATTTCTGTTCTGTATTGTATTCCTACTTTGCTCTGTATTCTGTATTCTTCTTCTCTGCCTTCTGACCTGCCTTGAGCTGCGTCTGGCAGCTCCTAGCAGGTCCCCTGCCCTTCTACAATAAAACTCATGCTCTAAGACCTGACTTCAGAGATCTCTCGTCCCGTCCGTCCTGTCTCGTCACTGTCCCAGCCGTTGTGGGCAGAACCACACAGAAGGCAGGCAGAAAGAAAAAATCTTACACTGGTGGGGCTCCTCCTTGCACAAGGATGGGCATGGAGCCGTAGTGGGACAAGCACTGGGGACATGCAGGAGGTTTGGTGGGATGTGTGAAGGGTGTGGGGAGCATGCATGGCGCACAGAGACACTTAAGAAGGTGCAAAGGGACAGGTGGAACACAGGGGACGTGCATGTGGGGGCACGGGAGATCATGGGGGTGTGGTGGGAGGGACGCGTGGAAGCGTGGCAGGACATGTAGGAAAACATGGAAGGACACGTGTGGGAGGACAGCAGGAGGGGAGACAGTGGGGAGGTAGCGAGACATGGGGGCACCTGGGAGAGCATGTGGAAGCATGGGGGAGACACAGGGGTTTGGGGGCCAGGCATGGTGTGACACACGTGGCAGGAGGCACGGGGGTCACACACTGGGGACACGCTGGGGATTGAGAGGGGACACACAAGGCTTTTCTA
Organism: Dicrurus megarhynchus; assembly: GCA_013399195.1. Classification (NCBI taxonomy): domain Eukaryota; kingdom Metazoa; phylum Chordata; class Aves; order Passeriformes; family Dicruridae; genus Dicrurus; species Dicrurus megarhynchus. The sequence goes on from VXAD01008756.1 coordinate 1,791,183, forward strand.
GGCAAGTGTCCTCACCTCCCATGGGACACTACATGTGTCCCAATGCCACAGCCTGTGGTGGGCAAGAGGACTCAGGCGGATGTGCACACTTCGAGGGTCAGAGGAACGAGCACTAGCAGGCCCTTCTGCACCACCCCTCCATAGAAGAGGTGTGTGTGATAGAATTATACCCAAAAAACATAGATAACACCTATATACATAATTATTAGTGTATATGTACTTACAATAATTTTTATATATATATATGACATAAAAAAGCAATGATGGCCAAACAGTGGGTCTGGAAGGCCATTGTGAAGCACAGTGAAACCCCCACCCACCAGAGAGGAAAGATAGCCCAGCCCTGGTAAGGCAGTGCTGAGGTGGTGTGAGGGTGGTGGGGGCACTAGCGGGGCTCTCTGAGGGTCACTCAGGTATGCTCCCCTGGGGCCTGGAGAAGGCAGGGTTTCTTTTTGCCAGACATCCTCTTCAAAAGGGAGGACAACTTCCTGCCTGTTCATTGCAAAGTGTATCTCCGACCCAGTGAAAACAGTAGAGGAAGCGTCAAACCACACCCTGCAAAAAAACCCCATGTGAGTGTGTACATCTGTATCTATGCACAGATGGCTCAGGGGAACGGAGGCTTTGTGGCTGAAGGGATCCAAAACCTTCCCCCATGGCCGCAGCAGTTGTGCCCAGGCTCAGGCTCTGGCCCTGCTCCACTCCCTGCTGAGGGCCCACCCAGCCACAAAGGCCCACCAGCTCACCAGCACTTGGGCTGCCGAAGGTGGCAATGGCCAAAAGCTGGCTTAAGAAGGAGGGCTTTTAATTCAAGCCTAGTGTGCCTTGACTCAAAACTCATTTACAGTTCTTCCTTGGTCTAAATCCACCAAAAAAAAGGAGGTATGTGGAAAGCACATCCAACTCCCTTCCCTTCCCTCCATCCCAGCGGTGAAGTTTTCCCCAGGAAGGGAAGAAAGGGGATTTTCTGGAGTCCAAAGAAGGAGGAGGGAGACCCACAGCCAGAATTTTTTTGTGGCCAGGCAGAATGACCCACTACACCGTGGAAGTGGGACTCTTCCTCAGATATGTTTGGCCACAATCCAGCTTTACTGTTGAATCATCTTCACATCTCTGAAGACAAACATTAAAAGACGTATATTACAGATCTTGGCATTTTCCAGTCCTTAGGAAAAACTGGTTGATTTGCTTTTCTTACAAAAAAATGCAACTCAAAACCAACTATTACAAGCTAATTTAACCCACAGCATTCCTGCAGCCTGGTACCTTTCTGATAACACGGCGCGAGGGTTTGGGTGGATTTGTTTTTCTCGTGTTTACTCTAAATCAAGTCAGTCTGTTTTTCTCTTTCACTTCTGCTGCTTGTTGATGTGTGAGGCAGCATTTTTGCTCAAAGTGCCCATGACTAACAGCAGGAGCTACCACTCACAGCATAAACAGCCTGGGATTCTCCATTGCTGCCCCAGTGTCTCCTCTGCCCACAGCCCCACGCAGCTCCAGGTCTCACCCCTCGCGGTCAAGGTGATGTTCCTGCTGAGTTGCCTTGTCCTGGTTAGCAGGACTTTGCACTCTCCGCACCAGAATTCTGTTTGAAGCTCAGTTTCCATGCTTGGCATCAAGCAGGCACATTGCCCTCGGTGTGTTGGGGGGACCAGTGTGGGTGACACCCCCCAGGCTGATTTCTCTGAACCTCCTTCCCTGCTCAGTGGCTGCCTTGGGGAGGGGGTGGCTTTGGCAGCTGCCAGCAGGGACCTGCCCCAGGACCTGCCTTCATGGGTGGGTACCCAGGGTGGGGGGAGAGGAAACGGAGGCTGTTGGAAGGCACCAATGAGGCTGAAATTAAAAATGGCAAGGAAAGGAAGAAGAAAGGGAAGCCAAAATAGAAATTCAGATACTCTCTGGAGCTGGGAGAAGGAGTCAGTCTGTTACCCAGCCTTTACTCTGCCGCTGTTAAGTTCTACCCACTGAACGAGCCCAATTAGTAATTATCAGTATATGCCAGCTGTTATTTCAGTCCTGGGAACATCTGCATTTAGAGAACATCTGGTTTTCTCTGTGAAGCTGTAAGTGCTATAGCTAACACACTGGTATTTAATGGTTTTGGTTTGGTTTTTTTTTTTTAAATCTTCAACCTGTTCTGTAGCACTATGCTAGCAGTACACATGAAAATGAAACTTAGCAGTTCAAAATTACTATAAATTAATGAACTTCTCCTTTTCATGTTCGTCCCCAGCCTCAGAGCCCTGCCTCATGCTGCTTCATTGTACTCACTCAAAATAAACTAAATAGAAGTTGCAACATCTTAGCACATTTCACATAAGGATATTCCTGGCACGTGCTGAAAAGCATCTATTTTAATGGGACTTGAGGGGGGGTGGGTAAACCATTTAGCCAGTTGTTGGGAGGAGGTGCCTGTATCAATAGCAACTGACGCATCTCTACAAGAGAAGAAGAAGAAGAAACCTCCTGAGAGAGAGAGAGATGCTACTGAGTTGTTGAGGCTTTCAGATCTCAGGGCATCTTCTGTTTTATTTATAGCTCCTCTGTGACTAAATATTATTTTTCAATTACTATATTGTGTTTTTTTCAGTTGGGCTTCTTATCCTTTCTTCGAAGTAACGTGACCACATAGTAAACTGTTTTTGAGGAGTGTTTGCTGTTTGAGGTTGCAAGATGAAACCACAGAGTTCCTTATCTTGTCTTTCTACATCTGTTTTTACATGAGCTAGCAGAGCAAAAGAGCAAAGCAGAACAACCGAAAACTCCTTTTGCCCCTCTCCCCACCCATATTTTTGAAGCCACGGGAGAAATCCCCTGTAGGATCCAGCTGCTGGCTCTCTTTGTTTTTTTTGTCTGCAGACCAGGTAGGAACAAGCTTCTGAAGGGTGGGCAGTGAGGGAAAGCAGGAGGTTGAGCAGGAAGGTGGAAAGCAGTCACCAGCCTGGCATGGTTCTCCCTGAAACTTGTGTTTGTGCCTCAGGAATCAGCTCTGGAAATAGCAATAAAGTTTGTTTTGCTACCTTTCCTCCCCAACCTTTCAGCGTTCAATATTTAATGACTGCTAAGTCTTGATAGAAAACATGTCTGGGCATGAAAGCTGGTGGGAGTTTTGCTCGGTGCATGGGATATTGGGCAGCAGTGGGGGGGATTTGGTGGGCTGTTCTCATGCAGGTTGTTATCTGTGTTGGGAGGGCAGTGACTGTCGCTGCTGCCATCTGGAATAGGTTTAATCACTCATGGGAAGAGTTTTGGGTGAGCCCAGGTGACAAGATCTGCTCCTGTGTTTCTAGTTTTAGGTTACAAGTTTGTTAGAGACTTCTAACTGGGATGAACTGGGCCACCATTTCAGGCAGGGATGTGGGGTTCGGGGGGCTAGAGCATCTGGTGCCTGAGCTGTGCTGTGCTCTGCTGGTACCTAGAGGCCTTTCCAACCCACTCAAACCAAACTCAACCCTTCTACAAACCTTGAATTGCTTTTGAAGGCATTTGTTTCACATGTTCCAGTGATCACACTGGATGCACCCCAACATAATGCTTCTATACAAGTGTGCTGGTACAAATCACCGTGTAAGGCTATCTCCTTTCAAGGGTTCAGCAAAGTCTGGCCAAGCTGGGATTGGTGCTTAGTCCTGAGCTTTAAGAACAGCCATACTTGGACTGCTGTGGCTTTTTGATCCTGTGACCTATACCTAAGAGGGAAATGATTAAAAAAACCATTATAAATAGCTTCTTAGACATATGTCTTAAGTTATCATTATCTCCAAATGATTGCTCCATGTCACAACGAGGTGCCCAGCCATTTCAAGGATCCTTGGGCAGACAGCACAAAGCTGCCTCCTGTGCTCCCTCCCCACATGTTCATCACACTGAACCAGCCCTGAAGGAAAACAAAGTCAGCCCCAGAGCACCTGGAGCACTGGGATGCCAAAGAGGATGAGGAGGCAGTGGAGGAAGCAGTGAGCGCAGGAGCTCAAGCCTGTTCTGACTGAGACCAAGTCAACAGCGCACATCTGACTAGGTAGCCTCCTCTCCTTAAGCTCATGGCTGGATTTGGGAGACAACACAATTTTTCTAGTAGTAAATTACCTCCTCAATCAAAAGATTGATTTCTGAGCAAAACCATTTGTAGTATCGAACTCTGAGGGACGTTCATTATTTGCGCACAGCCTCCAGCAAATCACACAGAAATTTTGCCTGAGAAGCAGAATTAGTGTCATTATCTAGAAACCCATCTTGAAAACACTGCGCTGATAATGACATAGGTTTGGTGCTGTCTCTCAGAAACTCCAACTTTCTTCTTGAATAAGGCTGGGGCAGCTGTGTTTAGACAAACATTTCCTGCTGGCAGAAGCCATTTCTGAATCACTTGTCAAGCTCCATGTAAGTCCAGGAAGCTTCTCCCCAGTGGGTGACTTCTCACTGCCCAAGCCTTATCTCAAAGTCTAACCTGAACCTTGCTCCTCCTTCAGCTTCAAGCCATTGCTCCTAACTTGCCACCTTCAAGAGTAGAGCAACAGCTCACTTTTGTTTCTGTTGGTATGTGTCGCTGAAAGCTCTTTCCCATCCTCTTCCAGCTCACTTCCTCCCAGGGAGGATCCTAAGTGACCCCAGAAGTTACATGCACAGGCCTGTATCTTATGTGTTAGAGCTAGTTCTTGTACGCCTTTTCTAAATACCGAAGGTGAAAACCACAAACTGCATCTCAGGTTGGCTGCTACAGATTCATTAACCTCATGGTGTTTACCCATAAACCCTTTTTCATAGAATGATAGAATGGTTTGGATTGGAAGGGAGTTTTAAAGATCAGCTAGTTCCAACTTCCTTGCCATGGGCAGGGACACCTTTCACTAAATCGGGTTCCTCAGAGCACCATGCAACTTGGCCTTGAACAGTTCCAGGGATGGGGCATCCACAGCTTCTCTGAGCAGCCTGTGCCACTGCCTCCCCACCCTCACATAAAGAATTTCTTCCTAATACCTAAAATAAACCCACCCTCTTTCAGTTTAAAGCCTTTGCCCCTAGTGCTGTCACTACACACCCTTGTAAAAAATTCCTCTCCAACTTTCTTGTAGCTTTCTTTTCCTACAGGACCAGCCACCAGTTCTATTCCCAGTGCTTTTTTCCACAACACCACGGCATTTAACCTAACATCCTCTTTGCTGGTAACTGCTCCCCATCCCATCCCCTGGAGATGGGTTCACAGCCCCAGCGTCCCATCCGGCAGGGGTTTGTTACGACCAGCCCCAAAAGCCCCAGGTTCGTGTTAATAGTTCCCTTGGGGCAGATTAGAGTGAAAGGACACTGGATGATCGGTGTTTGTAAAGATATATATATATATATATACACATAGGGCTTATTTTAGAACAATTTGGTTGCAATGGAAAGCAGGTGTGTAGCGGCTTTGGTTATTATTATCTATAGTAATATGGCAATAAGAAAGCATAAAAATATCACTCACTTAAGAAAATGTATAAGGGAAAAGAAAGAAAGAGAAAGAAAAGATAAGAGTAAAAACGTATCGCCACGTATGGATCTCACGGCAATACTTGATTGTTGCTATTTAGTGTCCCTGGGTCAAAGTGATGATCGCAGTCTTGATTTGTTGTGGGTGAGGGAAAAAAGCCCGTAAAACACAAAGTCCGATGGGTTCAAATACACCCAGGCTCGGTGGGAACACCCAGGTACCTCCCCTGGGGGGAGCTTTCAGTCCCCTGGTGGAAGGCGTCGGAAATGAGTCTGGGGGCACTTTGGGGGTCATGATGGTTTATGCCGCCTGCTAAGACATGACAGCTGCCTCTCCCATCAGCGCAGTTGAGCCGGGAATGCCCCGTCAGGAGGGATGAAAACCCTCAGGACCTTCCCCAGGGGGAGGTGTGGGGGCAGTTTTACAACTGAGTAACTTACGTAAGGGAGGGCAATTGGATCTGCCTCTTATCACCCTCAAAGCCCGTTTGTAGCCTCCAGCAGTGATTGTTCAGCCCCTCTGATTTATGCAGACCAGAGGTTTGCCATTACACACCCGAAACCTCACCTCCTCCCCCTCGGGGGGTGCAAAGCACCCTGCCGCCTCCGCAAATGGGCCATTGTTTTGAGTCATTAACCATTAACATCTCAGTCTCTCACGGACTTGGCTGATTGCAGGACGTGATGGTATTGCCTTCGCACCAGACATGACTGGTAACCTTCCCCTGAGGACACTCTTGACACACCATGTCACACCTGAAAGGCATCTTCTTCATGACTACTTCATCTCCTAGACTGAGAAAGACAGGATATCTCTTGGACATGAGGATGCAACGTCAGTCTTTCCCTCTTTCTTCATTAATTCGCTTCTACTGCCAGTAGAAGCCACCAGCACCCAGGGCAGGTGCTGCTTGGCTGGGGCTGCAGAGGGGATGTGAGCCCAAAGGCAACACATGATGATGGTGTGAGTGGCCTGCAGGTGCCCTCCTCTGAGGCACCCTGGTGTGCAGCCTCCCTGCCTGAGCACCAGCCCAGGCTCTGCTGCTGGCCAGGCTGGGGTAACATAACTCACCCAGAGGCCACATAATCGGGTTTGGAGGGAGGTATCTCCTTCTTCCCACTGGCTCGTGAGGAGGGGGGCTGACCTGCTCAGCTCTAGATAATTGTTAAATATCCGCAGCTAGAACTTGTATAGCCCTCTCAGGGTTAAATTAGGGTTTGCAAAGTGCCCAGGAGTGAAAGGGATCCTGAGGGATGTGCAATGTCTCCACTGCTGAAGGTGTTCTCCTCTGCCTGCACACCCAGCACAGCAGTGGGAGGCTGAAGCACTGGAAGCACTGGAACTGGTTGAGGAGCCCAGTGGGTCCTCTCTTTCCTTTTTTGTTCCCCCTGATTCACCTGTTGCTCGAAGGGAGGGATTGACAGGTCTCGCAGGAGGCAGGCCAAGCAGCCAGCACCCGCTCTTCTCCCTGCGTCACCCTGAGTGGCTGAGGGCAGAGCTGACACAGCTGCTTTTGCCAGACCCAGGGGACATTTCCCCATCTAGCCCCATCCACATCCCTGCTGTGGCTCTCCGAGAGCACCCGAAATCCGGTGCTGGCCACAGGCCCACGTGCAGAGGTGAGCTCAGCACTGTGGCCTTGCTGGAGGTAGAAAGCCTCCCTCCGTGTGCCCTCTGCCTCGGCCCATCTCGCTCCCTTTCTCTGCTTTACTTCCTGTGACAAATTTGCCGTGCCGGGTCTGTGGAAAGCAGCTGGAAGAGTTTCATGCCGGCACTGTTTTTCTCCTTTATACTGCTCAGCGGGCTTGGATCCATTCAAATAGACCTTTCTTTTCTTTATTTTTTCATCTTTTCAGTGCAGCTTCCCACAATTTCAGCTTTTTGGCTGACTTGAGTCTTGAAATCTGTCTTTCCTCTTCCCTGCGCATCCTCCTGCAGTAACCCTCCATGTGCCATGGCCTTGCTTTCCACAGGCATGTGGACGTCTGCTACGAACAGCACAATGGAAAGCTGCTGACACCCAACAGAGCCACATACAAGGAATCTCATGGTGGAAAGTTTTCCGGACACACTGCAAGCTGTGCTGGCTCCACGCTGCAGACAGGTAAGGCAGGTAGATGCCCAGCATCTCAGCACACAGGAGGACTGCAGGCTCAGGCAGGCCCTCAGGGACAGTCAGGAAGCACAGCCATTCCATGTCACAGCTGCCTCTCCTGATAGCACAGCTGTGCCTCGGGCTTGGACACCCCCAGTTCTGATGGCACAAATGCAAACACATTTCTGGCCATCTCATGTCTTCTGAGGACTTGCCGCCGTCTGATGCAGGAAGGCCAGCAGTCAGCTGCTCTTCCATTTGGCAGATGCCTGTGCAGCTGGAAGCCTGTGCTAGGACACCAGTGTGAGGTGCCACCACCAGCCAGCCATGCTGCTGGCAGCTGCAAGCTCAGCTGTTGCTCTGTGGTTGGACTAGATGGTTTTTTCCAACCTAAATGATCCTACAATCAGCAGTGATGTTCACATTACAGGATGAGTTCTCAGAGGGGAATGGGAACCCTCGCTAGGCTTCCACCAACCTACCTAACTACCAAGGACCTGCAACACGAAATGGCATTTTTGCTTTATACTGATTTAAACCACACTGGTAAGCCAGCCTGGAGCTGGTCTGATTTCCCTCTGCTCTTGCTGGGGGGGATTTTGTGTGTGTGTTTATTTCTGGATGCTGTTCACTGTGTGCACACTATCATATGATTCTGTTTGATGCTGGAATAATAATAATAATAATAGTTATTGTTATATCCTTACACATATAGTGTGATGCTGGCACCCAGTTCCCAAAGAGCTGGAGCCAGATGTGGAGCTCAACATGCTGTTTCCTGGAACAGATCCCCAAGTACCACAGATAACTGTCTCAAGTTTATGCTCCAGATTGGGCAGCTCTTTTTGGGTTTTATTTTGGTTTAAGAAATGTATTTGCCAAAAATAGGCTCTTGCTGATCTGGAATTTTTTTTGGACATTAAACAAGCCAATGGCAACAATGCAGGAGTCATCCTTGTCACATGGGTCAACCTCATCCATCTTTTTAAACAAGTCAGGCATTTCCAGCCTCACAGCCCTGCCAGCTCCATGCCCCAATCCCAGCAGCAGAGTGCAGGGCCAACTCAGTGCCTGGCAAACCCAGCCTGGACAAAAGCAAAAGGCAAAGGAAAAACCCTTACCAAAAAAAGGTCACTTTCTCTTAAGAAATGCTCTTTCCTGCTTTTTATCTCTGGTTTAGGGTTTTTTCATACGATTTCATGGCATTTCATTTGTCCTGCATGTTATATAGAAAAACTTCATTATTTTTTTTATTCTGTTTCATTTTAAAACTATTAAAACCATCTGCCACTTAGTAAACACTAACATATTTTCTTTTCTACATCAAAGTGTCTCCTGTCTGTGTTGTAATGGAAGTATGACATTATTTTTTTTACAAGACAGGCAGGAGACACTTTGATCAGATGCCAAACAGTTTCACTACAACCAACAGGCAACACTCTGAGCTAGAAATGATAAGATGTTATTATGCGCTGTGATGATTTCATGACATGTCAACCATGATGTTAAAAAAAACCTACAGAACAGATCACTTTAAAAATATCACTGCGAAATTCCAGATTTTTCAAAATGAACAATTTATGAATTGAAAACATTCCTCTTATATTTTTCTTCTACAGATCTGTGACCACTTTGTAGCATTTTTGGCTATTTTTTTGTAATCCTTTTAATTTTGATCAGTATCTGCTGTCAAAAACACTTCATTGAAAAAATTTTGATGGATTCAACTTAAAAAACTTCTTTTAAAAGCCTTTTTATAGACAAAAGATTTTTGTCCCTGTCAGAGAACAAAGGAATCACCTGCTAGCTCTTTTGTCATTCCTAAATAAATTAATTGTTTGAGGATTATTTCATCCATGTTTCTCAAATGCACTGCTTCGACCAGCCCCCCATACACGTTTGCCTTTTATCCTGGAATGCACGATAACTCCACAGAGAGCCCATGGCTTTCCAATAACATAAATACTGCAGCTATACACTGTGGAAAAACAAACAAACAAATAAAAAAAAAAACACACACATGCACATTGTGATTTTTGTCTTAATTTCCATTCTGAAGAGAAGATGAGCTCTTCCATAGTCACCTATGCCAAGCACATGGACACCACAGACAGGCTGGGCGTGAGTGTGCAGACCCTGAACACAGGAGCTGCAGGTGGAGCAGGTAAAGACAACCAGCCTCTCTTCCTCTCCCTAAAAGCAGGTTTTCTCCTGCTTTGTCAGCAGAAGCTATTCCAGCTTTCCACATGGACAGTCACAGCTGAGGAAGGGTTGGTTATCTCCGATGGACACAGCAGCTGGTGGAGGTGTCTGCAAACCCAGGATAACTGGTAGTAGAAGGGAAGCAGCATGCACAAGCTCTCACCAGTGGGAAAAGATGGGCACTCCTCCTCATCTGCAACTTGCAAATTATTTCACCCCAAATGAGGTAAGAAACTGCATGGGCTAAGACAAAAGTTGCATCAAAGGTAAGTCTGATTGGGTATTAAGAAAAAAATCTAAACAACATTGCAAAAACCGGGCGTGATTGCCCAGAAGGGCTGTGGATTTTTTGTCCTTGGAGGTTTCCAACACTCAGGTGAACACAGTCCTGAGTGATCTGCCCTAATGCCAATATTAGCCCTGCTTTGAGTGAGAAGTTGGACCGCATGACCTCCACAGGTCCCTTAAAGGTTCAGTCATTCTACATCTATGCTTCTGTGTCCCTGCAATCACGTGATGAATCCCAGGTCAGGAGATAACAAGTCTCAGGTCTGCCCAAGTGTGATCTTGTATCCTTACCCACAGCAGCAATGGATTTGCTGTGGTGGTGGTGCAGGTGTCATCTTGCATTCCAGGCATGTGCCATCCGAGGCACAGCACCCAACACTTCTAGGAGAACGTCCCTGGCTTCCCAAATAACTGCATTTCAAGCATGCATTTGAACCAGTCTGGGGTTGAAGGACTCGTAGCACACCACCCAAGGTCAGGAGGAGACCCAAGGCAGCACCAGTCTGAGGGCACAGCAAGTTGTTTGTCCTACACAACCACACGCTGGTGCGGCGTCAACACATGGAGCATGCCTGAGCACAGCCCAGGCCACTGCACAGCGGGGTTCTGTGTCAGTATGTGCAGCACAAACAGGCACCAAGCACAGGTCACTTCATGTTTGGGTCTGCTTTCATCCCCTGATGCTTCAGGTCAGCAGGTGTCACTGCCTGGAAAATGACTTTCCAGCATCAGTGGAACAAAGGCTGCTCAAGAAACAATTAAGCCTTAGATCATCCTCTCCTCTTTTGAAAGCAGGTTGTTTAGAAACAAAAGCCATAGGATTGTGTACATTTGTCATTTCAACCCTGCAGTAAGTATTCTAATGTGCACTAAATCATTATTCACAGGATCACAAAATATGCTGAGTTGGAAGGGAGACCCAAGGACCATCGAGTCCAACTCCCAGCCCTGCACAGCACCATCCCCAAGAGTCACACCATGTGCCTGAGAGCATTGTGGAAATGCTCCTTGAACTCTGTCAGGCTGGTGCTGTGACCACTTCCCTGGGGAGCCTGTTCTAGTGCCCAACCACCCTCTGGGTGAAGAACCTTTTCCTGATATCCAACCTAAACCTCCCCTGGCACAACTTCAGGCCATTCCCTTGGGTCCTGTCACTGGTCACCAGAGAGAAGAGATCAGTGCCTGTGCCTCCTCTTCCCCTTACAAGGAAGTTGGAGACTGCGAGGTCTCAGTCTCCTCTCCTCCAGGCTGAACAGACCAAGCGACCTCAGCTACTCTTCATATGGCTTTGCCTCCAGTCCCTTAAATCCAGAGCCTGGGAGGCTAGAGGTTTGGGTTGGGCATTGCAAACCAAACAGCAGCAATGCTATTATTCTATAAGTCCAGTTTTTCAAACAACTCTCCTGTCCTTTGCTATGCTCCTGAGGAAATTCTGAAAGGACGACATGTAGGGGACTAGAGATGAGACCATTACTGCCACTGGTTACTTTTGCTGGAAATGGCTGTTGCTCTTTCAGTTTCCTTGAATTAGCCAGCAGTTTCTGGAAAACAGAAAAGTCAATGCATTCTCTTGGCCCTTCAAAACAACCTGAGCTTTAGGAAACCTGTTGTAGGAGAGTTCTGGATCCACAGACCTGGCCTCGCTGTTGGGGCTACTGTGGAAAACAGCGTGGGCTGTAGGGTGGTTGTGCCCCTGGGCACTGACGGGCATTAGCCCTGGTACCTGGGCACCGTCTGCAAGAGCTCCGGGGAAACAATCTTCTACAAAGCAGTTGGTGCCAAACACTGCCCAGGTTGCAGAGCTATAATAAAAGCTCTCCAGATTCTTTTGGGGTGAGTGAATGAAGACCACTGCCTCTGAACTGAATGCTGCTTTTAAGAGGCTCAGTAGAGCTGTGGCACTCTATAACCCTGATCTGAACAGTTTCTCCTCAGCCATCTGCACAGCTGAAAGAGAGTAGCCCTTTGCCTTCCCCATTTTTGTAAACAAGGCTGCAACCTTTATTCCTGCCTTGAGGAACAGATTGAATTGCTTTTGATGGTCCAGAACAATGTCATCCTTTATTCCCTCTTCAAAAGCAATTAGTATTTCAGCTTGATTATTTGCAGATAATATGAGTCACCAGATAAAACACATTGAATACAAAATGCTCTTTGGGAGGGAAATAGATAAATGGTGTTTAAGGTTAAAAATCCAGCATATGCTTTAATATCACAAAACTGTCACACATCAAGGGAAAAAAATTCGCTTTGTGAAAAAGAAAGATTGATCCTCTGTTTGTTTAACCCCAAACCCTTAATTAATTTGTTGCAGGATCAGGGCACCATGACACCAAAGGCAGATTGTGTCACTGTCACAACACAGGTTTGCTGCAACATGATTTCAGAGTTGTCAAACTATCCAGAATTTCAGGCCAAATATGTCATTTAATCTTAAAAAGCAATTTTGGAATTTTTTTTCTCTTATTTCTTTTCTGATTTCTAGCTTGGTGTATTGCAGCTCATTGATATTTTCAGCTATTTTACCCAGAAACCCAAGGCTAGAATCTGACTCATTCTTAATAGATGGTACAAGTCTCACAGGAGCAGCATTATTTCAGGAGCTCACATTTTAATGGGAACATCAAATCTATCTGGCATTACGATAAGGTCATCAGAAATTAGCAATACTGAAGGTTTATCCTGGGTTTGCTTCTAACATAAATGATAGCTGATATATCCTTTCTCTGTACTGATGTTGCCAAGTAGCCTCATTGGCAAACTGCAAAGTTAAGTATATATAGAAATGGAGTTTTGTGAAAACTTAGACCAAAAATAAAGGTTGCTTTTCTTTTCTCTCTTTCTAAAAGGAAAATTAATATCTGAGTCTTCATATACAACATCTCAAAAGGGTGCACATGTTTTCATTTCAACCTTTCCCTAGCTTGGCTGGTCTTCCAGGAGCTGGATCAGCAATGAACTGCCAGGCTTTGCTGGAAGGATTCTTTCTTCCCCCTGGGATGTACATCACTGTGTGCAGAACTGCTGTTACCTTCTACAGAGCGTTTTATATTTACATTAGTTTTTTTAGCACTGATACAAGAATTCTTTCCTCTCTAAATTACTAACAAGTGATACCTGTACTTTCACATCCCCAAAAGGAAACTTTTTAAAATAAAGGGGTGCTTGCCACTGAAGCAGTGTGGTGAAATGCAAAGAGAACTGTGCTACAAGTTAATTTTACCTCCAGAGTGCCTATGAGCAGCCACACTGAGATGGAGTAAGAAAATCCATGGAAAGTGGAAGTGTTTTCCCCTGGGCTACAGGGTGCAGAGGTGCAGCCCTCTCCTCGCCCCATGTGCCTCACCACTGGCTGGGGGCATAACCCTCACGAGGAGCTCCTCGAGGGAAGCGTGGGTGGGCAGTGGCCAGCTGGAAGCTCCCATGTCAGCTGTCTTACAAGCCTTCCACCTCCTGATCCAACGGGCTCAGCATGGATGGCTGGGGTGGGTCTGAGCACGTACATGTGTTCTGCCAAAATCCAGATTGTCCAGGAGCAAGTTAAGACACTGCAGGCCTTGAGGATGCTCCAGTAGAAAAGCAGCCCCAAACCTCCTCACTGTCAACTCTTCAACACAGATGGGGATCCCTGCTAGACTTTCCTTCTCCTGTAAGATTTCACTTCATTCATTAAAAATACACTAAGAACAACAGTATTTTGAAAGGCAGATGGAGAAAGCCCATGGCTGCAGGCTTCTCACCAAGGCTTTGCTAAACCCTGTAGTAAGGGACATAGACAGGTACTGTCCAACCAGCACTCCAACCCATCTGCTACACTCAGCTGCACTGTTCTGATCCCCATTCAATCTTCTCCCATCTCAGGTAAGTATTCAGTTTTCCCCTCTATCAACTGGGGGCCACTTCTCCCTGAAGGCAGGGGAGCTTGCACTGTGCTGCAAACCAAATCCACTCTCCATACTCACCTTCACTTTTCATTTCTCCTCAGATCCAGGGTTTTCAGCAACTGCATCTTTTCCACAAAGAAACCCACACAGACCTCCCTTCTGGCTTCTTTCACTTGTGATTTTGCAAGTCTTTATAAACAGTTCTTACAAATGCTTCAAGTAAGACCACTGAGGCACTTTGTAACATCCTTCTGGAGCATTTATAAACAAGGTTGTGGTTCATGTCAGGGACCAGCCTGACACCACTTAGAGACCACATTTACATCTAGGGTCATGGAAATATTTCCAAAGAGCTGTTCCTTGCAGGTGTTCAGTGGTTTGGCCTGTCCAGATGTTTGGTCCTGACCTCAGTCACCTCATAGGGTCACTGCAAGCAGGAATGGTGGCCCTAGAGCAGCTGGCACCAGGGAAATGTGCCACTTACAGCACCAGAGACTGAATTAAGTCAGTAAAAAAGTCCAATTTCTTTTGGTGTGGACATACCTATAAATTCATCATGCTTTCATGCCTATGCAAGAGATGCAATAAATTACTTCTGGATCACCTTTGGAACTCCTTAACATCCTACGTCCCACAGCAGAAAGATTCTACTCCGCAGCAACCACTTTCAGTTCATTATAAATCAGGTTTCATGGCCTCTCAGTGGTGCCAAGTTTCCAGCTTCTCTCTGGCTTCGCAAGGAAGAGGAAATGAGCTCCTACAAGCCTCCTGTGAGGAATGGGTCCTCATTTCAAGCACTTGTAAGCGGGGCCAGCAGGGCAGGAGGGAGGACGAAGTGCAAAGCTCTGCAGGCTGCAGGCCCAGTGAGCCCATGGAGGGCACTCTGTTCTGGCAGCGGCCGGTTTCACAGAGATCATGAGTTTAAGCATAGATCTAATTGAATTGCAGATGTCTTTTCTGATGGCTATCTGCTAGCAGAGCTTCAATTAAAGCAGGAGCAAAGAGGCAGAACAGGGAGGTTCTCAGTAATAAAACTAATGGAAAGAAGAGTGGCCATTTACTGCAGCCTCCACAGAGGGCATAAGGCAGGTAGATTCTTTTAACAAGATTTTTTTTTTTGGGGGGGGGAGAGAGATCTGAAACCTCGGCACAGATACCCAGGTTCCAAATCCTAGAGATCCTGAGTGTATGTTGGACTGGAAAGCAGATAACAGTAATTTAAATAATCCATAAATAAGCTCATCTCCATTGCTTCCAGTACTCCCTGATGAACAACTTCATCTGCTTTCCATTCTGTAGGCCACAGAGGTTTGCTCTTTTTGATTTCAGTTTTAAAGGCTGAATAGTTTTATTTGCTGCCCTTTTGTTACTTCCAAGATTAAGGTGGATTTGCCCTGAGCTTGCACTTGCCAGATCAAAACCTCTCGACATTTTACAGTGCCTTTTGAGCTCCAAAGAGGAAGAACTTTAACAGAGCTCTCAGTCCACCCAAACGACAAGACTATAAATTGGAGCATTATGACCTTTTTTTTTGCCTGCAGCTACTTTCTCATGATGACTTGATCCGCATCCAATGCGTGTTACCACATACACATCACTGAAAAACCACCCCCACCCAACGCAGCTGAAGAATCGAAATTAAGCTTCAAGATGGCTTGAGAATCTGGCTTAGCTCAGGAATAAGGTTTTTGAGAACTGTTTTCCCTTTCCTCAGCCGATTGTTACGCTGTACCCAAATTCCTGTTGTGCAATATTTTGGAGGCCTCTTGGCCATGTCCTACCAAAACTCTCTTGCTTCTTGGCGCAGCACAACTCTCCTGGGGGCATCTCAATGGACAATCACCCCCTGGGATTCAGTTTCAAGGAAAATAATCAGAGTTTTGCTCATTTTCCCTTTTGAACTGCTGCCCTTTTCCGATGTATTTACAATGTAAGGAAGTCAGTTTATTCATGGTTTGACTTTTAACTTCGTTGTTGAGCTTGGCTTTGCTCCTGTTGGAAACTGGACCCCAGCTGAGGAGGGCAGTTGCCAGTGTCTGCTGGAAACTCCTTGCCTGGGATCCTCAAGCAGGCCGTTTGTTGACCTAGCTCAGCACATACTAAATAAATGCAGTCAGAAGAGTCTGCTTACTCATTGCAGGAAAAGGACTGGCCCAGTGGCAGGAGTTTTTCAGAATATCCCCAAACATTTCAAATGCCTAAGTTCATTCCAGGCTTCTCAGGACCTCCCTCCAGCAACCATCCCCCATTTAATTTCATACATCTGAAGTAACACTGAAGAGCAAAGGTTGGAATTGGGCTGATTTTCTTGAATTTCTAACTTTTTTCAGGTTTACTCCAGCAGAAAATTCGCCAGGAAGTTAAAAAACATAATCCTAAAGAGAGAGGAGAAAAGTGAGAAATAATGCATCATCTGTAAGATGTGGCCTGTTACTAACGTGCTCAGGATGCTTAATGAGAGGTTTTGCAAATGGCACATATTAAGTAAACAAGTATGCCTTCAGCCAGCAAGCTGCTATTTCTCCCTGCACGGAATAAATAATAATTAAAATTCTTTGTATTGAAATTTGTAGCTACAAAAAATCAAGGGTGGTAATTCCCAAATAGCCTTCAAGGGTTCTTTCTGCAGCTGAAACACAGGAAGCTGCCTCCCAGGCATTGATTTATTATAATATGAATTAGGGAGAGGCATCTCTAAGGCACTGCATTTACTCCCCTGCTGCTGGGACATTTTGTCTGGGTGCTCTCTGGACAGTTTCCAGGCATGTTATTGAAGAGTATCCTTTCATAACAGTCACTTGCTCACTTTCCCCCCTGGGATGGGGGAAGACATTCAGAGAAGTGAGGAGACTTACGGCTTGATATCGAGACAGTTTAACAGGTAAAGCAAAAGCTGTGCACACAAGCAAAGCACAACAGGGAATCCATCCACCACTTCCCATGGGCAGGCAGGTGTTCAGCCATCCCCACAGAAGCAGGGCTTAATCACGTGTAATGGTGACTTGAGAAGACAAATTCCATCACTCCAAACATCCTTTCCTTCCTTCTTCTTCCCCCACCTTTATAGGCTGAGTATGATGCCATATGGTCCGGGATATCCCTTTGGGGTCAGCTGTCCCAGCTGTGTCCCCTCCCAGCTCCTTGCACACCCCCAGCCCTCTCTCTGTTGGGGTGAGAGGCAGAAAGGGCCCTGACTCGGTGTCAGCACTGCTCAGCTGTAACAAACACATCCCTGTGTTATCAACACTGTTCTCCACACAAAACCAAACTATAGCCCCACACTAGCTACTATGATGAATACTAGCTCTATCCCAGCCCAAACCAGCATATTCTCCATTCCTGATTCCATACCATTTACATCACACTCAGGTCCCACACTATCCAATGCATTGTCGTTACCCACCACCACTGTCACCATCCTTTGATATAATACACAGGTATCATTTCCTTAGCCTATGGATAACCCCTGTGAAACGTCTGTCAAGCATTCACAAACATCCACAAAATGTATTTTGAGTTCACTTAGTCCACGACTTTGGTCTCACTCAGGACAGGAGAGGTGGTGTGCTGTGCAGAGTTACTGGGCACCAGGTCAGGTCACTGCTGCACCCACACTGTTTCCTGTAAGGCTTGTCATCCACTCATTTGGGTGATTCCTGCCGTAGTAATTCCTGTAACACACAACTCAAACTGCATATTACAACAATTTCAAGATGTTTCCATTACAGTCTCCACCCCTGGTTCATTTAGACCAGTCCATGGGGTTTAAAATTGCAGTTAACTCTTCTGCTTGCCCTGCTCTGGCTTGGACTTTTCCACAGACCACAGCCCCTTAGGAGTGTAGCTGCTCCAAGTGAGGCCTTATCTACAAGACACAGATCTTCAGGGGTCTACCTGCTGTGGCATGGACTTACCCACAGCCACAGTCGCTTTGAGCTAGACCAGTTTCAGGATGTCTTTTCCATGGGCCACAATGCCTTCAGAGATGTACCTGCTCCATCATGGCCTCACCCACAGCCAGTCCCTTCAGAAGTAAACCTGCTCCAGCATGGCCTTACCCATGACTGCAGTCCCTCCAGGGGTGTATTTGCTGTCTCCTGGGTTTATCCACAGCCACACACTTTGGGGTACTCTAGCATGACCTCAAGCACAGCCACTGATGTTTTGAGGTGTGCCTTCTCCAGCATGGACTTACCCTTGGGCCACAATCCCTTCAGAGGTCCAGCTGCTGTGGCACACGGCCACAGATGCTGTGAGATGCACCTGCTCTGGCATGGGCTTACCCAGGGCCACAGATGCCTCAGGGTGTCCAGCTCCCACATGGACTCACCCACAGATCACAGGCCCTTCCACTTGAGTTCACGCTGGAGTTCCAGCCTGTCCAGAACAGCAGCACAGCAGCTCTGGCCATCTGCCAGCCCAACACATCGCTATGGCTGTTATCAAAATGTTCCCAGGCACCGCAGAGTAAGGTGATAAGCAGCACAGCAGTGCAGTGAGCAGCCACTAATGAGCACTAGACTCAAGCAAGCAAGCCTTATAGCAAACAGGAGTCTGTCGATTAATAGCAAAACAGCAATAATAGCTATAAAATCGATCTGGGACATTCCAATCACAGCTGGCGGTACTTCGTGCCTCACAGCAAGCAAGAAAAAGGACTGTTGTGGTTTAACCCCAGGCAGCTGCTAAGTGCCACAACAGCCACTTGCTCTTCTCTTTCCTTCCACAACTGTTACTTTCTCACTCCCCCACAGTGGGATAGGGGAGAGAATCAGAAAAGTGAGAAAACTCGTGCATTGAGATACAGTTTACAGAGAAGCAAAACAAGGAATCCATTCACCACTCCCCACGGGCAGGCAGGTGTTCAGCCATCCCCACAGAAGCAGGGCTCCATCACATGCAACAGTCATTTGGGAAGACAAACACCATCATTCTGAACATCCTCCCCTTCTTCCCTCAGCTCTGTACACTGACCACAATACTGTGTATTATGGGATACCCCTGTGGTCAGTTGTGGCCAGCTGTCCGGGCTGTGTCCCCTCCCAGCTCCTTGCACACCCCCAGCCCTCTCTTTGCTGGGGTGGGGTGAGAGGCAGAAAGGGCCCTGACTCGGTGTCAGCACTGCCCAGCTGTAACAAACACATCCCTGTGTTATCAACACTGTTTTGGTCACAAATCCAAAACACAGCCCATACCAGCTACTCTGAGGAAAATTAGCTCTACCTCAGCTACAGCCAGCACTCTCAAGTACTTATAGAGGCCCTAGAATCTGAACCACCTAGACTTACCTCAGAATTATTTGCCAAAAAAGTACTGGTTTAAAAAAAAAAAAAAAAAAGAGAAGTAGTAAGAGGAAAAAAACCCAGCAATCTGGTCTCAGTGATCATTTCCTTTGATCAGTTTATCATATTGCTGTTAAAAATAAAGCCAGTGTGCAGCTATTTGACAAAAAGAAATTAAATGACAAACAGCTTGAATATAGCCTTAAGAGTTACTAAATTGGAGATATGCAGAGAATAAAAAGCTTGACGTATAAAAGATAGGTTACATTTAATATGAATCTCAATGTGAATGAAAACATGAGCATCACAGAGTTTGTAAAAAGAAAAATTTTGGTGGAAAAAGACAACACTCTTGACCACTGATAACATTTGATTTAAAGTTCTCTGAAAAATTATTTGTCCTAGAACAAAAGCAAAAATCAAAACAATTAATTCCAGAAGTATTACAACATAACTGACAAACATCTACTCTTTGTCTGGATTTCAAATGCAATTTTAGTCAATTTGAATCCATTTCACAAAGAAGCTGCAGCTTTGACAGAGCTATTGCTAAAATGATCTCAGCAACAACACATTGCTTGGCCTCACTTTAGCAATTAATAAACAGTTCCAAGAACCAGCATAGTTTAGAACTATTCGGTACGTAGATGATCAGATTTGACAACAGTGATTTGCCACTGTTTATTGCAGTGTACTAAAATTATTAATGTATTACCTAACCAAAACCCTGAAGCCAACTCCTTTATTAAAGAACAGTTAAAAAAAAAAAAATCTTGAATTTAGAATATGCTGAGGCTGTTCTTCAAAGAAATAAACCCAGAGGTTGATTTCATTTTAAACAAACAAACAAACAAAACCCCAAACCAATACAAAAACTCTTTGCAAATTTTGGTAACTGAAGCGGGTGAAAAAGTCGATCTGTGTAAGTACATAAAAAAGTCAGTCTTCACAATGTTATGGCCTGGAAGCGCTAAAGAGACAGTCAGAATAGAAAGGCAACTGGAGACAATTATGCCCTTTAAAAAGCACCAAAATTAGCATTCCTTTTGTCTGATCCAAATAATTCAAGTGTTGTTCTGCCACAAAGGCCATCATCAATTTCTAATTTTAGCTTAATCCATGAAAAAGAAAAATCCTGCATTTCTCTCTGGTGTTTCCTCATTAAGAACGCTCTTAAATTGTACACTGAAATCTCAAGAACACAAACTATGAATTCAAGTTCACACTCACCCAAGCACTTTGATATGGCAATCCCAACAAAGGCAATTCAACTACTTGTGATTCAGCTAAGCAATGCCTGAACTGCTACATGGTAAGTATCCACCAAAAGCAAAAATTTAGCTATAAATGACACAAAAGAGTGACCTGTCCTACCTTTGAACCCTCAGCCTTCTAGTTTCCTCTGCTACACTTGATCACTCTCAGTAACAAGAAGCCTCACAAACATAGTATCTCCTGATTTTCATTACATGAAGTAAGCAGTCATATGACCCTATTAAAAAACCCTTGTAAGTAACCCTTATATTTTAAGTCAAAATAATTTCTTGTATTCACACTTTAGGTCACTGCTGTAAAACTGCAAGTTCCTTTGCTCCCCTGGTTGCAGTGCATCAATCACACCTTCGCCACTCATTCACCTACAAATCCGTAAGCTTAGATTCCGTTTGCTTTAATCAGTGTTACTAAAGAAGCATTTTTTCCAATACACACACAAAAGTGCAAATTCTTCTCAACATTTTTCAGAAGGCAGAATACTGTAATACAGGCTGACCTGGTGGGATAACTGCAGTGCTTACTGCCTTTGTCACCCTGAGTTAAGGGTGGAGCTGTGCCAGTATGGGATGACCAGTGCACAGGCAAGGGCAGTTTGCCACCAGGGAACAACTTACATATTCATATATAAAAGATATCTGTGGCCCTACAGTCCTGACCATACAGGACTGGACCAAACCCATCAGTTTTGCTTAGTCAGGTGCCCTGCTCCCTCCTCCTTCATTTAACTTCACTATCTGCCTGTTTTTAAGAGCTGTGGAAAGCAGGAGCTGCATTTTTAGCTGAAACAAAAGTTTTAAAGCCAACAGACAGGATCTTGCACTAAGACTTAGGCTTCCTGACCTCACTACCCATGTAAAACTGCATTGCAACATCCTAAAAGTGGCTGCATTCAACACCAGTACAATGTACAAACAGTGATTTATCAACATTGTATGCTTTATTGAAAGTTGACAAGTGCAACAGTTAAATACATTGACGTGTTACAACTGTAGAGAACATGCACAAAAACATATGCATACTACTATACAGATCATATGCAAAAAAATCCATACTGGGAAATCCAATTTTTTTCCTTTAATTCTTTGCTAGCAGGGCTTGATAATTTTTGGAGTGGTTTTTCCCATCTTGAACCAAACTACAATGAACAATGATTTACTTCAAGATAATCAGCAGCCAGGGAACTTCAGAAGTTACACAAACAGCATCAATCTGCCAAATTCTGAACAGTTGCGTAGGTGCATTCTTATTTATGTAGCATAAAAAAAAAAGTCTCAAACTTCTTCAGATCAGCCAATGAAACAACTAAACTTCAATCTGTACAACCTAAATAGTTACAGTTTTCTATTTTACAAAGTAATTACACTAAATACACAAATATACAGTAGGCAAATAACCTTCATTATAATTATCCTATGACCCAACAACTGTATTGTCACCTACCTGTTTTCTATATATAATACAGCTTTATGCACCTGTCCACTACTTCAGAAAACGGTGCAAATATTTGCACTTAAGGTTTCAGGTGACAATTAAGTGTTAAACACTGAGATTACCTTTCTCCCTCTTCCTCTTAGATCCTATGCACCAGTCCACACTTTGGAACCCCAATGCACTACAGGGGATTGAGCCATCACTTTTTACTCCAGTCTATTTCTTCACGTTTCCAAGCTCGAAAAGCACTTGTATCAGCTGTATCAGTGGATGAGTGGAAGATTTAAAAACAAACAAAAAAAAATTCAGGCATGCAGCTTCATTTCTCAGCCATTTGCAGAAGCTGCTCGAGTCCCCAGTGTACTTGTGCTAATTCTCTGGAAGAAGTTTATTTTATTCAACCAACCTAAGAACATAGACTCCTTCAAGCCAAAGGGGTAAGGGAGGTAAGAGAGACAAGGGGAGAAGCCTCTCCTGATGTGTGCAAGGCATGGAGTCCTCAGTCTGGGTTGCAATGTGCATTGAAATGGATGAAGGGTGGCTGTGGCGGATTCCCGCTAGTCCTCCTCGCTCTGGGCAGTCCAGAGGCCAGCAATCATGACGGCGATGACATCTTGAGCTATGCTGAAGGCCCTGAGCCCTGTGATGCCGGCTGAGCAGGCTGCTGTGTTGTCCCTTGTGACTGGGAAGAGGAAGGCGGAGAACCAGTCTGCAGCTGTGCTTGGAACTGGGCAAGCTGCTCTGGGCTGGCAAGTGTTTTTAGCAGAGTGTTTTCTTGCTCCAGCTGCGAGTTCTTCTCTATCAGCTCTTTGATTTGCTCTTTAAGGACCTCCACCTCCTCCCGTACTGCATACATCAAGTGACTCTTTACCAGATCCTGAAATACATAAGAGAGTGTGTGACTTAGGAAAGCAGCGCAGCGCCCGGCCCGGGCTCGCAGCCTGCCCCGCCGGAGACGCAGCAGACCCCGCCATGCAGAGGGCCGGTGTGACCCGCGGCCCCGGG